>CM047882.1:14870059-14898045 GCA_026212405.1 Petrea volubilis
AGGGGTGAAATTGAGGGAATATAGCTAAAATTGGGGGGGGGGGGGGGGAAACAATAATTGAAACAATAATTATACTTACTAGTTTATTAGAACACAACAATTGAAATTTTTGCCATATTAAATTGAAATTGTGCTTACCATATTGTAACACATTACATAAATTGAAAATTTTTTCATATTAAAACAGATTACATAAACTGAAATTGGGGACAAAACATAAATTAAAAAGGGGCGAAATTTGGGGTAAAAAAGAAAAAAATAGAAAAATTTGGGGGACAATTTTGATCTCGAAAAATAGGAAAAAAAAAATTCGACCCGCCTAACCGGTTCACGAACCGGGGCCGGTTCTACCGGTTTTTACCGGTTCTAGGCGGGCCGAGTCACTCCCTGTTTTGGGGCTAGTTCGGACCGGACCAGGCACCGGTCACCCGGTCGAACTGGTCGGACCGGCCGATCGGTCCGATTTTGAAAACACTGCCTACAACTGACTTGAGGGTCGGAGAGCTATGTCGGGGCAAAAATCGGCTAGTCTCACGTGCGTTCCTCCCTCTTTGATAAGTGGGCCACCAACATTACTATTCGGAGCTCTCAGATCCCGGCACTGTGGTCGAACCCAAAACTAACCGCATTAGGTCCAAATAGAAGTATCAAAGAGATAGGGACTATAAGCAATTATCACAAAATTAGAAGAAATAAAATAATAATAAAGTTACTATCAAACTAGGGTATAAAAGAAAAAACTTTTAGAAACTAGGGTAGTTTGAAAAATTATTTTCAAATAGGATAATTAAAAAATTCGTTCCTCAAGTTTATGGCAATTAGATTGAAAATACAAATTGAGGATAGAATTGGAATTTTCTCTACAATAAGGTATTTGTGATACAACTTTGCATCAAATTTGTCCTTTTGATTATTGCAAAAATAATACAAAAATGCTGGTTAATTTTTAATTTTCCAAACTAAACCCATTTTCATTTACCAATAAATAAATAAAATAAAAATAAAAATAATTAAACCCATTACCTAGGTCCTTAATATAAAATGAGGCTAAGTGATTAGTCAATGTCCTAACTAATTAATAACACAAACTCCCATTATCTCGAGAGAAGGCAAGAGAGAACTTATGACCTTGCAGATAGAGAGGATCTAACTCCCGGTATTCCTATCAATACTTCAATTTTCAAGACTAACTCTTTCAACCGCTTAGCAATCCATCCCCTTCTGCTTCACATCCCTATATATCCGCACCTTGGGGACTTACTATCTTTAGTTTCTTTTTTCTTTTACTTTTTTCTTTTTTTTGAGTGTTAATACAATAGATTTTTTCATTTGCCAATGAATTTGGATCTGCTCGATTCTATCAATACTGGGACTCTTGGCTAGAGAAAGGTTTTGGTCACAAGTCATTTATTTATTTTTTATATATTATATTTTTTATAGAAGTATATATTTTTTTATTAAAAACAAATTTTAATTGCATTCTAAGTGATGATGGTGATCTTCTCACAAGAAATATTAAAATGGTCATTACGAAGTGGTATCAATATTTATTAAGATGGTCATTATGAAGTGGTATCAATATTTAGTATCATAAAAGTGATGTGTGTGCAATAATGAGGATACTTAAAAGGTTCTATACTCGCGGGAGACTGCGTGCAATAATTCTTATACCCACAATATAAAAAAAATTATTTCTCACATATTAGTGTTAGTGAAGGTAGATAAACTATAACATCTTAGTTGTGGAGTATTTTTGTTTTTATTAGTAATTTACATTGACTTGAACATATTTTATTTTAAGACCAAAAAAAATATATTTAATTTTAGACAGGGTGTGATTTAATTATCTTGTTACATTTCATGAACATTCAATGACAAATAACAATCAAATAATAAATAATAATAAACTCACATTAATCAGACAACTATGCACGCATTACATAGAGCTCAAATTCAAAATCACATTCATAAAGTTTTGAGGCATCAAACTGAGAGAATATTTGCAAGACTTGAAGGGGCCAACATAGAAAATTGAACTTGCATAGGGGCAAATACAGAATTATCTAAAAGTGATGGGCCACACTGTTCACGACTCACATACATCAACAAGTCCTTCAGCTGCACGAAACGCCCTTTTTATTATTTTCTGCTGCTTCTTACTTTTCCCCTCAATGGCATTTAGGGATTGAATTTTGAGCTGTTTGTCTGCTCATTGTAAGCATTATCATGGACTCGATTTCAGGGGATCTCAACGCTCCGCACTCGATGGGGACCACCATCATCGGCGTCACTTACGACGGCGGCGTTGTTCTCGGCGCCGACTCTCGCACCAGCACCGGTGAGCCTTGTTGGCCTCAACTTTTCCTTTTAGGGATTTAAACTTATTTTCGTCGTTAAATTGTTATTGCTTCTCGTTATTAAGAGATTTTTGTGTTAATATGTGATTTGTAGGAATGTATGTGGCGAATAGGGCATCTGATAAGATCACTCAGTTGACAGATAATGTCTACGTCTGCCGCTCTGGTTCGGTAAGAATTTATACTGTTCCCTTGCTATTTATCGTTTCTTTGCTGGAAATTGTTGGGTTTTGTTTGTTTCTTTTTCTTTTTTCTTTTTAATTAGCAAAGAAAAACTATATCTAGTGCTTTTTCCCCTTTTGTAGGGTTTGAGTAGTGTATTGCTCAGTTGACTCTTTAAATATCATAATTTGCTTTTTTTGTCATGTTGGTTTCTGATTTTAGTGTCTACTCTTTAATCAAAAGGTTGTAGTATGATGGAAGGAAGAAATTGACGAAGAAAATATAAGTTAGCAGTAAAACAGAAAAATTGTTTATGGTGGTGTAAAGGTTAACCTTGGTTGTGAATCGTGAAGTGATAAAATTTTTGTTCTCACAAGAATGAGAGTTGCTATGCTAGCAGCTTTGGGATACAGCTTACATTATATTGGCTGTCCTTCTGTCCTCCAATAGCTTCTGTTGTACATCCTTTCTGCTGTCCTACTTTCTCTGTGACTTCGTTCTTCTATTGGGACCTTATACTGTGCTTTAGTACTGAAGAATTTTTAGTGCCTTTTTAATGATATCATCATTTTCCTTTTATCAATCTGTGTTGCTGACAGTGATACCCATTCCATCGGCTCACATTTAAGCAAAAATTTCATGGTTCAGATTCATATTTCTCACTGCTTTATTAGATAAGACGCACAATTGGATAAATTGTCCCTTCCTTTCTTATGAATAACAAATTTTGCCTTGCTCTCCTGAACAGGCAGCAGATTCGCAGATTGTTTCAGATTATGTTCGTTACTTTCTCCATCAACACACGTAAGGCTGCATAAACACGTCATTCAAAAAAACAAAATGTCACTTGATTTATTGGTCACATCCAGTCATGCAATAAAGTCGATCAGTCGAAAACCTAGATCTTATCTTTTGCTCTAAATCATGATACCGTTTATGCTAAACATTACTATCCCTATGGGGTTTATCATGGGATTGGCAATGGTTAAGAAGCTAATCCTATGCGTTCTTATCTATAGAAGAAAAACCTCTTAAAGACAAATACGAGTGAGACTTATATTTCTCTCAGATTGAGATAGGATAAAAAGAAAAAGGTAATGTGGTCCTTATATATGAAGAATATTGGAGATTGTATTTGAGGAATTCTATCAGATGTTTTCTTTGACTAGAACATTCTTTTTCATGACCTCTTTGCTACTTCATGTTTGCTTATGCAACCCATGAGGCCAAAGTTTAATCTATATCTCCACATGCATGCCAAAGAAAACAAATTTTAAGCTCTAGTGTGTGTGTGTTTGCCTTTTAAGAAATAGTTGTGGTTGTTGTCCATAAACTACACGATAATATTTGGCTTTTTTTATGTCCAGAACTTGCTATGTTACTTATAGTATAGAAATGAAGTTGGCATCTCTCTGAAGTTGTATGGAACTAATAGACCCCACTCTGCCTCTGTAGCTCTTTATACAAATTCTCGGTTCTCGTATATGCTAGTTGATGTCACAATCCCCCTTAATTTTTTCTTGTAGAGTTCAAAAGATAGAAAGAGCTAGAATTATAAGAACAATTAGTCTTCAGTATGATATCAGGATGGCTAAGAACTATGCTATGATTTCATGGCTATGATACACTTTTTCTTCCATTCTATTCTTCCATTATACACAAGAAGCTCAGCTTACTGGTTGATGGGTTCACAAGATGCATTGAACCTCTTGGTGAATTTAGGCTTCACAAAAATGTTGATGAAATTAGCTTATATAATTTGCTGGTTGGTGTAGGATCCAGCTTGGGCAGCCCTCAACTGTAAAAGTTGCAGCAAATCTTGTCAGATTATTATCTTACAACAACAAGGTTTGTCAATAATCTCTTATCTACAAGTTCCAAATCTTTGTGCCCTGTACAGGTTGAGAACTCCGTCCAGGATGCCAAAAAATTATGGTATTCATAGTGTACAGAAGTCATGGTTTATTGTAATTACATAATATATCAGTTGCTTTATATGGAAGTGTGATCTCATTTCGTCTCTCTCCTCAGAAAGTTGTATTGTCCATTGTCTTGCAAGATAGAACAAACTCGAATTACTTATTTTTATCTCTTTCACTATCATCTATGGATATGTGACAATGGAAGTTTATGATACCATTGAGATGGTTGTCAATGCATTTTCACCACCTCTATTCTTCTTTAAAACAATGAAAACGTGATTCAGGTGGTGGTAGGTGTGTTTGTGCCATACTGATTACAATTGATAAATGTCGGAACTGGGACCATTAAAAAACAAATAATGTGCATCATGATGCATATTAGCTTTTCTTTTTTTGGGGAATACTGTAAAGTATTCCTACTTATATATACACTTTGGCTTCGGAATCAGCAACAATTTCAAAAAGATCTAGATAAATGAAATGTGCTTGAATCTGCTCTTAATCATATCAATCATATTGATGTTACTTCTTTCCGTGCCTGTCTTGCTTTATGCTTTATATTCCGATTCTTAGCAATGTGCTGGAAGTGGCTGTATATTTTGTTTCCGGTCTTAAGTCATGCTAATCTATTAACTTTCCAGAATATGTTGCAAACTGGCCTGATTGTTGGTGGATGGGATAAGTATGAAGGTGGTAAAATTTATGGAATTCCTCTGGGAGGGACTATTCTAGAGCTGCCTTTCACTATTGGAGGTATGTCTTCCTCATTTGTTACTTTATGCTTTGTCCTATCTGGTTTTCAGCTCTTTATGAGACTTTTTACATTGTCATATGGTTGTATTGAATTGTACAAAGTTAATTTTAGCTGGTTAAATTAATGAAGAATCTATTTTGTAATCTTCTTGTATAAATATCTAATTATTTGCTTGGTATATCACGCAGTACAGTATGGTCAAGGCACGAAGAAAACTATTGTGTGTGTGTTTTATTCTAGACATTATATTGAAACCCGATCTATAGTTGCACATTTTCAAAATTACTGAGCTATTCCATTGGCAACTCTTTGATACATGGGTGGCGTTTAATTGGTTGGATATTCATAGCTCTGTTTCAATTTCTTCTATGGATATGTATTAATTTTTGACTGAATAGGTGTTGTGTATATATATATATATATCCAACTCATGGTGGTGCCTACTTATTTTAGTTCTATGTTTATAGAACATTCATGAACCAAGAGTTCTGTGTTTCAAATCTACACTGGATCCAAACATGAGATGGCCAAATGGATCCTTATTCCTACCTGGAGTTATTTTTGAGATCCTCTTATCAGTATTGCTTCATTGGTATTGGTTTATTAATTTACAAGGCTGAATTTTTCTGTTTTTACCCCTGAACTACTTGATTAGTACAGCCATGGCTTGCTGCTGTCAATTTGTGTGATGGGTCAGATACTTCTCACTTGCTCATGATGTCAAATATTATATGGCAATTCCTTCTTTATCTCAGGGTCTGGCTCTACCTATTTGTATGGTTTCTTTGACCAAGTGTGGAAGGAAGGGATGACCCAAGATGAGGCTGAGGTGTGTATTATGTCTTATCTCTATCGAGTTACAAGACTTTTAGAATCCATTCTGAGAAATAGTTCTTGAAATTTCCCTTTCATCAACTTCATTCTAATTTTTGTGTTCATATGAATAAAATCTCACCCTGTAGAGCTTCTTTTCTCCCCTCCCCCTCTTTTTTAATATTTATTTTTATCTTATTCCCCACGGAATTGTTGAAATTAACAAATGATTTCGTACATGTCTAGATAATTCTGCAGCTTATGACTTGCTGTATTTTGCTTGTTTCACACTAACTATAAACCTGTCCCCAAGATGTTGCTGAATTTTTCTTCTCTTTGACTTCTTCCCTCAGAAACTAGTCGTAAAAGCAGTTTCTCTTGCCATTGCTCGGGATGGTGCCAGTGGTGGAGTTGTTCGAACTGTTACGGTGAGTTCCTTCTCATGATGAACAATACTTACCAGTCAAAATTACTCAGTTTTTGCATGACATTTAGGGTGTTTCTTTATTTTAGTTCCCCTTTTCCAGTTTTTGCACAATATGTAATGGTTTTCAACTTGTTATCTCAGATTAACAAAGATGGGGTGACTCGGAAGTTCTACCCAGGCGACTTGCTCCCACTATGGCATGAAGAGCTGGAACCGAAGGATTCACTCCTGGATACTGTATCGGCAGCCAGTCCCGAACCAATGATCAGCTAAATGAAAGGTCATGGACCAAAAGATCTTCGCCATCTGCCGGTACAAGGATGATGTGTGCATCTAGGAATTGTACACACTGAACTTCATCTCTCAGTTCTGCTTCTGTGTGCTGAGGCTGGATTTTTATCGATTTTCTCCCGTCTCATAGTTGAAATTTGATTCTCCAGTTTGACATTTTCTGTTTTGTTAAAATTGCATTTGCGCTCGTGTTTTCCCAAAAACTTGTTACCATTTTTAGTCCATTCTTGTTTCAATGATAGATCCGATCCAGAATAAACAGTAAAGAAAGTTTTAAATAAGAATAACCAACAATGGTTTAAGTTTTTTTTTTTTTTAATCTCATCCAAAAAGGTGTAATGTTTAAATTTGACCTATAAAAAATATTCCTTACAAATTTTATTTAATTACAACGAGTTTACTAAAATATTAATAAAATTTGTAATAGTTTATTATATTTGTCAGAAAAAAAATAATAATAAAATTCGTCAACAGTGTTGGTAAGTTTAGGGGGAAAAAAAAAATCGAACTCGCCATCAGTGATGGCGAGTTTGAAAAACAGGGAAAAAAAAATAAATTAAAGTCGCCAACACCAATGGTGAGTTTAGACTTAATTTTACTGATGGTGAGTTTGAAAAACAGGGGAAAAAAAATAATTAAAGTCGCCAACACCGATGGTGAGTTTAGACTTAATTTATATTTTTCCATTGATGAACTCTGCCCAGTTCTTTTTAATTTCTGGTCGTCAAAGTACGGTGCCCCAAGAAACAACATCAAATCATGACTTGGTTCAAGTACCTCTCTCTCTCTCTCTCTCTCTCTCTCTATAAATATATATATACATAAATGTATGCACGTATATATATGCACACGTACATTTATATAAGCCACTATTACTTTTTTTTTTATACTGTTACTTTTTTGTAATTATCTTATTTTTCTTAAAAACCAGTTAAATTTGCTTTGTAAAAAAGTTTTTGCATCAAAAATATCATATTGTCGTACCAATAAACTCTAAACTATTGTATTAATATGTTTAAGCTTAATAAATTTCAAGGGATTTACGAAAAGATTTACTATTATAATTTAATTTCGTTTTTCTTCTTGGTAAGCTGTTTTAATTAATTTACTGGACTTTGTGCCAGATTGAATTAAAATTATAAGTAACTTTTCATCTCAAATCTAATTTTATTTGTAAAACTCTTTTTTTCAGTTATAGGTATTATATATAAGATTAATTTAATTAATGTTTATTAAGATAAAATATATTATTGCATAACAATATTTTGATGTTTTTAAAGCTCTGACCAAATAATGTATATTAAATTAGATGAGCATCTTGAAATTTGGTTGGAAGTTCCCAAGAGGCCCGTGTGCTTGGAATTCTTCATAAAATAGGAGAGAGAGAGACCAGGGTTGATTGGGCAAAACTAGCCATCCGTGATGTCGAGTTTTTAATTTTTTTCATTTTTTTCCCATTTTTTCAGAAACTCACCATCCTTGAGGCGAATTTTTTTTTTAAATGTTTTTCCAAACTTGCCATCACAAATGGTGATTTTAATTTTTTCTATTTTTTTAATTCCGAAATCACCAACACTGTTGTGGATTTTAATTATTTTATTATTATTATTTTTCCTTCACAAATACATTAAATTATTACAAATTTTATTAATATTTTATTAAATTTGCCATCATCAATGGCGAGTTAGGCTAAATTTGTATAGCATCTTTTTTTCAGATTAAAAATTTAAACAATACACCTTTAGTTAAATTTGAAAAAAAAAACATGGTTTAAGGTTGCCTATATAAAACAAAAATATAGTTGAATATTTTAGAATATTGATGTTAGTACAATGAGACTTATACTCCATTTTATTTAAGAAAAAACTTTGTTTATTATTATTATTAATTTAGTAAAAGATTATGTTTAAAGCTCTGATGCGTTGTACCAAATATCTATAATCAAATCTCAGAAGCCGAATATTTTGGTCTTTTAAGACGCCAAAAAGTTTAAAGTTTGGATCACAGAGATCTGTTTTCCAAAAGCTGAACTGAAGTATCAAAACATATATACATATACAAGTGAAAGCTATACATGTATATCATATAATGCATGCGGAAATCAAGCTCTTCACTTTCTACAGAAAGTAGTATTTTACAGGTGACCAACACCAACAAATGTGAAAAAAAAGCAGTAATTGCTTGTGGAGAGTTCTCCTAACAGAGCAATATCGACAGAAACTTAGATCTATTTCTAGACATCTTAGTTTCGTCCTAAAATACAAGGCAGAGCTAGCTCCTATGCCTGAAAAAAGACAAGGCAAAGAAGCTTTGCCCTCCACTCTAATCCTGGTAATAAGCCACTTTTGTCCGTCCAAGATTGATCCTTTTACGGCTGCTCTTGGAACCACAGCAAAGGGGTCGAAAATCAGAACTTGGTATGCCGCAATTTTAGCCATACATGAAAGCTTTCCGTGTGGGATAAGAATAAGTTAAAAGGCTTTCATTCTGCCTAATTGACACCATTGTCGGAGCTACTACAAGCTTGGTTTGTAAGGACACTGTTCCCAAAATCTCCGTCCAAACTCATTTGCTGGACCTCTTGAGGAGATAGGATCTTTATGCAACGCACACAGTTTACGAATTCCCTGAAACACAACATACGAAAATTTTGAGTCTTGAAGGAGAATATTCACACACACACATATGTCAATATAAGAAACAACATGGTTCACTTAATAATGGATTAGTTGGAAACATACTCCCAAGGATCATCCCCGACTAGCAGGACATCTTTCTCATGATCCACGTACACAAGTTTCCAGCCTATTCTTTGCCGGTCCTCCAATTGTCCCTCTATACCAAATCTACGGGCCAGATCTTGTTTAAGCTCATCATAGCCTGAGTAACGCGTGATGTCAATTGATCTTCCAACAGCTCCCCGTTTGTACACCTTCAAGAAATACACTTGCCAAGTTAAAGACTTTGGAGGAACTTGAATTATGAAACAAGAGCTCATTCATATTCATTCAGTCAGGTCCCTTGAAATTTTTATCATATAACAACCGACCTTTGTATATGTCCGCATCCTCGGTATCTGTGGTGGGGCCCAAGCACCTCTATTCATGAAGCTACCATCATTCATCGTGGAATCAATGGAATTGAATGCCATATCCGGAACTCCAAATGACTGTGAAACCATGGATGAGGAGAGTTCAGGTTGACCTTCCTTGGGATTCTCATAGCCGGCAAGCATACCTCCTCCTCCTCCTGATGAGATATTATTAGTCAAGAAGTCTTTACCTGACCCCACCATGTCTTTCGTGATCAAAGGAGGATCAGGCATCATGGGCATCCCTAACTGAGTGTCAATATCAGCCCCCACGAAAGGAGCATTGCACCTTGGATCACCCTGCACTTCCCCGCCATCGTGACTTGCTACATCCCTGAACAGCATAGCTTGAGAATTGAAAGACATGGAGTTGTTGCCAGGCGGCAGTATCTGGACATCATTCTGCGAAAGAACTGATGTTGCTGAAGACGAACTATCCAAATAATCAATCTGTGTTCCAGTAGCAGCAGCATTATTATTAAGATATGTTTGACATGAGAAAAAACCTTGGTTCTGGCTTTTGGACACATTCAACGAGGGTTTAACATCAGCTTTTTGCTGCTGCAAGTCTCTCATTAGGTTCCCACTGGAAGACAATGTCTCTAAACCACCACTTGGATTCAACATATTGGTGGCAGAAGACTGAGCAATCTCATCCCCTATCATTGCAGCCCGGTGGTGATTTCTACCATTTATCATTGACTGGACAGTATTTGGACAGTTGTTTGTGGATGGTGAAGTCGAACAAGACGGAACATCATCAGTAACCGCAGATTGGCCTCCACCAGCCGCTCCAGTCAACAAACTGCTGCTACTAGCTGAAAGCTGACTATTAATCGGGTTAAGAGTAGGCCCCATGTGTCCAGTAGGTCCAGTCAATAAGCTGCTGCTACCGGCTGAAAGCTGACTGTTGATCGGGTTTAAAATAGGCCCCACGTTTCCAGTTGATTGCGGAGGTGGTTGAGCAAACCGAAGATTCGTTTGGCTGTTAGTTCTCGTCATCTGCTGCTGCTGCTGCTGCTGCTGAGCAATAACATGCGACTGAGGTAGCACACTCGGCGTCTCCAACATTTGGGTCGTTGACATAGGCTTAGAGAAGTTTGGTGGCACTTCTAGAAGCTGCTGCTGCTTCTGCTGATCTTGAGAGGGCTGTTGCATTGCTGATTGCTGTGCTAACAGAGCTTGCTGTTGCTGATGAAGCTTTTCAAGAAGTTGAAGCTGTATTTGGTTATTATCCGATACATGCAGCTGTTGGTTCACATGATCAGAGGACTGAGGTGGCATTAGATTTTGCTGCGGAGGCAGATTTTGTGGGAGATTTCTGTGAAGTTGCTGGTGGTTTAGAATAGATTGGTGAACATTCTGATTTTGAATAGGATTTTGTGTTTGAACTTGGCTTTGAGGTAAAGATTGAGCGATCAAGTTTTGTCTTTGTGGCTGGCTAGTAATATCAGGCAACTGCTGTTGAGGCTGTAAAATGGAGCCCAAAGGGTTCAATGCAGAAGATGGCAGCTTTTGGAGTTGATCCAGTTGTTGTACGGGAAGGGTTGCTTTCTGGGCATTGAAAGGTTGTAAGTTGTTTTGCTGAGGAATTTGAGCGCCAGGCAAACCGAACTGACGTGTAAAATCTGTACCGGCTAGGTTTTGCAAGACAGAAGGAGAGAACGAATTCATATAGTTCGGTTGTTGCATTGAGTTAGCGAGGGAGGGGTTCTGCTGCATGTTCATCCACTGGACTAAGCTGAGGCCGGGCAATGCGTGGGGATCTTTTAGGCCAAATTCATCACCAAGCCAAGGCATTGTCCTCCTGAATAAGTTGTCTAGATCACAAGAGTCATCATCTGCAGCAAGAAACTTAATTCAGCTCTTCAGTTTTTTGTGTCATTGTGGGGCTATTTTTTTTAATTTATTTTTATGCGAAATTGCATTTTTGGTCCAGTATGCAGAACTACTGTCAACCTTGGTCCTCTTTTATGGGTCTGGAACTTATAGAAAATTTTGCTGGAACATTTTAGTTTTTCTTTACCTGGCATTCCCGGTTGCCTTGGTCGCTTAGAACGGAAGAAAGGTGGGGTAGGGCAGATGAAAAATGGAGCAGTTACAGGTTCAATCTCCCAAATGGAAACACGATTGCGCCTTTCACCAGCAGTTGACTCGTCCCAACCAACCTGCTTGTAAATGTACAGTGAATATATATACAACACATACCCTCTTATAACAAAGGTTACTTCAAAAAAAAAGAAAAAAAACAAAAGAAACATAAGGAAACAAAACTTAGGAGAAGAGTATATTTCACAATCATACCTGTAAGTTGCGCCATTGGGAGTTCTTCCATCTGACCGGATCCAGGTCACTGATTCCGGTTATTGTACCCATATATCTGCGTCATGCAACTGAATTTAGTGCAAGGTATCATAAAATGATAAAATGACGGAAATATTACAGTCAGAACCCCTAAGGTTTGGCTTAATTACAAATAATTCCCCCTTACTTCAAGAATTACCAAAACCCCTGAGGTATGTACAGACTACAGAGATTAGGCTCTTGAATTTAAATAATGCAACAAGTAGGCTGAGTTTCAATGAGTTGGAATTTGTTAGGATAGAGGTTTCAATGAATTAAGCGGTCTTATGATTTTTTTAAGAGCTAACATGGTAGTAACAAATAAGCATAAGACGGATCTATAGTACCTTCTTGTCCCAGATTCTTCAGTTTCAAACATCATGCGGAAGCGCATGCCAAGCGATATCTGGTTACTGCAAACAGCTTTATAGTACTTGGCCAAAGGGATGACAAATTCTGATGGACTAGCCCTGCTCAAATTCCAGAAAAACCAGATAAGTATACATAAAGAAGATAACAAAGCATGATTATAGCAGGGGTCAGTATGTCAATTTCACCTTGGATTGTAAAACACCGTAAAAGGGCTATTGTTCGCTGCAGCATGGGCGGCTGCAGCTAGAATTCCAATATGCATACTATCACTTGACAACACTGATGACGATAAGTTGGTTGGCTGTCTGTTCGCCCGTCTTATGCACAAAAGAAGCTGCTGCTTCTCATCCCTGTTTGCAAGAATGAATGCTTATTACATAAGACAAGGTGATAGGGCAATTACTTAATCCTTTAGTGATTCACTGACAAGCAAAGCCTCATGAGAAACTTGTTTCATTACCTAATAAATAAGACCGAGTCTCCTGCAAACAACCTCTTCCCACTGACGAAAAGGCTCCACCCTGTTGTCAACAAGTGACGCTTCGGTTGTCCTAAATCGAATCCATCAAGATTTGAGCATCAGATTCGAAGATATGCAACAATATTTCAGAGATATTGAATATTTGCAATAAGATAATTGTTCAAGGCATAAGCAATGGAAGCATAAGATAATATAGTTTCCAAATAAACTTTACCCCGGTGAATATGGCGAAATGTCCAAACATTATCATGCAAATCCCGGGCCACAAGCTCTTGCGCAGGTGGTTGCATTGTGAAGTCCTTGAGACAACAGGACGAAACAAGATTAGTTCTCTAATAATCAAATAAATGGAAATGGAGATAAAAAGACTTGTATTACTAACCAGTGGCGGGAAAATCTTTTCTGCAGCCCGACGAGGCACAGAAAAACCCCCATGAGTGCTGGTATCACTCGCGGTCAAAGTTTTACAGAAAAACTCCGTTTGAGGTTTATTTGCTTTCATGGATAGATCCGACCTCAACAGAGCCTCCTTGTCAAACTGCATATATAACAAGAGTCTGTTATTTTTGGTCAAAACGAGGAATACAGAACGAATAAGTATCTTGCAACATTAGGGTAAGAACCTACCGAGGGCACTGGCTGGAGCGTCATCTGGGCATATACTTCGTCTGTTTCCGGATCAGCCTAACAACATTAAAAGGAATCATAACGATTCACATTCAAAGAATCCGCAAAATGTCATAATAATCAAGCCATTAGGCGAAACAAGCATACATGTAAAGTGACATTGTGAAGAATGCACAACAGTTTCGATGGAAGATTCGGATAATTCGGGATTTGAGCATCTACATCTTTTTTCATAGATGCAGCAACCTGAAAAAAGTGAAATCAAAAGAGTATTAGCACAACAAAGAATTAAATTATTCATGGATTAGGATGCAATAATTACTGTATCATAGATATGTAAAAACTCAAGACTTGCTAGTTCTTAAAGTGTTCAAATATTACATAATTGCAACTTGACAATTGACATACCCCCCACCCACCCCCCCACCCCATCCCACCAAAAAAAACTAAGAATAAAACAAAGAGAGGGAAAAACAGAAGAAAAATCCCCATCCACCAACCCTCACAACAGCATAGCTGCGAAAGTTAGCATGGTCCACTGAGAATTGTCTCTTATACTGACTCTTTTTTTAACCCTTTGGGTTCGGTATCACCCTAGCTCTGCAAACTAACCATCCCACTCATATCTTTCCAAATCTCATAGTCCAAATTAATTATTCTTTATTCTAAACACCAGCTCACAATCGCAAGGCTTGATCCAACCCCCATACAAGTTTCACAAGCATTTATTAATCAAAACAAATTAATAATGATTCCCAGCATGTGACCAAATGATATGCTGACTGGCTGACACAGAGAAGGTGGGGGAAAAGAGGGGGGGGGGGGGGGGGGGGGGGTGTGAAGGATAAGCAGATGGCACCATATCGGCGCACGTTAGCAGCTAAGAATGAACAGAAATGTAGGTTTTGAAGATAAAATTTATTAACCTGTTCACTGTGACCTTGTGGGAAGTAGACGACGTGGGTCCCAGCGGCTGGCAGGTTTACCAGAGGACCGGCGCACGCTTGCCATAGCTCACTGTTTATACTCTTCTTCTCAACTGCCACACAAATTGCACACAGAGATCAAATCCCAGAAGAAAAAACAGATTCATTTTTTCTTTGTTGGGATTTGAGAATAAGAAAACCCCAGAAATTTAAACAAAAGGTGCAGTTCTTGTGCCTTAGATTCAACGATGTTTACAATGGTCAATGGTTTATCAAGAAAAATGCATCGGCATAAATTTGGAGGGGAGGTGGAACGGAGGAGAGGTACCTTCAGCGGCGGCGGCAGCGGTGGCCTGCTGAGCTCCTGCGGCGCCGGTGGTCGCCGTCTTCATCTCTATTCTTTGTAGTCTTCTTCCCTCAGAAACTATCTTTTTCCAGCTCAAGTAAATGGCCGGAGTTTGTCACCGGAACCTCATCTCGCCGGAAAATAATTCAGGCAAAGAACGGCCGCCCCTCTATCCCAAAGAGATAAAAAGAAAGTCAAAATGAAAAAATGATTTTTTGTAACCTTTCTGAACTGATCAGACAGCTGGCACCTTTCTTGTTTCCTCCTTTACCTGAAACAAAATGTTTGTTTTATGGTAAAGGGGGGAAAAAATGGAGAAACTGAAAAAAGGGTTTGTCTTTTTTAGTTGGAATAAAGAAAAAGGCCGATGACTCCCGGCGGTGCCGGCACCGTAGAGAATATTTCCGGCGAAAAAAGGGATCAGGTGGTAGACAGAGAAAGTAATCTTAAGCGGAGACACGAGGAGCTTTGGAAAAAGGAAGGGATGTTGAGTATAGCGCAGACCAAATGCTGCAATTTTACTTTTAATTGCCCCCTTTCCCACACAACACCCTCCAGACACACGCACACACACGGATACACGCTTTCTCTCTCTAAATGTGTGTATGTATATGTATATACAGCTTTTCTTTCTCTTCTTCTTCTTGCTCTTCTCAATGCCCCTTTGCAGGCTTCAGTCCCCCTCTCTCTCTCTCACTCCCTCCCTCCAAGGCTTTTCACTTTCTTTGCTCCTCTCTCTCTCTCTCTCTCTCCCTCTCTCTCTCCCTCCCTCTCTCCCCCTCTGTTTTTCTCTTTCCACTCAAAAGTTCTGACCTTTTCTTCTCTTATTTTATTTGGTTATTTATATGTAGGTGTTATGAAGAAAAATGGTAGTGTGCCTTGGTTGTATGTATTATATCTATCCCTTTCTCTGCCTTGTTTTTCTCTCTGTACAAGAATATTATATGTTTCTTTCTCTCTCTACTGGAGATGGGGAAGTCTGAAAGTGTGGCCTCGCAACGTTGACTGGTGAGGTTAATTTAGTGATTTCGCCGCTCGATATTAATCTTACTTAATTAACTGATTAATGTTATTTTTTTTTATACATATTAATCGAAACACCAAGACCTCAATAGTTCTGACCCAAATACCCACAATTAAATTACAATCCTAGTAGCTAATATTACTTAATTAATTGCACCGCAGCTAACAAATTTGTGTCCAGACCATGCCACTCACATGTATATAGAGGTGTAAGTGATGCTAAATGGATTCAATATTCCGTTTCTATATTCACATTCATTTAATTTTATTAAACGATATTTAAAATTAATACCTATATTCACAGATATATCTGTATTCGATTTTAATTTTTAAAACTAAAATTTAATTATAAATATTTGAATATTACAATTGATTATGAATATCAAGTATCTCATTCAATTGTAAAAATTGATATTTAGTTATAATCAACTAAATATTTGAATTTGTGTATATATATTTAGTCATATCTTTTATATATAATCTACTAATTTACAAAAACTAATATAATGCACGTGCGTGCGCGCACACATATATATACGTATTCATAAGTATTAGACACCTTTATTAATAACACCTAAAATTCATATTTATTTATTTATTTTATATGTTTGTAAGTTACAAAGGTATGATATTCATTAAAAAAAATTATGTATTTTACTTGAAATTATAGTTTATTATTTATCATTCACATAATATAAGTTATTTATTTTTTTATTTCTATATATATATATCTTATAATATATCAAATTTAATGCATGCAATTTTTAAATGTATAATTTTTAAAACATTATCAAGCACGATATGAATTTTACAAAATTATATAAATAATTACATCAATTAATTTTAGAAAAATAAAATATTCTTAAAAGCACAAAAAAGTTTTAGTATATATGAGTTATTTTTTTCAAACAATATTTTTTTAATATAATTAACGGATATAACTAATTGACAGATAATCGAAATATGTAAACAAATATATATTCGGAGTGGATATTAAGCGAATTAAATATCTAATTATCATGTTCGTATCCATTTGCAATCGAACATTTATAATTAAATATTAATAATGTCAGTTTTAAACAAATACGAATATTTTGCCCTAACGCACATGTGAACAGTAATCGAATTTTCGATTATCCATTTATGTTACATTTGATCATGGGTATGCTCATTTTATGATAATGAAATTAAATATCATTATTAATTCTCTTCGAATAAGGGCCCTATTTTTTATTTTTTTCTCCAAACCCACATTTAATATTTTATTTTGTAAAATTATAATTTTTTCTAAAGCAAATAGAGGCTCATTAAAATAATCATGTGGAACCATTTATTTCTATCCTCTCTCTATACATATATTTTATTCTTTTAGCATCAATGCTATTCTAATATTGAAAACGTAAAGGCGTTCAGGTTTTATCTCAATACAATCAAAAAGGTGTTACTATACAAATGGCAAAATTATCACGAGTTACAAGTGATAATAATTTTTATTTGTCATAATAATAATCTGAAAAGTTTTAGTAATGACAACAAGTATATTAAATTTGTTTTTATTGGCAATTAATGATACATGTAATAATGTTTTTGTGGAAATAAATATAGCAGGGATCATTACGAGTAATTTTGTGGTCATTGAATTGTCTTATTTGTGTATTATTAGGTGCCAACAACTTTCTCGTCGGTCATTTGCAAGGTAACAATTTACATTTAAATGTTATCACTTCCAAGTTTGTGAAACTCATAATTACAACAACATAAATTTCTTACCCCTAAAATAATAAAAAAAAATTCTAGCCCGGTCAACAATTAAAAATAAAATATAGACCGGGGTTGAGGAGCCCGGTCAATAATTAAAAAAAAATATAATATATATATAACATTTAAAATAATGTTTCACACAAACCGAGGTGGTAGATGAATAGTATGGCCAAGCTTGACAAATCCATTTTAGGGTATTTTCAAAAAAAAAAAATTCAAATTAGGGTATTTTGAAAAATTTCAGTCCAAAAAAGGGTAAATTAAAAAAAAAATCAAATATATATGTATATATATATATACTCCATCTGTCTCATAATATTAGTGATCCTAAATTTTTTTACCCAAACCAATTACTCTAATAAATAGCTTTCTTATTAGTTAAATTTAAAATGATTTGACAAAATTACCCTCATCATGCCTCATCTAATTCCATCAAAAATAATAAATGAGGTTAAATTTGGGGGAAACAAATTAAAGCTTTCTTGAAATCTTTAAAGTGACAAATATTATGGGACAAAAAAATCTCTAAAACGGTTAATATTATGGGACAGAGGGAGTATATATATATATATATATATGTGTGTATATATACCTTTGATAGTACTAAGAAACATTTCATCATTAATATGATTTTTTTTTAGTGATTTTCAACTTTTATATTAAATTTCAATGTAATTTAAAGTATAAACATTTAAGGTTGGATGGAAATAATTTCCATTTAAATAGACATCCGTGATTTCAAATCAATTACGAATCATGCCAACTAACTTTAATTGTTCTTATGATCAAAAAAAAAATTAATTGTTCTTAAATTCCAAAAAAAAAACTTTAATTGTTCTTTATTTAAGCTACTTTTATGAAAACTTTGCAATATAAGACGATCATTTATTTATCTTCATTTACTATGTCGCAAAGTTAGGATTAGTTATGCTCCTTCTACTGAAACATTTGAATTATTCATATCTCAATTCTTTATTTTTTCTCTCCTATTTAATATCACAAATACATGACAATTTCAAAAGAAAAAAAATATGTAATCAAGTGTATATTTAAAAAATAATTTTATACATGTAACATGACTACAATGTATAATAATTAGTGAAACAATTAATGTAAAAGATTATTCGGGCAACTTAATAAAAGCATTGAACAACAAGGTTACGTTTTTCAAATAAAGGTGAAAAACATTCTTAAAAGAAAGTAAGAACAAAAAAGAGGGGATTGCAAATTGCAATTTGCAATTAATAATAGACAGTTCCAACCTTTTGTAATATTTTTTTGTTATATTTATTAATACACGTCACATGTATTAATGAACAGTTAAGATTAAAAAAAATTCTGATAAAGAAAAAATTTGTAGATTTTCTTTCCTAATTTTAACTGTTTAACTAATACATGCAGCCTGTATTAGCAAGTCTAGTAGAAAATATTACAGAAAATCTATACTATAGAAATAACGAAAGAGGATTTTCAAAAAATTTCTAATATTATGAGTTTTTCTTTTTTTTTTTTTATTTCAAGTGTGTCCCGATACATGTGACTTATATTATGAATGGATAAAAAAATATAATTCTATTTTGCAACAGATGATCTTAATTGACAATATATACGAAGCAAGAAACTCTCGAGTAAATTGACCCACCATGATCTGACCACATTACCCTCATTAATTTTTGACAATGACGCGAGAGCCAGACATATATTTTCAGTGATTCTGCTTTTGCGGAATAGTTTCGATAGGGGTCCCTTTGGTAAGGGGACAGTTGGAACAGTTGATTTGATAAAAAAAAAAAGGGTGTTATGGAGGTGCAATAATCCTGGACAAATTGAGGAGCTCCTTATTAAGCAAATTTCATGAAGACCATGGTAATAATGCCTACTTTTATCGATACATCATCATTACCTTGTTCCCTACTTTTTCTTTTTCTCTTTCTTTTTTCAAAAAAAGAAAAACTACTTCTTGGGCCTTTTTTTTGCCTCCACCCGCCACCCACCCTATCGTTATTATTAGATTCATTATTAGGGATAAAACTACTTTTCCCTTCAGATGTCTACATTTCAATTCAGAATTGTAAAAGAATCGAGTAGAGTAGAACAAAATATTACTCAAGCTTAGTTTGAATTTCTTATCCAGTTTAAAAATTTTATTTGGCTTACTTTGAATTTCTTATCAAGTTTAAGATCTTGTTTGAACTTGGTTTAATTATTAGATGAGCTGAATTCAAACAGGCTTTAGCCGAGTTTGAATAATGTGATATTTTTACACATATATTACCATATTTTAATTAATCGAGTCGAGTTCGAGCCAGACTTCAAATTTTATTGAACGAAAAAATGTGTTCAAGTTCGGTTTGTTAAGCTTAACGAACTGAACTCAAACGAACTTTTTATGATCGATCTCAAGTCGAATATCAAATAACTTGATTCATTTTTGCATCTTACTTTAACCACTATATGTTCGTTACACTTTCTCATAAGAGCTACATGGAATTTGCATTCCTCAAGCCATTTTATGTCAAAAAGTTATCAAAGAATGATTTATAGCAATCGCCGGGGGAAGGGGATCAATTTTTTATAAAATATTGAAAGTATTAGACTTAAAGGGGGATGTGCATGTGAAAGTACGATTAAAACCTTTTAAATAATTGTCAATGTAGGGAAATTAGTAAAGGTTTTAATGTTAATGCTTTGCCTCAAGACTAGACAAGTACCAGACATAGTACTAATGAAAGTAGTTAAACGTGCAAAGAAATAAACACACAATGATTTATAGCGGTTGGACCAAAACTTAATCTATTACCTAAGTGTATTTCAACTTAAGATTTAAAACCTGCAAAATATTATTATCATTAGAATCAAAACAATGAGGCAAAAACCAATAACAAAAAGGGACGATACAAGATAATAAAGATGAGAAAGTTATCCTGTCTTCGGAACTAGTGCTGGACCACTCGTACTACCAACCACTTCAATAAACAGTACACTGTTGGACCACTAGTACTACTGACCATTTCAGTGAACAACACACACCATTGACAACTTGTCCTCAATTCTCACTTATCACTGTATCGTAACAATAGATATGTCCACCTAAAAAAGTAGGAACACGCCGACTCTCGCTTCCTCTAACACACACAAGAAATGTGAACCAACAAATCTCTTGAAATGAGTCTTCCTCTTTATATAGCTAGTAGGGGTTGTTATTCATGGTGGATCTTCTTTCTATAGTACCAGCATATCTTTCAATCATTCGATATCATTTCCATAAATCCTACAGGACTTGAATTATGCTACAAAACACAAGTAGATACATTACAACACAATATCACATAAAGTCAAACTTTTCTTAACGATGAGATATGAAATATATCGCAAAATAATAAGAAGGAAAGTCAATTAATGAAAATTCAAACAATTATTAAACGATTATAACCAGATTGAATATTTTATTATTGAAAATTTTGTTACATTCAAAACACATATCAGCAGAAACTATATTTCTATTATTTAAGACATGGTAAATTTTAACATTTTTAGAAAAATAGATGTAAAATTTAGCTTTAATGGGGATTGGATAAAAGGCAATTAAAATTTGAAGTATTTTGTGCCTTTCTTTCTTGAAGGTAAATCTCAATATCATTTTATTCAAAAATAATCAAGAACTAGCATCTTTGATTACAAGTGAAACAACAAAACTTGGAATATCCACAATGCCCCTATTGCATTTTTAGCAAGAGAGTGAGCCACTCTATTGCTTTGCCGACAAACATGAGACAATTCAACGCTCCCACATAAACCAATTCAACTTCTAGCATTAGAAACTATATTTCCATATGTGAATTGTCGTCCACCGTGATTTTAGCTTGGAAAGCACGCTTAGGCAATCCCCTTCAAGAACGGAGTTCCATCAACCCCTTTTTGCTGCTAGATAGACAACAACTAAACTAACAAAGAGCTCAGCCACTTCAAGG
Source organism: Petrea volubilis (assembly GCA_026212405.1). Classification (NCBI taxonomy): domain Eukaryota; kingdom Viridiplantae; phylum Streptophyta; class Magnoliopsida; order Lamiales; family Verbenaceae; genus Petrea; species Petrea volubilis. Next base: position 14,891,727 of record CM047882.1, read on the forward strand.
TCCATAGGTCCAAGCTTCCCCTCATTCTCTTTATTATCCACCCAACACAAGTCCCCGCACTATCCCTCGCCGCGACACCTACTCCTATTTCATGACTATCCATAAATAGAAAACCATCAAAATTCAACTTGAACTTACCTAGTGGTGGGCGAATCCATGAGACTAGATTCCCCTATTGAGCTTGTTGCACTTTAGTACCAAAACTCCTTATAACACTAATAATATTGGTTTGCATGCTAGATTATCTCTGTCAGGTTCTCGTGCCCCCTTTCCAACCAAGCTCTATTGTGTTTCCACCATATCATCCATGCAACAATGGTGAACCGCCCTATGTCCTCGTCGTCCAAGTTATCCTAACCATTACGTAACAATTCACCCGTGTTAGGCCCTCAATACAATACCACTAGCCACACAAGCCCGATAAGAGCCACACTTGCCTCACAAATGTGCAGAAAAGCATTGCATGCTCTATATCCTCCTCTTCAGTAGCTAAAACGGCAACGCACTTTGACTTGGATATGTCAACACCGAAAGTTAAGGGACGTCAGTAAGGCCTCTTTCCACAACCTCTATGCGAACACCCTAACTTTTGGGAAAGCTCGGATCTTCCATATGAAAATCTACCAGCACACCGCCTTATCCAAACCCAATAAAGGACCAACATCACGCAAAAGTGTCCGCGCCAAGTGATAGACTGTTCGCACCTAAAATTTACCATTTTTCAAATGGTGCCACATCAAGCGATCCTCATGGTTCCCACCTCCTAATGGTATTGATAAATTCTCATTAGCATCTTCCGGCTAAAAAGTGGACTCGACAAACTCCATTCGCTACTTTTGCTCCATAGGTTCAATCAAGTCACTCACTCATCGATCATTGCTCCCTTCTGATGGTAGAGTCTAAGGCTTAAAGGTGCACTACAACAAATTATACTTTTGGTAACAAATAATTTGGTTACCAAAATCTCAAAATTCGTTACTTAAGGTAATTTGTAACGAAACATTCGTTACAAATATTTTTTTAGCTAAAGTCGGTCACCAATTGTATTAGGTAACGAAAATTGTGACTTCATTACTATTTTCATTACCATTGGTCACTTATCGTAATGAAATAATTGGTTATCAATAGTTAAATAATGGTTACAAAGAATTCCGCCGGATTTCCAGCAGACGCTGCCGGAATTCCCTTGAACTGATTTCCCGCCTTGTCCACCGGATTTCTGCCGGAATGTTTGCTGAAGTTCTGCCAGACCGCCACCACCCTCACCGCCGTTTCCACTCGCCAGACCGGTCTCCACCATTCGCGCCCCCACCGCCGCTAGAATAGTATCCTTCAAAATATGCAAATTTTTGTAACTGAGTGAATTTGAACTCATGACCTCACAGATGATTGGCAAGCACTTAACTACCAAGCTATTGTAAAAAGTTGTAATACACTTTGTTTTATTTTATACTTATTATATATTTGTTTTATACTTTTAAATACTTATGTCTACTAATAGAATTTCGATCAATCTATCTTGTTCATGCATCTTTTAAAAGTTGAATTTGTCTGTATTTTTGGATTTATTCTGATGCTAAATGGATTTCTGGGACAAATTTGTTATAACGACATACATTGCATGCACATATAATAGTTTAACATTCTTTTTTCAATTTTAAAAAAATTTCAAAATTCTTTTATTTATGTTGTGTTTTTAGTGTTTCATTTAATTATTTTATCAACTTTTTACATTTTTTAAGAAAATTTCAATATTTCATTATATTTCATATTTCTACTTATGTTTTCAATTAAAAAATTATTTTGCTTAAATTTTATTTTTTAACTAATCATAAGTCAAAAGTATATTGTAAATGATTAAAAAAATAGTATAAATGATAAATAGGTAAGAAAGATATATTTGTACAGAATTTAGCATAATCTCTTTTTATTTTGCACAAACAATGAGTGTGCTCGATATGCTAATTATTATTATTATTTTTAAATTTATTTAGTAAAATGGTATGTACAAATAGATTAATATTTAGTCATATCTTTACTAAAATTTGATTTAGTATAGTGGTTTTATAATTATACCTGCATTGTAAGGTCAAGGGTTCACACAATTTTGGGCACAATTAGTATTATTTGGCAAAATGATCTTATTATAGGACAAACATCAAATATTATGAACAACTTGGAAGTATTTTTCTTAATATGCTTTGGTTTAAAAACTTGTACAAATATTTTGGTTTCCAGTGATGAATTGTGACAAATATTTACTTTTTCGTAAGATTTTTTTATCAAATTTAAAAGGAAAATACTATGGTAATCATATTTGTTAACACTATAATTCTTTTTTTTTTAAAATGAATTATGAACAATAAATATATAAATTCAAAAGTAAAAAATAAAATTCGTAACTAAGTTATTTGTTGCAAAAAGTGTTAATAGTAACAAAGATTTTAGTGTTATCAAATGTTAAAAAATTTGGTTACAAATACATGTTCGTAATTCATAAAAAAAAATTAATAGTAACAAAAGTTTAGTTCTTGTAACGAATTTTATCTTTTGTTACAATAGAAATATTTTTTCATAACCAATAAATATCAAAGGCAACAAAATTTTGTTCTTCGTTACCAAAAAGTTGATATATGGTAACCAACAAATACTTTGGTTACCCAAAACTATTATTTGTATCTAAATTCGACTCTATTACAATAACTTTCGTTATCTAAAGTGCATTTGGTGTATTGGTATAGGGCCATGCTAGCCAAGGATCCCCCCATATACGTATTTGCCTTCCATCCCCGATACACCATCACAACAACTTCCTCGGCTCCCATAGGCTTCGCAAAATGAAAGACGGACAATAGCCTAGTTTGGCATTGAAGAAATCACTGTTCGAGAAGTAACGGCATCTCATAACTTGTCTTACCAAACTATTTGGATTAGAAAGGAGCCTCCATGATTGTTTAGTGAGTAGCACTAAATTAAAGGCTTGTAGCTCCCGAAAACCCATACCTCCATCTCGCTTACTTTGACATAATTCATCCCAAGCAATCCAGCTCACCTTTCATTCTCCTTTCCCACTCCACCAAGACATTTGAATCATAGCCTCGATCTTCTTAACGAAACTCGTTAGGAGTAAGAAACACCCCATAGTATATGTAGGTATCGCCTGGAGCACTGCTTTAATGAGTATCTCTCTCCCTACCATAGATAAAGTCTTCTCGGACCACCCATGCACTCTCTTCCATACCCTATCTCGAGTGCCAGCAAAAATAGCCTTTTTTTGTACGACACACCACAAATGGTAGTCTCAAATACGTATCATGTTTGCTAACTTCTTTGACTCCTATTGCTGCCACTAAAGCCACTTTGTCCACTTCTTAAATGTTTCAACTAAAGACCACAACGGATTTATTGTGGTTTATCTCTTTGCCCGAAATCGCATCATACCTCTCAAGAACTGATCAAATGCTCCAGATGGCATCCAGCAACGCCTGGAATGTGATCAAGGTATTATCTGCAAACAATAAATACGTGACACTAGGTAAGCCTCTATAAATTGAAACTTCTTTCAAGTTATTTTTAGCCTCCTTAACTTGTAAAATACTACTAAATAGTTCTGCACACAACAAAAAAAGATAAGAAGAAAGGGGGTTGTCTTGATGAATTCCCCTGTGAGGAAAAATAGAACCAAACTGCAAATCATCTAGAACAAAAGAAAAATAAATGGTGATAATGTAATACATAAGAAGCTCAACAAAACGGGAAGGAAAACCTAATTTATGAAGCATTAAATGAAGAAAAGACCACGCTAACTTGTCATAAGCCTTGTTAACATCAAGTTTGAATGATATGAAGCCTTCTTTACCAGTTTTCTTGGTCTTATGGGAGTGATTAATCTCGAAAGGTATGAGGACATTATCAGTGATCAATCGTCCAAGTATAAAAGTCGACTGGGTTGGGGAGCTAATTTTAGAGATAATGGGCCGAATACGATTAGCTAAAACATTAGAAATCAGTTTATACACTACATTGCAAAGACTGAAATGCCAAAATTGGCTAATTTGTTCCAGATTCTTAGCTTTTTGGGATTAATACAATAAAAGTGAAATTAATACATATGAGATCCTCAATGCCATTTAGGAAATTAAAAACACATTGAATAACATCATTACCTATAATATGCAAGAATTTATGATAGAAGATAGGAGACATACCATCGAGTTCAAATGAATTCAATAGGAACATAGATTTAAGGGTACAAGTTACCTCATTGGCGGCAAAAGGCACTAACAAATCTCGGTGCATGTACTCATCTACTCGTGGTTCAATAATTTCCAATATGTTCTAAATAACTCCAATCGGTGGCCGTCCGAATCAATTCGAATCTTTTGTTATATAATCATATTACATATTCTGTTACACTTATCAATACACGCCACGTGTATTGGTGAACGGTCGAGATAAGAAAAGAGAAAAACTGATGATAGAGGATTCTCTTTCCTTATCTCAACCGCTCACCAATACACGTGGCGTGTAATGAAGAGTGTAATAGAAGATGTAATATGATTACGTAATAGAAGACTCGCACTGCGTTCGGATGTAGAGACTGAAAAAAATGGTCCGATATCAAACGTTGCACCTTACTTACTTCACTATGCCATACTCCCCCATCATCCCTTAAGCTTGATATAGTGTTTATCTGCTTTTGCCGAGAGGCTTTAGAATGAAAAAAAACTGGTGTTCTTGTCTTCCTCTTGAAGCCAGTAGTCTTTGTTTCGTTGTTTCCACAATATCTCCTATCTACTATACCATCCTCCAACAGACTCCTAATCTTGTTCTCTACAATTTTTGAAGCTCCCAAAATTGGCCCTTGCTTTAGTTGGCCTAACTCTTTCTCTAGCTTATGTATTTCTCCCCTGGCTGCTTAAAGATGGTTCGACTCCAGCCTAACAAGCCCATGTAGCAATCCTCAAGATTACGCAAGATGGACTCATGAGCCTCTCTCAGTCTATTCTGACTGTCCCAACTTTCCTGAATGATTCACTCATAATCAGAATGACAAAACCACATGGCCTCAAACCTCCAGGGCCAGTGACAGGTCTTAGGTTGTTGGCTCAAGTTCTATAAGAATCAGGCGGTGATCGAAATACCCCATTGAAACATGTGAAACTTTTGCAAGTGGGAATCGAGTAACCCATGAACTATTTTCCAAGGCTCTATCAGGGCGCTCACTTATAGTGTTAGGTGCTTCACGATAATTACACCATGTAAACAAGAAGCCCGAGAGAAGTCAAGAAATCCAAGTCGACCAACCTGTTGTCCACCATAACTTCCCAAAATGCTCTCATTTGACCCGATGGCTTAGCCAAACCTCTCGCTTTCTCATCAGATGTGAGCACTTCGTTGTAGTCCCCGACACAGATCCATGGACCATCACCACCCCTAGCCAAACGACGCAATAATCTCCAAGATTTGTCTTTCTGAGTAGTATTGGATTCACCATAAAAGCCCGTAAAATGCCAATCCCCTGATCCACTACCATCCAACACTGCCGCATTTATATGCTTTTGCTTGGGTCTTCTGCGGGGGTGGAAGAATTTCTCCAATGGCGGCGGTGTATTAGTATTACGTTACTTAATATTTTTAATCTACAATGAGATCCATAAAATGGCACTATTATATTTAAATAGGAAATTATCATCAGCACTATAAAAATTGTTATTGACACTCCATTTTTATTTTTTTATTGAAAAATCAACTAAAGTGCCCATTTATTTTAAACTATGATAGGATACACTTTACTCCATGCTATATATTATTCACTCCCCTGGGCTATCAAATACAAATTTTATACTACTCAATTAAAAAGTTAGTCAATATTATCTGTACACCACTCTTATTTATACAATTTTAATTTTTTTTTCTTGTATTTACCATTCTAAATTTAACTTCAAATCCTTTATTAACTATAAATATAATTTTAATTTAGAAAAATAACTGATAGTTTAAGTAAATAGAAATAAAAACTAAATTAATAAGGTATTGTAATAATACATAAAAATTAAATATCGAAAAACTATTTTAATTCTTATAACTTAATGAAAATTAAGTATAAATTCTAAGTAAAGTTTGACTATTTTGAATAAAATGGATAAATATTTTTAACCGTAATTTAAATATGTTTTTATATTAAATTAATTATAATATATTTAATTAAATGTAAATTCTTTAAAAATGATTATATACATTCAATTTGTTTTAGAAACAAAACCATACACCAATTGAAGTAATTAATGAAAATATAACTATTCATATAGATATAAAA
>CM047882.1:14898545-15079572 GCA_026212405.1 Petrea volubilis
TATAACTATTCATATAAATAAAAGAGTCTAATTTTACTTTTTGATTAAGAAGTAATAAGAATTTTACTTTTTGATTAAGAAGTAAATAAGAATTTTTACTTTTTGATTAAAAAGTAATAACTTGGTTTTAATTAAAACATATTTAAAATTAAATTTAAATTACAAATGATATAAATATTTTGTGAACTATATGTACAAATATACATATACATTTGTATAAATTTAGGATATTTTTGTTGAAGTATATAATTGGTGGGGACAGAGGGGATTCGAGTGTTATATTTATTAGTTTATAGAGATAAATAATATACAATTTCCATTTAAATATTATTCCAGATCTAACAATACAACACTTCTACATATACAACTCGTCAAAATTATTTCATTTTTACATAAAAAATCAACACACAAAACAAAATATTATTTCTCAATCAAAATAAAAATGAGATTGAAAATACCCAATATTTGAGGTAACTGTTTTTATTTTAATTCGAAAAAGTTCAACAATTTTATCTCTCTCTCCCTCTCTCTGTCGTCCTGCCACAATGTCAATATCTGAATCAATTTATTTCTACTTCTTTTAACAGAACGTTATGTGAGTTGTGGATAGGGGTGGTCCAGCCTAGATCGGCGATGACAAGTATCTTTCTTTGAATCCATGTTCGTCGAACATGGCATTTATAATCAACCAAATTCGCTTTTTGCTTTTTCTCCAATTTTCTAAACAAATATGACAAAAAGGAGAAAACAAGAAACACAATTGTAATTAATTTCAAGCGTTTATACAGCACATTTCAACCATGTCACTAACTCAAAAGAAAAGCATAACATAACACATATATAGATAACGTAATCGATGCATTATCACTGATTGTTACATCAATTTTATTTTAATGAAATTTTATCACAAATCGTCGCACAAAATTTTCTCATTACAAAATTTCATTAATAAACTGAATGTTTTTTTTTGTGGTGTAAGATTTTCGATATCATAAAACATTAAAAAATATGTAAATTATATGTTTTTTCCAAGATGAGCAATTCCTAGATGCCTAGGTGATGATTTGTTTAGTCAAAAATAGAGCATTAATCAGTTGAGTGCTATATATGCAAGTCTTAACCTCTTCACATTGGGAGTTTCCCCAAATGCCACCTTTACTTTTTATACTATTTGAAAAGTTTGGAAATATGCCTGTTTTTTTTTTTTCTTTTTAGCAAAAATTACATTTTTTTGTTATTTTCATACTCATATTATCATTTTCAAAAAACCTACTTACATTGTTAATGTTTGATTTGATATTTCATTGATTTAAAATTAATTGGATCACAAAACTCTAAATTACAATTTAGTTTCCCCTTTTCAAGATGATCGGGTACACCTTAAATCTAATATTACTTCCTACTTCATATAATTAAATAATCATATATTTTTTTTTATATTATTCAATTGGCGTACATTTAAAAAACTCTGACTCTTACCCTCCTTCTAGGATTTTGGTAAGGAAAATAGGATGAAATTTTTTTTCTTTGCTTCAAATGATAGTACTTTATGCTTTCATTTTTTATCCTTTCCATTTTTTCTCCCACTTTTCCTCACCAAAATCCTTGTTCCAAACATAGCCTTAAAGTAATGACTCTATAACAATAAAATATTATTTTCAATACAACAATTTACTGCTTCTACTCTACTCATTCAATTAAATTTTATTTTTCACATGAGAATCATTATCCAAATTAGGAACAATCTGAAAACTCTGAAGATAAAAATAAGAAGGAAAATACTTCTAGTCGGGTGCCTTTATACTCTTGGACAAGATTGTTAATTATCACGTTCATTAAGTAATCCTTAAAGGGCAAACGTTGTACGGAATCAATGTTTGGCCGTACATGTAGATTAAATGACTGGCATTGTATTGTATTTTGTATGTTAATATTTTTATATGAATTAATGATGCAACGAGTAAGTATTAACATGCTAGAATTATATCACAATAATTCTCAAAGTTTTAAATCCAGAAACGTAAGAAAAAATCTCTAAAGCCTGTATTATTAATTGGTCATATGAATAATAAAAGTCTCCAATATATAATAACTAGAATAATCCTAACTTGAATAGAAATCTAAGATTTAAAAAAGAAAATCCTAACATGAATAGGATCATAAACTTAAAATGAAATAATATATTAGACATAGAAAAGCTAATAAACTATTATTAAGTAAAATTTTTTCTGCTATTTACTCTACTGTCAATTAATGATATGACATAATGTAAAATGTTTAATGTATATGTATAGACGTGAGGAAAATTTTTATCCAAACTTGGTTTGCCTGAACATAATAAATCATATGGCAAGTACAATAATGATTAGTTACTTTTTTTAAATTATTAATTATTCATAGAACAAATATAAACACTCGCTATATGATTAAAATTAATCCGATCAAATCGAGTTTGGGTTAAAAATTTCAAAAGTAAGACAAGATGCATGGAAGGATTTCCCTGATAAAAGAGCATGTCACTTTGTGTCGCGTGCTAATTAAGTCGTATGATGAACATCATTGGCCGCCGTTATTTCTGTGCTACTATTCATTAGTTCATTATTTCAAAACAAGAAAAACCCTTTCTTTAACCTAAGTTATTTAGTTCTTTTTAATTATTAGATCCCAACCTATTAATGTCTTTATGTATAATGGGAAATTAATGATTGGAAGTATATAGGCGCCGATAAATTAAATCAATATAAAAGCAATCATAGTAAGTAGTAAGTTAAAGAAAGAAAAGAAAGAGAAAAGAAAGGCAAACTACAACAGAACAAACTTCAGAGACAGATTTTAGACGGAAGATATCTGTCTCTAATTTTCATTAATTAGAGGCACATTTATTGGCAGATTCTTAATTTTCAAAACAAAATTTAAGTTTTAGATGGACTTCAAACATATGTCTCTGAATTTATTACACATAAGAAGTGATAAATTTATTTATAGATTTAGATTCGGTTCAGGGACGGAACTTAAATTTGTCTCTATAATATTTTGTTTTTATAAATAAATTCTGAAACGAAAAGAATCCGACTCTAATTTAACAATTTTTGAGAGTCAGATGCCACAAATATATTTTTATTGTTGTATCCATGTTTGTATCTGTATCTAATATCATGATATCTTTTTTGACATTATTTATTTTATGGAAAAAATATTGTTATCTTTTTTGTTTGAAAAGTAAACGGCAAAACACAAAAAGCAAGAATAGAAATTATCTGAACATGAAAAGCCACAGTGATGGAATTTATTTTGGGACTTTTGCTCGAGTGGCGAGATGAGTCTAGTAATGGAATGAAAGAGTCTCGTGGATGAGTACAATTATTCAACAACGCGACAATTTTTTCTGCCGAAAAGCAAGGGCGATTCCACATTTAGGGATATGGGGTCAAGTGATCTTGTCACGACCCGGAAAAATACCCTTCATATTTTATTAAAAATAAATATATTTTTCACATAAGATTTGTACAAAATACAAAAGTTACAATTTTCAAAGAATAAAAAAGTAACTAGATCAGGTGTAAAAAGCTTCCAAATGCTTCCGCTGCGCCACTCTGATACGCTATCTCATTTCTGTCTAAAAATAGTCATGTAAAGAATAATCAACGCAACAGTTGAGTAGAAATATCATTCAACCCCATAAGGTGAGTGTGTGCTATAATAGGTGCACGTAGATACATAATTTCACATAATACTACAATGAAAATAAAAGCATAAAATATTTAAGACTTTAAGATACTTAAATTCCTATTCTACTCATGAAGTTAAACAATACTCCTACCTTTCAAAAGGGTACCTTCTTCTCTAGAAGTATAAAGTGTAGAGTGTAATATATAGATATATAGAAGGTTAATATGTCTATATATGTGGTTAGAAAGAGGGGTAATTGTATATATATGTATATAGGAAGGTATGCTAATTATATAGTGTGATATATATATTGAAAGGTAAGATTGGGGGTGTATGGGTTATAGGCGGGATTTGTGTTGTGTGTGTGAACAATGTGAGCACCCATTCCCCCTATTTATAGTATTGTGATCAAGACACAAATATTATATAATAAGGTCTTTTTCATAATTAATGTGTAATCTAACTAGGATATTTTCATTAAATGCAATCATCTTATCACTAACCTAATGGTGTTGAGGTGTTGGCCTAAAATGATGATTCAACCCTAAAGTTTATAAGAATGCTCCAAGTATAAGATTTTGCTAGATTCACCTAATAAATGTAGGGAGATTAAGATAAGATATATATATATATATATATGTCATGGCCTTATCCAAAGTCTAATCTTATCAAGAATCTTATCATAATCTTATCAAATTCTATCCAAATCTTATCAAATCTTATCCAAAGCTTATCATAATCTTATCTAATCTTATCATAATCATGTCTAATCTTATAAAATCTGATATCATATCTTTATTTTAATTAAAAATTCGAATTTGTATTTATTTATTTTTGTAAAAATCAAAATTAGGGTTTTAGGGCATAAAATTCAAAATTCAAAACTAATTTAGAAAATTCCAAATTATGAAATTTAATCTTTCTACATATGAATTATATATATAGTTTCCATAAATTATAAATTGAACATATAATTTTAAGAAAATTGCAATTTAGGACATAGAATTTCTAAAATTGTGTTAGAATGTCAAATTCCTCTAAAATTTGAAAAATCATGTAATTTATTCAAAAGTGCATCTTCTCATGCATAAAAGTCTAGAATACTTATTTATATTATTTTTGAAAAGTCATAATATTTAACAGATGAATTTTCCCTGCAGTGGTAATCGAAATACGAAAATTAACACTTTACCGTTCAAATTGTAAGTTAATTTCAAAAGCAGACTAAAATTTGAAACAACAAGTAATAATAACATTTCCAAGAAGCAAAAGATTTGAAATCAATTATTTAAATATTAAGGATTGCCGGGTCGTCACAGATCTACTCAAACAAATTGATAGTATATGTATATATGTGTTATATTCATGTTTAAAATATTTGTAGATATAATTATGTAGTTTGACAACATAAATGTGAGTATATTTTCATTGACCCTTACAATCTTTAACATCATTATTCCAAATTTATTCTTTGTCACGAGATTACCTCAAGAAAATGCTAATTTCATTCAAGTTCTTTTGCTCATTATATATATAGTCATGCTCTTAGTTTACGTTATATTTCATTTAATTTCCCCCTAACATCATAGCTTGTATTTAATCTGTTAATTTATTACAATTTCACGGTGGTGAAAATATTCCTTCTTTTTCATTTCTTCAATTTTAATGTAATTTTTTTGAATTTTAGTAACTTAAGCATTGGGCAAATTAATATGGGACAAATTAAAAAAGTATTTCAAAAGAAATAAAAGATAAACAAAATATTTGTGATTGTAGAAAATAATTAAAAGCGTCTGAAAATGCAAAATACATTTCTGGAGTTGGCACTTTCAAAAAGTAGTTTTGACAGACAGGATGCAAATCCCGTATAGTCTGTATGCAAAACACAATGAGAAATAGTTAAGCAATTAAAATATGAAAACGATTATAATTCGAGGTTAAGTAAATAAACACAAATTTCATGCTAGCTAGCTACATATATACAAGTAATTTATAAATTATTTGATAGGAATATGATGACATCAAGTGAAATATGATGTCTTGATTTATGATGCGGTTGATAAATCACTTTTAAGTATGTACACAAAGAGATAGCATCACACGAGGAAAATGAAAATTTAATAAACTCTTGTTCAAGCAATCAAGGTCGAACTTTTAAATTGCTTAAGAATGAGATATATTAAATCCAGATCTCGTTAAATATAATGAGGATTGATTAATAAGTGTTGCACTCTTTTCGCAAGTGTCTGGGTTGTTCAAGTATTAAAGAATGAGTAAAATATCGTTCTCATAAGAAATAAGACTATCTAATACCGATTTTATAAAGTCTTTATTGTTTAGATTTCTAATTGTCATAGAAAAAAATAGAAAGTAAACTAAAAACGCATGCGAATAATGTAAAAGGAAAATCAAGTAGGAAATATTAGGGTTTATGTTTCATCAATCGAATCGTTTCAAAAAATTATTCACACAATCCTAGATTTTGACTTTTTATTATTATACGATCCAACTCACGAAAATATGTGTAGTCTCATTTCATAAGTAAAACAAACGTACTAAAGAATGCTATGTGTCTGCTTTTGTGATCACATACGCATTCAATGACTCTTTATGTAAAAGAGTTGTGTTGATTAAAAAAGCACACACTAATTAATTTAATCAATCGCACAAGAACATGACTATTTCAATCGTACACATTCCGTATGTATGTAAACAAATAGTCGGATTTTATAAATATCATTTCATAGGCGAATATAAAATCTCAAATCTTGCAAAAGTTGGCCAAGAAACCTTAAATTGTAGATAGGACGGATAAATTCATAAACCATAAATGTCCCAAAGAAACTACATGAAATTCATCAATTGAATCCACCAATAACCCTATAACTAATTTAACAGACATAATAAAGGTAAAAACTAATTACAATAAAATAAAACATAAAGAAATTTGAAGTAAATGCGAGTTTGAGCGTTGTCCAGCGTATTTGAATTTTGAATCTTTGAGTTGTTACGTTCCTCAGGAGTTCTTGTTCTCAAAACCTCCTTCTAATCCGTCCAAAATTGAGGAAAACTTGTGGAAGACTGCTTTTCTATAGATATAGGGCAATTGGAGATCGATTCCTACTGAAATTAGGATTTCTTGTATAGATTCAGACTTGCGGAGGAAACGGCTTTGCGCATCAAGACAGCTTTCGTCATCTTGTCCTACACGATTTTAGGATTTTCTGTACCTATCGAAACGGTCAGGACATGATAAAATGGCCTTGGGCTTTTCGTTGTGCCCTATAATGGCCAGATGCTCATCAAAACGGCTCTTTCCGTTTTGGCGCGCTCTCATGCGTTTTTTGGTGACTTTTGACCTTGATTTCCTGTGATAGCAACACGAAATGCTTGTGACGGATATTGGCATAAAAGATTTGAAAAAGACGTGTTTTAATGGTATAAAAACACTTTTTATTGATCAAACTAAGATTTTATTCCATTTAGCACAAATCTCATCTTTAGAACTTTAAAACCTTAATAAAATCAATGAAAAGCACATAAAACATGCACACAAAAGTGTATACATTTTAAACTTATCAATAACTTATCCAAAAAAAAAAAAACGAAAAAAAAGGAGGATTCATTAATAACATAATTGTGATGGCCTTTAACAAGGCAAGGCTAAAGGGGTTTTATGATTAAAGGCTGCACCCATTTCAAGGATATGATTAATAGGGGCAATAAGAGACTAAAATCAGTTACTATTAATTTAGATAAATTGTAGCGGCACTTTCAACCTAACCAGTTACCAATGCACTAATGATACTTGACATGCTTGGAGAGCATAATTACTGGGGTTCATGAGGATTATTTTTCAGTTTATTTGGACTGGTTAATCAAATGTTTATCTATTTTTGTTTTTCTGTTTTCTAACACTTCGACATGTTTTTCTGATTTTTTTCTTTCTTCTCTCTTCTCTCCGATGCTTCTCTTCAATATTTCTTCTACTTCCATGATCTATTTATTTTTTTTTTCAATTATACAATTTAATCTTATTTTAATTATTTCTTTCTTTTATTATTAATTTAATAGATATGTTGAATATTTAAATAAATATATTCATACAAAAGAGCAATAAATATTTAATTTTTTACTATTAAAACTTTAAGCACATGATTAAATAATTCTTTAGATTTTTTATTTTACAAATGCAATAAATGTGCTCGATTCGGGAGCTATTTAGAAAATAAAAGCATTGACTGAGGGTATAAATGAGCGAGCTTGAGTCATTTTTAGAGCTCAAGCTCGATGAAAGCAATTATAGCACTTGAGTTCAATGAGCTTGATTTTGGAGCTTAAGCTCAAATCACAAGGATGAAATTGAGCTCATTTTTTCTATATATTATTATGAGTTCGTTTGGATAGGATTTTTTTTTTTTTTTGGAGAAAAGACACTAATTTTTGAAAAAAAAAAGGTACTTCAGACAAAAAAAATTATTTTTGGATGAACTTTTTAAAAAAAACAGAAGTCAGAAAAAGCTAAAAGGGCCTTTTTTAGAAGTTATCCTAAATTAGTTTCAAATAAAAACGTCTTTTAAAACACTTTTAACTACTATATCTAAACGCAAAACTGCTTGACTTAAAAAAAAAAAAAGATCTACTACAGAAAATACCATTTGAGAAATACTTTTTTTAAATTCATTCAAACGAGCTCTAAATCTCTTGTTTTTTTGTTCTAATAAAGTCTATGAAAAATATTGTTATTATTTTTTGATATATAAATTATACATATCATAAAAGTGTTATTTTAAAAAAATAAAACTATTACTAATATTGATCATTATTTATCATTTACATATTTTAAAAATATAAAATATTAAAAAAAATAACAAACTCACGAGCCAACTCGTGAACTTTGGTACAACCACAGTTGCGCTCGAGCTCGACAAATTCACCTTGTCATTACATGAAATTAGGCCACCATGGGCAGAGTGTTGGTGGTCGGCAGCTCGGCTCAGGATGTTGACGGCTTCACCTTGTGGCTTGTTTGCTTATCTATCCATCCCTTTCACGCAAAATTTTTATTCGCAGGATATGCACCCCAATTTCGGATTTTTCTCATTTTTGGCCACACAATTCCGTTACATTTGCACTAACAACTCCTTAAGCTTTTCTTCTTGTTTTAAACGTGAATTTATTCTTAGAAATTTGAATGTGTTAATTTCTTCTTTGACTCCTCTTTTCTTTTGCTTCTTTTTTACATAATGTTCGTTTACTTTTTCTTTTTCCTTTTTTTTTTGAGTAAAGAAATTAGTAGGGCAAATAAGTTATGGGAAGTGTTATGTGATACTAGCTTTGATGCTCTAAGGGAACTTTTGGAGGGATATAATACAAGGATCAACATTGTTTGATTAAAGGAGTACGTGATGAATAACACAATTACTTCTTTGATCAATTTGGAGTAAGAAATTAAATGTTTCGTACCTGATTTAATTTTACTTAACAATTCGTCATTTGCATATTTATCTTTTAATACAACTGCGTACAAAAATCATATAGCAAAGCTCATTGTTAGATGTTAAAAAGATAGACTCAAAGTCACTTACCCTTCTCCAATATTGCTTTCCTCTAACCAAATCCCTAATCCTTTTCCTTCCGAGTTTGAAAATTAGTAATATTCAACACAAATAGATAAATAAAAATAGAATATCAAAGTAATGAAATAAATGTAAGGCTATCGTACATGTGTGTCACGAGCTCTTTCTTGCTTGTTTTAATAGTCTTTTGGAGAAATTCATGCTGTTAGAAGAATTTCATATTACTAAGCAACTTCCTCAAACTAGGCCACAATTAAGTTAAATGTAGGTAACAATGCCTAGATGCTTGTCATAAATTATTGGAATTAAGTACCAAAATGGAAGGCTAGGAGAAAAAGAAACTCAAATACGAGTGACAAGCAAAGTACCCTTTGGTTGGAGAATAAAGATTGGGAATTCTTTTGCATGCATCCAAACATGGATTCTACTCATATATTGGATAATAAAAATGCAAAACTAAATTAATATAAAAATATTCTATGATCAGGCAACCCATTATAAATGGTTGGAAAATCAAAATGTAATTTCAAAATTGAGTTCAAAGGCACTCGAATACAAGATGTTAAATTACTTGAACAAAATATTAAAGAGTACTATATATCCTATAAGTTGTTGAAGTTTATTTATGACACCATTCATTACTTATTATCAAATACTAAAAATATCATTATATGACTAATCACAAACTATAATTTGACATATTAATATCCACATTTATAAAATGCAAACCCTTGATATTTACCAAGGGAATGTGATCTTACAATTGGTGCAAGCCTCCGGTTAGAAGTAATGGTGTATTTAGAAATTTTGAATTTTTTTTTTTTATGTATTGAGTGTTGGATCTCTTTTAACAGCTGTGATTTAATCGTATTATGCACTTACTATCAAATAAAAAAAATATGAAATACCAAATGAATTTAGTCATTGGGCGTACGCAAGAGACCCAACATCTTATCCATGTAAGAGCCTATTTTGGCTGGACTTTTTTTTAAAAGAAAAATATTTTAGTAAATTTTTTTTTTTGTTTGATTAGCTTTTAAAAAAGCAAAAATTAGAAAAATCAAAATGTATATATTTTTTGAAGAAGTTATTTATAATAATTTAAAATAAAAACATCTTTTAAAATTATTTTAATTGCTTCATCCACGTAAGAATTTTGAGGGTATTTAATACGTAAGGTACTTTGCTTGCAGCTGCTCCCACCACGCATTGCCAGGCACTAACCTGACCACGTGCGGACGCTTTCTAACACATTAGGCAACTCGATGACGTGGAATAATAAACGACGCCCATTGATGTTATGCTTTTGCAGAGGGATCGAATAGCCGTCAGCAATTGTTTTGAAAATCGGATCGAAGATAGAATCGATGGTCGTATTGATTATCGATTCAATCAATATGATGTCATAAATTAAAAAAAAAATTATTATATTAATGTTTTATATAAAAAAATTATAAATACATTAAAAATTAGAAAAACATCAATAAAAATGAAAAGATTAAAAAAAAAGCAAGCTAATTGCCAAAATTCTTGTCATTCTTCTAATTATTGCTTGACTTTATAATAACTAATAATTACTCAAAAAAATCTACTACAACGTATAAATGCTTTTGGAACTCTAAATATTTGCAATGTTCAATTTTTATTTTAACATATCAACTAAAAAGGAACAAAATTACTTTAGAATATTGAAATATGCTTTTATTTGAATAAATAACATAAATATTAGAAGTTAGGGAAAAATAAATAAAAAATAGTTAAAATAAAATTTTATATACAAATGCCTCATGAACATAAATCAATAAAAAAAAAAAGTCCCATTCAATGTATTTTTCATTTTAAAAAGCTCAATATAATTTTTTTGATTAAATTAATGTTGAAAATATTCTAGCACATTTTATATGATTTATACCAAATAAAATGAGATCGATGTGATTGAAACTTCAAACTATTCAATATTTCTTTTCCATTGAAAAGAGACATAAAAATGGAAAGTGAAAAAGAAAAAGGAAAAACCATTGAAAAGAGAAAAATAAAAACGAAAAACAAAAAAGGAAAGGAAAAAACAGACTCCAGTAGAAGAAAATCAGTTTGAGAGAGAAAATCTTAATCAATGATTACTTAATTTATATAGTATCTTTTTTACTTAACAAAAAATTGAAAAAATAGTGTCTCATTCTCTTGTCTAACTCTTTTGTATTAGGGTTTTCTACGGATTATAGACACACAAGAGACAATAAGTGAGAGAATCGGATTTTCTTTCTCTTCGTCTTTATCTCTCTTCTTATCTATTTCTCTCCATTCATAAATCAGATTTGAGACTGACTTAAATTTTTTTTCAAAAAGTAAAATACTCAAAAATAAAACAAAAAAAAAATGAAAGAACAGCCGAACCGATTTTTGGCTGATTTTTACCGATTCACGGCAGTTCGAGTGGCCATTTATTTTTTGTATTCGTCCGGATCGAATTAGACGCCGATGAGACGCCGATGACTAATTGAACTGATCGGTCCGATCCAATTTTCAAAACATTGGGCGTCAGTTAGTGGCCGGCGCCGCAGTTCCTTTGCTTTTGATTTCTTGCGGGGCTTGGCCACTCACTTCTGAGTTCTGACGCCGACGATCAGCAGAAAGTAAGCGTGGTGTACGGGATATCCCACTACGGACTTTCATATGTGTGTGTGATTTTTTGATTAGTTTTTAAATTATTTATTTTAAATTATATTTTATGTTCATTTATCATATAGCTGTTTTGGTTAAAATTTAAAAAAAAAAAAAACACGTAATACATACTAATCGGACACACATTTGATGCGTATATAAAATAAGATAAATTAAAATATGATTCAAGTTTTAAATATAAAATTAAAATATTTATTAAATTTAATACATAATTTTATATATAATTATTTATAATTTATTTTGTTAGATTTATTATAGTCAAATAATTTGCAATAAAAAGATTATAAGATTGACAAATAAATAAGAAAGAAAAAGTTAAAATAATGATAAAAGAGATGTGGATATATATATATTGCTAGAGGAAAAATAATGAGAAAAAAAATAAATTAAAAACATGTTGATAGTAGAAATGAGAGATGAGAGAGAAGATAAATTCCAGATGTGAGAAAATAAATAAACCAAAAGATCCTAGGCGATTATTAGACTGTCTAAGTACGTTATCTATAGTATTATATATTTGAAAAAGGTCTTTTGACCAAATTATACAATTTTGACAAAATTCTCAATTCTTGAAATTTTGAATTAATTTTAATTGTTTATAATGAATTATTTGATTGGTTTGCATTAATGGTTAATTTCTCTCTTCTAATTATTCAACTCCACCAACAATGTATGTTTAATAACTAGCATTAAATCCCGTGCTAATGCACGGAAAATTCAAAAGAAATTATAATTGATAAGAAGTATGTGTTTAAATTTGATATGTAGCACATTATTTATGAAATTAACAAATAATAATTGTAAAATGAATAGATAATTAAAAGTATATATATTTCAAATAATATAAAACTATACAATTTTGATAGTATTGATCCTTTTCATTTGTTAATTTTAATGATCAACTTTGGTATTAAATAACCTTCAAATATTATATAATATATTCATATTAGATGCTTCTCACACAATCTTTTATAGGAATTTAGTGGTTCCCAGGCACTTTGGACCTTTGGGTCCAAAAAAGAAGAATAAAAACAAAGAAAAAATTTGATGAAAAAGGTGTGACAATTAAAATGAAGATAATTAAAAAATAAATCAAGAAAAGAAAATTGATAAATAAAGATAAAAAGTTATTGAAATAAAATATTAAATGAAAAGAGAGAACAACAACTTCTAATGGAGGAAAATTCACAATGTGTGAAATAACAATAATAGTAAAATTAAAAATAAAAATAGGTGAAAATATTAAGATGTACCAATTTTTACCAAATAGCCTTTTATACAATGTATTATATATATATATATATATATAAAATGTATAAAACAAACAAACCAACAAATTTGTATAAACTATTAAATTTTTAAAAGATAAAAAGTTGATGAACCCATATCCGTAGCAGCCACACGGTGACCCCCTGTGCATGGTATTGTCCTGCCTACCGGCCTTGAGACCGTGGGGGTTTTGCCCAAAAGTGAGCCATGCAAGGGAAGAGAGGACTCGTGCTCTTATAGCAACCAAGTGCCTCGTCTCCAACTGATGTGGAACGAAATATACCTCATTATAACCCCCCAGACGAGGGACTTGGGGAGGAGCACATGGCCCACGTCCCCATAGACGGCGTCATATGATGAACCCATATCCGTAGCAGCCACATGGTGGCCCCCCTGTGCATGGTATTGTCTGGCCTACCAGCCCTGAGACCGGGGGGGTTTTGCCCAAAAGCGCGCCATGCAAGGGAAGAGAGGACTCGTGCTCTTATAGCAACCAAGTGCCTCGTCTCCAATCGATGTGAGATGAAATATGGCCTCATCAAAAGTCAAATACAATAAACCTCAAAGTGAAATCATAAAGCATAAAAAAAAAAAGAAAAAAGAAAAGCTAATCAATAAAAGCAAATTAAGTGAAAATTACAAATATAGACAACTAAGATGAAGATAAGTAAAAATAAATAAAGGAAAGAAGAATTGACAAATAACAATAAAAAAAATTACTCAAATAACATATTAATGGAAAAGAAAAAACTACAGCTTCTTAGGGGGAAAAAAATTCCACAATGTGCAAAATAACACCAATAGTAAAATTAAAAACAAAATTTGGTGAAAATATAAGATGTATCAACTTTTACCAAATTTCCTTTTATATATATTCTATATACAAAAATGTATAAAATAAATAAACGAACAAACTTGTATAAACTTTTAAAAGGTAAAAATTCAAATATAATAAACCTTAAAGTGGAATCATGAAGTAAACAAAATAAAAGAGAAGGCTAATCAACAAAAGCATATTAAGTGAAAATTAAAAATAGTGTTGTAAGTCATAGATACCAAATATCTAATATAAGTCACCATTGATTACAATATTTCAACTCAAAATATCATATCTACACAAAAATATTGTTGTTAATATTTTAAAATTACTCGCCAAGATTTCTAAGAATCATATACTTATCCCAACATTACCAATCAATAGAAAAATCCATAAAAAAAAAAGAAAAAATACAAATCAAATCAAGGCAACAGAAAAAGGCCTAGCAATTGAACAAAATCAAATCCATATTCGCTGGGAAAGAAAAAAACAAAACAAAACTAAAGTTTACTCATACAAAAAATGAAAACAAAAACTGATAATTAAGTGAATAAATTTATAAAGATTCATAATTAAAACTATGAGAAACAAATCATAATAGAAGAATAAAACAAAAAAGGCACCAATTCTATAAATAAGAAATAAACAAAAAAAAATTGCTTACCTATAAAACAAAGAAGACGAAAAAGATTAGATGAAAATGGGTGAATGGTAGTCGCTTTGGATTAAGAAATTAGGAAGAAGGTTTTATTAGGGTTTTTTGAGAGAGAGAGAGTCGATAAAGAAGAAGGAAACAACTTTTTTTGGGAAAGGATTATAGATAAATGAAGAAGTAATCCACATTAAAAGATCTAATGATATTCAAATTTTGAATATTGTAGAAAATGAAGAGAGTTATAAAATAAACCAATGAGAATTTTCTATTTTAATTAAAAAATTCTAAATTCTAGAATATTGAAATTCAAATTTTGAATGTTTTAGATTTAGGAAACCAATAGAGTCATAAAATAATCAATCAGAATTTTCTGTTTTAATTAAAAAAATTTAAAATTCTAGAAAATTAGAATTTGGTTAAAATTAGAGAAATTTGAGCCAGATACCTTCCTCCAATATATAATAGTATTGATTTTTTAATCCTCTATAAACTCTCTCTCTCTCTCTCTCTCACACACACACCCCCCCTCTACACCCACCCACAAACAAGAATATAAAAATATAATGAGTGATAATTTCAAATAATTACATAATAACATATGTAGATAAAGAAAATTTTAATTAAAATATTAAGTAATGCCATACAATTGTTTCAATTTAAAAAATATTAGAAAAGTCAATATAAACATAATGTCATTTGTAGTAAACTTCTCCTAAAAAATTAGTAATTAAAAACTTTCAACTAAAACTTATGTAACTCAAACTTTAAAATTAACATGATATGTCATATCATAATTCCAAAAGATGTAAAAGAATTAAAATGTGGACATAATAGCATTTGCAATATATTTTTTTCATGTTTTTTATGTCTACGTTTCTTTGCATATAGTTTAACGCTACATGAAATTTTACTACCTAACTTCTCTTTGTGCATTATCGTATTTTTGTCTTCAAATTTTCTTGGGTATTAGATTGTTCTTTTTATAAGAATTTATTAGTTGTTCTTTATTAATTACTTTTAGATTTTATTATTTTACTTTGTGGTTTATTAGATATAAATTTTTTACATATACATTACATATTGTCATAATTACAACCAATATGTTTATTATTCTTACAATACTTATAAAATTGTTAAATTTGATGGATTATTTTTAATTGGTGGTATTGATGATTTTTTTTTTATCAAATAATTGTATTAGTTAATTGGATTTCTCATATTTTTGTTTTTCATCATGTTTTGAATATTTTTCTTGAGGAAAGTCTAAGTTTGAATATAGACGCAATACTTTTTTTTTTTTTTTTTGCATCTTAATGTTGCTTTTTTCCTCCTATTTTTATTTTTCTTTATTTGTTCTACAATTCCCTTTTTTGTTTTATGAGTCATTCTACTAATAACAATGGGAGTAAAATACATTGATTTAAATAATAGTAAGATACAAACTAAATAGATTAAATAGATTATTTTTTCATTCTTTATTTTGAATGGTGTGCCTATTAAGAAATATTGAGAGTTTCATAGTTAAGTTTTAGAAAATATTTTTTTTATTATACCTTTATTAAGTTGGAATATATAGTCTATGCTCAAGAATTAGCCCTGAAATTTGAAAATACGTATATTTAAAATATTAAGATGTTTTTATGATAATATTAATACATAGTCACTTTTTCATTTGGTCAAAATATAATTATTTTTTATATTTGTGATATATTTAATTTTTTTATAAATTTATTGTGATCAAATTTAATGTATATTAATAAGTTCTTGACGTTTTAACAATATTATACTTTTAAACTAATACCGGACATTCCACGGGTTCTACGCTAGTTAATAGTATAGGAATTTGGACTTAAATTTATTGACTTTTCAACCAATATAATTTTAGACTTTTAAATGTAGATGAATAATTACCAGTTTTGTTAACTTCAACTTTGTACGTTATACTTATTATTAAATTAAACTATGTTATATGTATATACACACATAAAATATTAAATGTAAGGCCCTCAAATTTGAATTTTGGTCTCTATAAGTGCTTTGATTAAAATCACCCTATTATCTATCTATCCATACTAACTAATTACCCTTAGATTTATATTTTGGAAAAATTACGACTACACTCTTTCAAGTATAATGTAATTACAAATTAGTCTCCCTTGTTATAAAAATTACAAATACCCCATCGAGACGTAAGATCTTGTAAACATTAATAGAGATGTTCAAAAAATAATTTTTCAGCAGTTATAGTAGTCAACCTAGCCGCCAAAAAATGTGTCTTGTTGAGCTTGACAAAATCCCTCAATCAGTTTTGTTATTTAACCAACCTTAACGAAGTAATTTAACTTTATTCCATAACAACCAACGTCGAGTATCACCACTTATAATCCGATATCACCACTAATTTTTTTTTTCTTTCTTGAAATTGATTCCATTCATACCTTCTACATCTTGGACTTGTCAAGTCTATGCGAATTCAATCTCAAAACCTTGCCAAAAACACCAAAAAATATATCTTGTAATTACGTCTTGCTTTGGTGAAGGATGAATTTGTCAAGTTAATACATAACTTAGAGGGGTATTAATAATTTTTAAAACTATGAGAACTAATTTGTAATTACATTATACCTTAAAGAGTACAGACATAATTCTACCTTTTTTTTTCTATTTATCATTTCTACTCACTCCCTTCTCCACTACCCAACATCTCTCTCGCTCCTCATATCTCTGTCATCTATTTCACATAATATTATTTATCTTTCTGTTATTCTCTCTCTCTCCCCTCTTCCGTCTTCAATATTTATTTTATCTTCACT
Organism: Petrea volubilis; assembly: GCA_026212405.1. Classification (NCBI taxonomy): domain Eukaryota; kingdom Viridiplantae; phylum Streptophyta; class Magnoliopsida; order Lamiales; family Verbenaceae; genus Petrea; species Petrea volubilis. The sequence goes on from CM047882.1 coordinate 14,916,030, forward strand.
TTTTATTTATTTTTTAATTATATAATTTAAGATAATAAATAAAATATTTTTGAATATTATAAATTTAATATATCATATAATTTTAATTTTATATTATTCAAATTTAAACATGTGACAAAATTATATTCGATTTTTATTTTACACACACATCGAGTGTGCCTACCAACTAATATATAAAAATTATTGTCAACCAACATTGATGTGGGTGAGGTTCAAAGATCTAACAAAATCGAGCAAAATGGTCCGCTCGAGGGAATGTTTCTTGAGGAGAACATAATTTTCCTATAAAAAAATCCTATGAGAAAAAGAAAAAATGAACAAACACGAGTCAGATAATGGGTGTCTTGACTAAGAGAGTGTTTGGTTAAGTGTTTATAAGCTTCATAAATAAGTTGTTAGGATCTTGTAAGCTACAAAAAGAAGTAAGCTCCCCATGGTGTTTGGCTAGACTTATTATAAATGGCTTATAAGATCACAAACATAAAATATTTTTGGAACTTATAAGCTCCTAAATCTTATTTTAAAAATAAGTTATTAAAATGTTTGAAGAAGATAAGATCTTGTAACTTGTAAGATATTTTTGAAACTTATAACTTGTAATCTTGTTTGGTAAAAATGAGAACTTATAAGTTCTTTTAAGTGTAATGATAACAATAAACAATAAAGTAAAATTAATTTTATGTGAAAAAATATTTTTTCAGATAGTACACGTCATATTGAAAAAAAATAAAGATATTTATTTCATTTTTTCTTTTAGCAATAGACAACTTAAAAGTTGTTTCAAAAGACAACTTATAAGTTGTTTCAAAAAATAAGTTAGGGGAGCTTACTTTTTTTTTTTTCTTTTTTGAGTCTATAAGTTTCTAACAACGTATTTTTGGAACTTATAAGCTTCTTTATTTGAAAATTTGTCAAACACTTTTGAGGAGCTTATAAGCTCTCAAGCATCTTATAAAATGTTTTGAGGAGTTTAGAAGTTTAGCCAAACGTTCTCCTAATTTTAAAATAGGTTATAAGCCATCTAATTCTAAAACATAATATGACATAAATATTTTTGTCTTTTCAACATTACATTTCCACTATCTCAACTATATATATATGATGCAGTCGGATTTTGGTCGACCACGTGGCAGAGTTTGATACGCTTCGATTGAACGCTCTTGGGCCACCTGCCTAAGAAAGAGGAATGCACGTGAGACTAGTCAGTTTTGCCCAGGCATAGGCTCTCCGACGCTCAAGTTAGTTTACGGTATTTTTTGGAGAAGGTGATGAACAGTAACGTGTTCTTCTTGCATGTAATATGTGAAGAGAGTGAATGGTGATGATGATAATAATACCTCTCGGGGGAGAGTTTTTTTGCTATTTATATGAGACAGTTCCCTTGATGTGACGTGGTTGATGGGAGTTGGTTAGCCGATCTGACGCATGGTACTAATGGACATGCTTTTTGTCACTTCGTGGTCTCCCAAATGGCAGCTGACCCTACATCTCATTAATGGGGCTTCACCTTTGTCTTTAATGCATATATTAAGCATCTAAGGCCGAAGATCGTATTTATGAGGGGACATTTAATGCGTTGGAGACCGATGGAATGGACCTATGTGCAGCAGGAGCGTGTTAGTTGGCGGCAGGGCTTGTCAGGCTTACCAGCTAAGACTTGCCCGTTGGCCGCCGGGCTTGGCAAAGACTAAGTGCAAGGTTCATGTCCTCGATACGACAGTTTTATAGGGCACCCCATGCCTTAAAGCCACTTGTTCCCCGCTCCGCTTGCCTTGCCTAAGAGGCCTTGAGGGCATATAAAGGCCTTTCGAGGCTTCGGAGCCACGGCCTTAGATAGAGGGGAAGCCTGGGGGTATTTCCCCTTTCATGACTTGCACTTCGAGGCTTCCCGTTTTTCACGCGGATGCACTCTCGAGGACTGTGAGTCTCGTCGAGGGCATCGGTCCTCATTCTTGGATGAGATTTTGGCTTAAAACCTCAAGGCGGAGGACAACCTGGCTTAAAACCTTTATCAAGGACAACCAACTTGGTCGAGGGCTTTGTTGCCCCATACTTAGGGGATCCAAACATGTTTATCTCTGCTGACGTGTTGGGCTGATGTGGTGTTTGGCACATTAATATATATATGCTTACATGAATTTAATTTTACATTTTTTAACTTTTTATCATCATTACACTTAAATGAACTTATAAACTCTTGTTGTTACTAAACAGATTTGTAACTTATAAATTCTGAAAATATCTTGTAAGTTGAGTAAAATGCACTTTGCACTCCCAAAATAAGCCATTTAGGCACTTTTCACCCTAAAACATAAAAACTAGCACTTCACACCCTCTAAACCATTAAGTGTTGACATTTTGAACGCCCATATTTTTTTGGGTCAAAAATATAAATTCTAGTGGCACTATATACCTTAAAACTGCAATACTTTGGAATTTTGCACCCTACATCAAGCTAATTTTAGCACTTTGCATCCTTACATAAAAATATTGGTTTACTGCACCTTTTTGACTTTTTAGCTTGAAAAGTCATCTCATAATAAATGAAAAATCCAGATAGAAAAACTGCGTTAAAGATAGTTATTTTTTGTTATATGAATGGATAAATGAACAACATTGACTTCAAAATTGGTTGTTTAAATTGTACATTCTTTCTATTTTCTAGTTAAATTTTATATCCGACAAAGTTTCTTGCAATGTTATTACTAAGTCCATGCAAATTTAATTCAGCATCAACGAAGAATAATTGAATTTTCACTCTACAAAAAACTAAAGTTATTATTCTATATTTATCAATTTTGTAATCCTATCAAAAATTTTCTATAGAAACTGACATTATAAAATTGTTTAATCTAATTTTCCCACTTAAAAATTTAACATTCTAATTTTTTCTAAAAATTGATTTAGTAAAATTAAATGCATTATTTATAGCATTGAATCGTATTTTCTGGGAGGGGTTGAATTTATCCGTGGATTAAGTCAACCTTTGTTTCTTGAACCAAGAAACTAATGAATCAACTAGAATTTTATGGGGGAAAAAATTCTTTGGATATTCAATTGAAAAATTGTTATCAATAATTTTAATTTTTTGTGAGTTAACATTATATATTTACATCAAAACAAAAAGTTCGAATTTTTTATATATTAACTTGATACTAACATATCAATTAAATAAACGTATAAAGATTTTAATTGTTTAGAACAGTGGATGTTTTAACTAATCGTAATGTGTAAATGTGTGGATAGATTAAAAAAGTATCGATTCAATATTTTCAAAAATTATATATCAATCTTAATCTTATTTAACATTGAAAATTAAATTTGCATTAATTTAATATATTTATTTTTAACAAAAATGTGTCCAAGAATCATTCATAATGTTAATGTCCTTTTTTGAAATTTGAAGCCATGAGAATTAAAACGATGGAATGCTTCAATTTAATTCTAATTTGATAGTGCAAGGTGTTAAATTTGGTTTTATATGTTTAGAAGTGCCAAAATAAGAAAATTTGAGAGTATATAGTGCCATTGGAGCATGTGTTTGGCCCAGAAAAGATATAGAGGTGCAAAATGGCAACACTTATGGTTTGTTTGGTATGGAGGAAAATAGGAGGAAGGGGAGGGAAATGAAGGAAAATGAAAGAAAAGAAATTATTTTCCTTCATTTTGCCGTGGATGGATAAGTGGAAGGGAAGGAAAGAAAAGAAATTGCATGGGCTGCACCAATTTCTTTTTCCTCCCAAAATTGGGCAAAACATGAAAGGAAAAGATTACAATTATTTTTTTTCATTTTCTTTCCATTCATTTTCCTCTCATCCAAACAACCATGTGGAAAATTAAAATCCACATATTTTGTTTCCTTTGCCAAATGCACTATTAATGATTTCAAGAGTGTAACATGATAGTGTTTATTTTTAAAGATGGAAAGTGCCTAAACAACTTGTTTTGGGGGTGAAAAGTGCTTTTTGCTCATTAAAAGTTACAAGATCTTATTTTATCCAAATATTTTGATAACGCATTTTAAAAATAAGATGTAATAGCTTGTAAGTTTTTCAAAATAAATTTAGCCAAACACCTTCTAAAACTTTCGATACTTAAGTTAATAGTTGAGTAGAAATAGAAGTAGATATTCGAGTTATTAAACAAAGTTTACATACCCCAATGAATGAGAGGATATTTATTGTAGAGAATCTTAACATTTGGGGCCTCCAAAAGTAGGGTTATTTACCTAAACAATCCCTAAATTCTCTTATATCATTATGAGCCCGCAAGAGATGAGTGAACATGCTTACACATCTGACAAAATAGTTGGATGGTCACATTAAATGTAATTGATGTGGTCGGATTTGGTCTGCAGTACACGTCACTTCGATCTGAATGTGAGAGTCCGAATCCGGTCAGGTAAATCCGAGTAAGAGTGTATGAAAGCTGGTCGGGTTCTATTCTGCAAGGATGGAGCACACGTGAGACTAGCCGGAAGTGTCTCCGGCGAAGACCCTCCGACGCTCAAGTCAGTATTCGAGCACACGTGAGACTAGCCGGAGTTCCCCCTGACACGCGCCGTGGGCGCATTGGGTGCATTCCCTGCTCGAGGTGGGTGTCAGGGCACTAATTCCGAGGATGGAGTGGGAACGGGGCATCGATAATGTCCTGACACCGAGGAGACCATACGAGTCAAGGAGATTTGATGAACTCTGACCGAAATAGGCCGACAAGAAAGATCATGGAGCCTGATCGAACTAGGTCTGACACGCGGCAACAGGAGGATGGCGGCATGTGCTGAGCTGGATCTGACGTGTGAGCTGAGGAGGCGCACACGTGGCCAAGGCAGATTCGGCCACATCATTAGCCCCCCCAGTTCTCGGTTTGATCGATTCTCGTAGTAAGGGCAGACCGGGAACTATCCGAGGAGATAGCGTCTACGGTTTCGTTCAGGAATTATCGATCAGGCGTTGGCGGTAACATCGAAAATTGACCATTGGGATGTGACCGTTGGTAATAATTATTGGCGTCCGTTGGACTTCCCGAGGAGCATTTTTACAGCCCTATAAATAGGGGCTCCGGGCGAGGCTACAGGCGCGTCATTTTGTAATCGAGCTGAAATTCCACACCGAGCATAACCTGAGAGCACCGAGCACCCGAGAATCATTTCGAGCAGACAAATCCTCTTTTCGACCAACCAAACCTCGGTACTCCCTTTTTCCGATCTGTTTCTTTCTTGCTCTTCATTTTCGTTAGACTTAAAACAATCCTTAGATATGAGTCAGTCCATGAATAGTTCGGATAGCCAAAATAGGATGATGGAGTCCCTAATCGAAGGGGGGTTAAGCGACATAAACCTGTCGATCTCTTTAGAGGCAGAAGCCTCTTTTGAGGGGGCATCATCTCACTGCCCAGGAGAAGCGAGCACCAGTCGGCCCCGAGGGGGTGGTAAGAGCCCGAGCAGGGGAGATGAGGCGGCGCATGGAGGCGGAGAGAGGAGAGGCACTTCCTCCGATGGGCGACGTGCCCGATGTGCTGGTCCCCTCATGGAGGTCCGTTTCCGAAGAGGCGGTTCCATCCGGTCAAGAGCCTCACCGGGGGAGAAGGAAGACTATATCGGGCAACCAAACGTTGATGAGCTGGGGGAACATCGTCGCGAACAACACCGAACGGGACAGAGAGAAAATAATGAATCACTATATCCGAGACTCGTTCGGTTTGATCTGGCCGAGCAGGGAGGATTCCATCACGAATCCCCCCGAGGGGTGCCTTTCCATTCACTATGCTCACATCGAGAACGGGCTTCGATTTTCGATCCCGACCTTCATCTCCACTATCCTGAATCGGTTGAAAATAAGCCCTATTCAGCTGACCCCAAACTCCTACGCTTCGATATGCGCATTCGTCATTTTCTGTCGCTGCACCGGGCACACCCCAACCGTGGCCAACTTCTCCGACCTGTATCAAGTCAATCATTCGAGCAGGTCATCTCCGGACGATGAGTTCAACTGCTTTTTCGTGAGTGCCAAGAATGAGAGAAAGCTGATCAAAACGGCCTCATCGTCATACGGGGTGGATTGGAAACAGAAGTGGTGTTACGTATACTCCGATGATCTATGGCCGGTGAGGAGGGTGCATAACCCGGACGCGAGGAAGCTCTCCTAGCCGGACTGGGATCGAGCAATTGGACAAGGGAGTGGGTGCTTGGCCAGAAGGCCCTGGGCTTATTAAGCCCCATCTTTCTCACCCAAGAAAGCTTTCTAGTAAAGGCCGGGCTCTCGCCGGCCAGGCTTGATACCGAGCACATTACCTTTGGTTGTGGCTTTATTGCATGTTTCTGGTCGAATTACGATGCCTTTTGTATATGCATGAAACTTCTGTATCTGATCGGATGATTTTTTCCTTTTGGAGAGCCTCAGGTATTAGAGATGGGCCGCATGAACCTGATCTCGAAGGTAGCCGGAGGAAGGAGGAGGCCATCTTCCCCCCCGGAGGAGGCCCGAGCCAGAACGGCCACAGCTAGTGCTCCGAGGAGATCGGGGCAAGTAGCAGCTCCAACCGCTCAAGGCCCTAGTCGGGAGGCTGTCGTCGACTGTGGAGGAGACGCCTCTCGTCCGGAAGAGGAAGGCCCCCAACTCCACACCTCCGACGAGACCTGCGGGGCCCGTTCCGAAGAGGCCCACCCCGAAGTCGGCCAAGGGTAAGCGGCCGGCTGACGGCTATTTATTGGAAGAGCTGGAGGTCTTAAACTACCCAGACACCCCGGAACCCCGCTTCGGCCCCAAACTTGGTGACCTCTCCGACCACAGCATCCTCGGAGGGGCGAACAAAAAACTTGCCATGAGGAGCTTCCGGAACGCCGTCTTTAAGGACGACCAGATTATCCTCTCCGAGCTGGATGATGCAGAGCTGGCCCTGAGCATCGCCCAGGATATGAACACTCTCCAACAAAGGGTGTTTCACAGTCTTCGTCGGCTGGAGGTCAGCCGGGCGCGTTGTGACAAGGCCGAGCGGGAGGCTCGAGGAAAGTAACCTCCAGGCGGACCTAGATGAAGAGCGGCAGAAAAATCAAGTCGCTCAATGGGAGATCGCCGAGGAACGGAGGAAGACCCGGGCCCTGGAGGAGCGGCTCGAGAAGCTCGAGTTGGACTTCAAGACCAGGGAGTCCATGCTGGATCAAAAAGTTACCCTCCTTAGGAAGAAGGCTAAGGATGCCTTCGTGCAGGGAGAAGAGAGGGGCCGCCGCTCGATGAGGACCGAGTTGATGGCCTCGGTCCCCGGCTTGGAGAAAGAAGCCGTAAAATAGTTCGTCCGAGGACCTGTGCTCGAGTATGCTACCATCCTCCGTGGGGCGAACGACGCCTCCCTCGGATTTGAAAAAGCCTTCAACCAGCTGAAGGCACGCGGCGTTATCCCGCAAGATTTTCCCATGGAGGGGTATGGCATCCATCTGAACGATGCCGGGGAGGATGACAACGACGACGGGGTGGATGACAACGACGACGGTGAGGCGTTGCCGGCACATGAGGGCGCAGAATTCGCCCAGGTCGTTTCCATCGTGGAGAGGCAGGTCCGCAACTGAAGACCATAAACGCTTGGGGGAGACTCTCTCACCGGATGTGGAGCCCGATGATGCCATCGTCGTAGACGAAGGAGGATCGAACGAGGGCGTGGCCGGAGCTGGGGCCGAGCAGGTCATGGAGGCGGCCGTCGAGAAGGTGGCCAAGGAGGTAGATGGCGCTTAGGCCATAGAATTTTATGCCGGGCCATATGCCCGAGAACATGATTTTTTTTTTTTGAGTCAGTTGTAAATTTATTATTGCCAATGAATCAAAACATGATTTTCATTTTTATCAACGCAAGTTCCTTGTCGAAATAAGATATTCATTTTTATCAATGCAAGTTCCTCATCGAAACATGACATGTAACTTCAATTCGATAAGAGAATCAAAACATAAGTTTGAGCAATACTTAAAGTTGAACCCTGAAAAATAATTTGATAAATGAAAATCAAACTTTGAAGAACGGAATCTTAGCGTATAAAACGACGCATTTCAATCGATGCAATTATTAAAAGGAATTGAGTGAAAAGCTCCGAGGAAGCTAAACGTCTCGAGGGTAAACTACGAGTGACTATTTTTGCTCGGTCCGGCAATCATACATAGAACCGTTTGAGGTTCATGGCGGTAATCATACATAGAACCGTTTGAGGTTCGTGGCGTTCCAAGGACGGGGCAATTCCCTTCCCGACATGTCCTCGAGGCGGTAAGCATTATTCTTGCAAATTTTTATGACCTTGAATGGCCCATCTCATTTGGGATCCAGCTTGCCCACCGGGCGGGAGACTTCCACCTTTTTAGACACCATCTCCCCAATTTGAAATGCCTGAGGATGGACATGGCGATTGTATGCGCGAGCTGTGGATGCTCTGAAGTTATCCATCTTCTGCTTCGCAACGCGTCTTCTTTCGTCGGCGAAATCGAGCTCGAACAGGCGAGCGTTGATGTTGGCGATCTCATTGAAATGTGCTACCCGTGCAGAGGGATGCAACGCTTCGGCAGGTATGACGGCGTTAGATCCGTATACTAAGGCGTATGGTGTGTCACCCGTTGCAGTTCGGGGAGTGGTCCGGTAAGCCCAAAGGATGCCCGGGAGCTCATCGGCCCAATTGCCCCGAGCGTCAGTCAGCGTTGTCTTGAGGCCGTGGAGAATCGTCCAATTAGTAACTTCAACCTGCCCATTCGCTTGAGGGTTCCCTACGGAGGTGAACCGCTGCTCGATCTTCAGGCTCGAGCACCATTCCCTCACTCGATGGCTCTGAAACTGGGTCCTGTTGTCAGATATAATGACCCTGGGAAGTCCGAAGCGACAGATAATGTTCTTCCAAATGAAGGCTTTGACCGTTGAATCTGTGATCTTGGCGACAGCCTCTGCTTCGGCCCACTTCGTGAAATACTCAACGGCTACAATAGCAAATTTCCTTTGCCCGGGGGCCTGAGGAAATAGTCCCAGGATGTCTATCCCCCACTGGTCGAACGGCCACGAGATTTCCACGTTTACCATAGGCGCGGCGGGTTGATGAATGAGATTGGCGTGTATTTGGCAAGTCCGACATCTTCGGACGAAATCGAAGCAGTCCTGCACGAGGGTAGGCCAGAAGAATCCCGCTCTGGATACCCTCTTGGCCAAGGCCCTCGGTCCAGTGTGATTCCACAGCATCCCAGGTGTATCTCCTCGATTACCTCCTTCGCTTGTTGCTTGTTCAGACATCGTCGAGGAGGCCCATCAAAGCTTTTCCTGAACAGGCGCCCTTGCTCATTCAGGGCATAGCGCGGGGCCTGTCGTCGGAGTCTCCTTGCTTCGACGGGATCCGCCGGGAGAGTTCCATCTCTCAAATAGGCGATCAACTCAGCCATCCAACCTTCCGGGAATTTGACGACGAGTACTCCCTGTTCGGTTCCGATCCGGATCAAGGGTGATGGAGAACTCAACACCGTTATACACCTTTCCCTTGTGCCTGTCGTCGAGCTTGCCAATTTCGATAATTGGTCCGCACGACCGTTCTCTGCTCGGGGTATTTGTTCGAGCGTAAACCTGGCGAACTTCGTTTTTAACTTATTAATCTCTTCAAGGTATTTGGTCATCGACGCTTCTCTGGTCTCGTAGTTTTCGTTGACCTGCTCGGCCACCAACTGGGAGTCAGTCAGGGCCATGAGTTCGTCTACGCCCTTGTCAAGGGCTATCTTCATTCCTGCTGCCAGAGCTTCGTACTCTGCCTCATTATTGGAGACAGGAAACTCCAAGCGGATGGCGAAATCAAGCTCATTACCGAGCTCATCCCGCAGGTAAACTCCTGCTCCTCCCCCAGAGTTCGTGAAGGATCCGTCGACCATAAGGTTCCATGGGGTTTTTTGATCAGCCTCTGGTTGCGAGGCCAGTTCCACAACAAAATCCGCTAGTACTTGGGCGTGAATGGTTGTGCGTGGCTGAAACAGAATGTCGAATTCCCCAAGCTCGACGGCCCACTTTACCAACAGACCCGAAACGTCGGGCTTGTTTCAATGGCTCGTTAGTCAGGACTATGATGGTGTGGGCCTGGAAATATTGCCTCAACTTTTGGGCTGAGTGGACCAGCGCGAGGGCCAGCTTCTCGATCTCCAGGTAATTCCGTTCAGGGCCCTGGAGCAACTTGCTTAAGTAATACACTGGGCGATGGAAGCGGCCGTCCATGTTAACCAAGACCGAACTGATAGCATTTGATGACACCGCTAAGTAGACGTGGAGGGGCCTTCCCGGAACTAGCTTCGATAACAAGGGAGGCTCAGTCAGGTAGCCTTTCAGCTCGAGAAGCGCGCGCTGGCACTCCTCGGTCCATTTCCAATCAGGGACCACCCGGAGTGCTTTAAAAAGGGTAGATTCTGGTCAGCCGAGCGGGATATGAACCTGTTGAGGGCGACTACGCGCCCTACCAACCTTTGGACCTCTTTCACCGAATCGGGCGGCCCGATCTCGAGGATGGCACGAATCTTGCAGGGGTTGGCCTCGATCCCTCGATGGCTGACGATGTACCCGAGGAACTTACCTCCACGGACCCCGAACGTGCACTTGTTAGGGTTGAGTTTTAGGCCATACTTACGTAGAACGCCAAATGCCCGAGCAAGGTGCTCCAAATAATCGGATTCCCTCTCGCTACGCACTATCATGTCATTGACGTAGACCTCGACGGTGTTGCCGATCTCCTCCCTAAACATAAGGTTCACCAGTCTCTGGTACGTAGCGCCCGCATTCTTTAGCCCTAAGGGCATTACGAAGAAGCAGTATGTCCCGGTCGAGACAACAAATGATGTCCTTCCACGGTCTTCCTCCGCCATGTAGATTTGATAATAACCCTGGAAGGCGTCCATCATGCTCATCAACTCACATCCCGCTGTTGAATCAACGAGCTGGTCGATTCGTGGAAGGGGGTAGTGGTCTTTCGGGCAGGCTTTGTTGAGGTCAGTGAAATCATTGCACATCCGCCATCGACCATCCCCCTTAGGAACCACGACCACGTTGCACAGCCACTCAGTGTATTGGACTTCGATGATGTACCCGGTGTCGAGCAGCTTATTGACTTCCTTGCCTATGATCCGGTTACGTTCTTCATAGAATATCCTCTTTTTCTGTCTCACGGGCCTGACCGTAGGGTCCACATTGAGGCGATGGACGATTACTTCAGGGTCGATCCTCGAAAAGTCCGAAGCCTTCCAAGCGAAGACATCGACGTTAGAATGTAGAAAATTGATAAGCATTACTTCCTGGTGCGCACCAAGACTCGTCCCGACTCTGGTAGTCTTAGTCGGATCTCCTTCAACGAGCTCGACGGTCTTGAATTCTTCAGCTGGCGTTATCTTTTCTTCCTCGAGCTTCCTCCTCTTCACCGGATCGATCTCGGCTGATTCGGGGATGCTGATGTGTGGGGCGTTCCCATTTCCGGGTCGGGGTGCCGGAATCTTCCTTCCTTCGACGGATGCCGTATAGCATTTCCAAGCATCCAGAATCCGGCAGGTCACTTGCCCGACCCCAGCGGGGGTTGGAAATTTCATCTTCAGATGGTATGTGGACACCACCGCCCAAAACGCATTAAGTGCTGGTCGCCCCAAGATGATGTTGTAGGCGAACGGGGCATCAACTATTAGATACTGAATCATCATAGTCTTCCTCCTCGGGGCTTCCCCCAGCGAGGTAGGGAGTTGGATCATCCCGAGAGGGACCACCTCGGACCCCCCGAACCCGACGAGAGGGGTCTGCACGGGAGAGAGCGTGTATCCTCACAGATCCATTTTGGTGAATGTGATGGCGAAAATGATATTGGCAGAACTCCCATTGTCGATCAGGGTCTTGGCCACGGAATAGTTGGCCACGTCCAGATTAATGACCATTGGATAATCCGGTGTATCCTCGAGGCCTTCTGTCTTAGGGATGTGCACGAGGTCTCGATCGGAGAATTCGAGCGACCCCGACGTCGGCGACCCTGCCTCCGATATAGTGTTGACATGCAGCCTCTCATGGTAATGGTGCTCCTCGATTCGGTATCGGGCCTGGTCGAGGCGCCTTTCTACATGCTTTCTCCTACTCTTGGAGTCTTCTCCACTCGGCCCTCCTGCAATGGTGTGGATCATTCCTCTGGTCGGGAGATTATCTTGTGTGGCGGGCTGCTTGTCGTCCCGACCGGAAGGCGTGTAACCTCTTTGAGTAGAGCGAGATCTAGCCCTCTTCGGCGACCCGTGTTCATCGTCCATGGAGGACGGGGAGTTGCGTCGGCGGCTTCCCTCACCCTTGTGACCCTGTCCTTGCTTTTTCACGTATTTTTTGATCTCCGGACGGCCCAGGTCGATGAGGCGCTGTATTTCCTTCTTGAGGGCATAGCAACCCTCGGTGTCATGATTACCCACTTGCTTATGAAACGCACAATATTTATTTCTTCTCGGGGGGGCTCCATCTTTGTCCTGGATCTTCCTTGGCCTCCGGAAGACCGTCGGGTCGCTGGTGTTGATTGTGGCGAAGATCTCTTTCCTCGACATGACCAACGGGGTGATCTCGTTGTCACGTCGGCTGTCCTTCCTTTCCCCGACGTCCGGCCTCCTTTTGAACCTCATATCCTCGATGTTCATGTATTGCTGAGCGATGGACATGACTTTCTCCATGGTGACTGGACGCTTCCTGGCCAAGTGGTCTGAACACGCTTGATTTCGTATGGCTCCCATGATCACATCGAGGAGGAAGTCTATCTGAACGCTCTCTACCTTGAGCAGCTCGGTGTTGAACCGGTTGAAGAAGTCCCTCAAAGATTCGCCGTCCCTTTGTCGAATCTTGTGCAAGTAGGATGGAGGTAACTTTGCTAGACTCTTCGTCTGGAAATGATTGACGAATTTCATTGCCAAATCAGCGAAGCTTCTGACCGAACTTGGGGCTTGGCGGACGTACCATTGCGAGGCCACGCCCTGAAAAGTCGTAACCAGCAACTTTGCCGCGAAGTCGTCATCGATCATGTGCACGCGTATGGCGTGTTTGAATTGTATGAAGTGCTATTTGGGATTAGCTTCTCCATTGTACCGGGGTAGGTCAGTCGGGATCCGGACCCCTTTGGGCGCTCGGGCTCGTTGAAGGTCGGCGCAGAGCGGGTCCGTATCGTCAGGCACAAAGTATCGCTGCGCCGATCCATGCCCGGAGCGGTGAGATACCTCCTCGAGTTTCCGGTTGAGGTCTTCCATCCTGTGTGAAAGCTCCCCGATATCGTCACGGGACCTCTCGCCGCGGCGGACCTCATCGATCCTCCGCTGGATCTCTGTGGCTTGGTGGGAGATTTTCTCCAGCCGTTCTCTGTGACTCCGTGCAGGATGACCTGAGGATGCCCCCACAGAGGATTCGTCGACTTCCTCAGCGAGTCGAGGAGGTGGGGGCCGTCTTTCTCTTCGGGCCTCCCTTGTAGTGGGGATCCGTTCGCGCACCGGCGCATCATCCCGCTCGGCGTCGGTTGCCCGAACACCTCGCGGGGGGCAAATTTCCTCCCTCATCGGATAGGATCTTCAGTAGCGGCAGCCGGGGCGGGGACTGGATTCACCCGCCTGATCTCGTGTAAGAGCGTATTAAACTGATCAGCCGTCAGATCGACGAGGTTCTGCCCGGACGGGATGTGTTGGTGCTTGGCTCGGTGACTTGCGGAACGGTGTGGGGTGGGACGGTGTGAGTCTTGAGACCCGGATTGGTGGTGGTTTGTGGGGCCCCTGACTCTGTTCCGGTCCTTCGTATGTTCACCATTTTCTCACTTGCTTGAATAGCGCCCTTCCTCTAGCGCCAAAATGATGTGGTCGGATTTGGTCTGCAGTACACGTCACTTCGATCTGAATGTGAGAGTCCGAATCCAGTCAGGTAAATCTGAGTAAGAGTGTACGAAAGCTGGTCGGGTTCTATTCTGCAAGGATGGAGCACACGTGAGACTAGCCGGAAGTGTCTCCGGCGAAGACCCTCCGACGCTCAAGTCAGTATTCGGGCAGGTAAATAGTAAGTAGTAACAGGCGTATTGATGGATTAAAAGTGTCTTACCCAATGAATAGTGTCATCGTACTATTTATAATAATAAAAAATAGGTGGGCCGGACTAGGGTTAGGCTGGCCCAAGCCCCGTTGCTGGATATAGGAGTTCCCCCTGACACGCGCCGTGGGCGCATTGGGTGCATTCCCTGCTCGAGGTGGGTGTCAGGGCACTAACTCCGAGGATGGAGTGGGAATGGGGCATCGATAATGTCCTAACACCGAGGAGACCATACGAGTCAAGGAGATGTGATGAACTCTGTCTGAAATAGGCCAACAAGAAAGATCATGGAGGATGGCGGCATGTGCTGAGCTGGATCCGACGTATGAATTGAGGAGGCCCACACGTGGCCAAGGCAGATTCGGCCACATCAGTAATGACATGCCAAAGTAGAGAGGTGGACCTAACGGGATATTAAATAGGTAGATAGATTGATGTGCCAATTATTTTATGCCTACAACTTTTGTAGAATCACATAAGGAGATAACCTTTTGGGGTGTTCCAAGGCGAGTTGTATTTTGCTTGGCTTGGGATTCGGACGGGTGAGCCTTCTCGAATTGTCCCCTTGATAGCAAGTCGAGAGTTGATGAGGGCGAGGGACCTTGCGGGATGCTGATTCTCGGATGGTATCGAGCACACTTCTCGAGCCTACAATGCTTGTTAGTTAGAGACATACGTGTTGGTTATTTTAGATATGTGCCACATGATAGATATAAATTATTGCATGTTAAACATAAAGTTATTCATTTTTGTCTAAAATAGCCAAATTTCATTTAGAATAGATATGAATAAATCATAAAATTCAAATAATAGAATATTTTTTCTATGTTAACTATTTTAAAGCATTATTACACTAATTTATTCTTTAGTTTTTATTTAATTACTTTAGCTATTAATTATTTTTCCATATTATTAGAAAGCAACTTTTTATAGTTAATAAATAATTTCAAGTTGAATTTAGTATGCTAAATGTGAATGTAATTCAGAACTATATAATTTAGGAGGTATGTGTTATATTTGTTTATTTAGGTCGGCAAATGAGATATAAATAGTTGAGTAAGTGTACATGACCTTTAAATTGATAATTCATTGTGATGAGACATTATCCGTCCCACATCGGTTGGAGACGAGTCACTTGGTCACCATAAGAACCCAAGCACACTCTCCATCTTGCGAGGGCCCTTTTCAGGACAAAATCCCCCCGGCTCAGCCCGGCAGGCGGGACAATACCTCGCTCCCGTGGCCACCGGGTGGCTGATCGAATGTGTGCTTATGACATTGTTTAGAATGTCCTAAAATAATTTTATTTTCTAAAATATAAATTAATTTGACAATAAATAATTCTCAAACTCGCATTCAATTTAAAAGAGCACCCATACTATAACCTTTAATGTAATTCATTTATCTCTTTATTCTTTCAGAATATAGTTTGCCCGTATCACAGTGCCGTTGGCATTAGGGCTAGGGACGACGCCAAAGGGACGGTGTAGAGGGTGCGGTCCAATCCCCCCTCCCTTCAAGTTCATATTTATATAAATTTACATGTGTTTTTTTTTTAAATTTAAAATTTATATAAAAATTTGATCTCACTCTCGAACAAATATTTAAGACTCCATTCCTGATCGGAGCACGCCATCTTTTCACCGTTGGATTCACATCACTAACCCAAACAAAAATTCTGAAACAATTTCAATATTTAACAGCTCATTCCTGGTCCATTTTTCTGTCAAAATTGCCGTATTGTTGTCGCCAGTTGCTTTCTGTTACTTTTTTGGTCAGAAAAAAAGGGGTAAATCCAAGTTATACGTAATTTTCATAGACAAATATAATAAAAATAATTTAAAAATCAAACTAAAAAAACGATAATAATTTAAAGGACAAATTGCTTTATCCCAGTAATTTCTTGGTCAAAGTACTGACACGAAAATATTAACAACTCTCCACTGTACACTCTATTCCAGCTCATTTTATTGACTCAAAGTAATTGAATAATGGGTGACGAAGGAGGTAAATAATACACTACATGTTACCAAATTTAAATTTAGAAAATTGTTTGTAGTGGTCGAGTTCGGTGAATTTACTTTATGAAATATTATATAGTATAAAATAATTAAAAAGAAAAGAAGAAGAAAAATAAATATAAATAAAAAAATCAAAGGAAAAGAAAGTTGGTGAGCTGTGGCTTTTGCAGCCGAAAACCCGCCTGGTTTAACGGAGCTGCATTTCTTTTGTGTTTGTTTAATCACCGCACTACAACAATTCGGATTCTTTCCTAATATGTACTATGCCTTCTTCCTCGCTCACTAATACAATGAACAATTAAGATAAAAAGTTAAAAATTTTAAATTTTTTTTATATAATAAATTTATTTTTTATCTTAACTGCTTATCAATATATATAATATATATTAATTAAAAAATATATAATATCATTTTACAATAGAGAATCGTACTACTACGTCTCAATAAATCTACCCCCACGTCACTCACAAATTAAACTAAATTTAAATAGGTTGGTCAACAAATCAACGAGAAATCGTACAATAACAAATTAATTCCTTTTTTTTTTTTATGGATCAATAACAAATTGATTCACCCTTGTTTTTGTTAGTCATCTAAAAAAAAAAAAAAGAAAGAAAAGAAAAATACTTTTATTGGGTTTGTTGCACCTCTTTCTTTCTTTATTTTAAAACTTAACGAGCAATATTTACAGAAAATTTGTTCATCCAACCTTTCAAGTTTTTTTTAATTTAATAGCCCTCAATTTTTTTTTCTTTTTTTTTTTTAAGTTAAATATCCGATATGGCATAATTTAAAGGTCAATAAAGTGAACTAAAAACTTCAGGATTGGACGGGGGTCGATTTGTAAATAAATAATTTTATAATTTATACTATATCGATCAATCGATCGTCTATACGTGTTGCTTAATCGATCAAAACATGTCGCTTAATCGATCACAACATGTCGCTTAATCGATCACAACATGTCGCTTGATCGATTAAGCCATGTCGCTTAATCGATTCAAATAAGCCGATTAATCGATCTTAATACGTCGATTAATCGATTATAATATATCGCTCGATCGATCTTCATATATCGATTGATCGATCATAGTGTATCATCATAATAGACTCCCGCGCGGTACACTTTCTTAGTTCCTTCTCAGAGACGCTTCACATTCCTCCTTCCTCATCTCTTCTCTTCCTTCTCATCTCAGTTGGAATCCATTCGAGAACTCAAAAAATCGTCGTGAAACCCTGATAAAATCCCAAAAAATTTAATTCTCCCCTCTTTGTCTCGTCGATTTCCCAAAAAAATCCCTTGAAAACTTTAATCACGTTTACCCTTTACTACAAGACCTGTTAAAAATGGAAGAAAGGAAAGACCAACAAATCGATGCTGTACCACAAGAAGCACAACAGCCATTGGTGAACGAGCCACTGGTGAACGAGCCACTGGTGAACGAGCCGTTGATGAACGAGCCGTTGACGAACGAGCCAGTGGTTAACGTGGAAACCGGTGCTGCTCCACAAGAAGAACAGGTACTTTAATCCATTATTTGCACATGAAGAATTAATGCTCGTCTTTCAACCGTAACCGTTGGTCGATTGTCATTGTCGATTGATCGATTGATCGATTTTAATGTCGATTAAGCGATTGTCCTTATCGATTTAGGGTTTAGGGTTTAAGGTTTTGCACTATTAACTGATTTTTGGTGTTTTGTTTGAACATAGGAAAATAAAGAAGATGATGCTCCAGTTGATGATGAGCTATCCATTCCATCTTGTTCGCGGTCTATCAGCTTTAATAGTTACCAACTCCGGACAATATTGGATGACATCAAATACTTCCCAGTGAGGGTGACTGTGAGATCTTCTGTTGCTAAGCTTCGGAAAATGGAGGAAGTTTTAATGGGTTTGGGAGAGAATATGTTGTCGAGGTTCTCTGAAACCTATTTTGGCCATTTATTACGTATGACGAATTTCTGGTCATTTTCTGGACAACTCTGCCATTACCTTATGCTCCGTCAGATTCAGTGCAAGAAGAAGTGGGAGCTATGGTTTGCCATCGACAACAAACCCATTCGTTTTGGCATGCCGGAGTTCGCCATAGTCACTGGTCTGAATTGTGGTCCCCTCCCTCCCAATAATGAAATGGACAAGATGAGAAACGACGAGAAGAGCAAAAATTTCTTGTAGAAGGTTCTGGGTAATAAGAAACAGTCAGTAAAAATTTCAGACTTGGATGAATGCATGAAAAAGAGAAGTTTTTCGGCAGAAGACAAGTTCAAACTATGTCTCGTATGGTTTGTTCATACATTCCTTTTGGCCAAGGACGACCACAAAAACGTGAACGAAGACCTTCTTCTCTTTGTCAACAATCTGGAATTTTTCAATTCTTATCCATGGGGAAGGGAGTCGTTTGTGATGACAATGGAGTCTCTCCGGATAAGAGAATTGAAGAAAAAATATTTCCAATGGGTTCAAAAAGGAGAAGACTTCCGAAAAACAGAGTCCTACAATATTGTCGGATTTCCTTGGGCCTTACAGGTAAACTCATATTTCTATTCAAATATCGATTGATCGATCATTATAATCGATTGATCGACTAAATGTATCGATTGATCGATTTATGTTGTAGATCAATCGATCTTTATATCGATTGATCGATACATTTAGTCGATTGATCGACTGTTATGTCGATTGATCGAATGTGTTGTCGTCGATCGATCGATACCTAGTATCGAGTGATCGATTGCATTTGTCGATCAAACGATACACTGTCGATTGATCGACTGTGTGACATCGATCGTTCGATATGATTTATCGATTGATCGATACATGTTGTCGATTGATCGATGTTTTGAAAATTTTCAGGATATTCCTTAATTGATCGATTTGTTTCTTTGCATTTAGGCTTGGGCTTATGAGGCTATCCCTGCTTTTGAGAACATCGGGTTGCCCATGGTTCCAGATGAGGATGATCCGTTGTTGCCACTTCCAAGAATTGTGAGGTGGCATGCCACAAAATCGGAAAAGTTGCCTTTTGAGATGGTTGAAGATGCAATCTCAAAATGCAAAGAGGTGGTCGTGAGTCCCTTCCTACACCCAACAAAGAGGGAGTTGAGAGAGCCGTACATGAGATTATTTGATGATCTGCAAGAGATTTCTGACGATCTAATCGATCAACTCACTCGAGACTTGGAAGGGATTACAGAATTGAGGTCTCCTTCTAAGCATGATGCTGACTTAATTGAGTTTAAACGCGAAGGGGCGCCACATTTCCAGCATCATGAGGAAGCGACAGTCTCAAGAACCCCACCTCCCTCCCCAAAACCAAGCCTGAATAGAACTCCTGCCCCCAAACCAAGCCTGCCTCTTGAGGAAGACATTCGTCCACCATCATCGTGTGCGCATCACGATGAAATAATGGAACAATTGAAATGCATCAACGAGCAAGTCACTTCAGCTCAACCCAAGGAAGTGAGGGAGTCTCCATCTTCATCGTGTGCACATCATGATGAAATCATTGAACAACTGAAGTCTATCAAGGAGCAAGTCACTTCTGCCCAACCCAAGGAAGCCGGTGCGTATCCATCATCGATTGAAATTATGGAAAAAATTAAAAGCATTGATGATGGAATTCTCGGGTTGAAAAATTTTCTGACTGAACGAATGGAGAAGACAGAAAAAAGAATTGACTTGCTGTATGCATTGGTGGACAAGAAACCGGAGAGAACGAAAAAGAAAAGCAAATACGAGAAGTCTCCGTTCACTCAAGAGGGTGGGAAAGGGAAGAAAGCGAAAGTGGCTGCCCAACCATCCAAGCCTGATTTGTTTACGCCACTTGATTCAAAAAGGTTATCTGACTTCTTACAGTGGTATGAATCAGACCCAGAAGGCAAAAAGGTTTATGGTAAAATGGGGACGTTGGACAAGCCATTTTTCCACACGCTTTTGGGTGAAGGCCTATGGCTCCAATCAGAGGTAAGTTACAGTTTTTGTTCAATAAAAATAAACTATCGATTGATCGATTATTGTGTCGATTGATCGATATATATATCGATGGATCAATGTTTATTATCGATTGGTCGATATATATTGATAAAATAAAATTAGAATTGTCGATTGATCGATATTTTTACTCGATTGATCGATACATTCATCGATCGCTCGATATTTGTTTATCGATTGATCGATACATTCATCGATCGCTCGATTTTTGTTTATCGATTGATCGATAGGTTCATCGATTGATCGATTTTTTCGTCGATTGATCGATATTTATTTCCTTATTAAATTCTTGACATATTTTTTTTATTTTTGCAGCATATCGACGAAGCTCTATGTCTTATGAGGATTAGACAGAGGAATTATCCAACTTTGTATGATCAAGACGTAGGTTTTGTCGATTGTCAGTTTATGCAGCTGCTAGAACTTGCTTATGATCGGCTTCTTGTTGGAGTGGAACCCTCCAAAGTTGATAGCTGTAGGTACACTGACAACGAGTCTTTGAATAATGCAATCGAACTCATGCATATTATCCCGAAATTATTAGACTATGCAAATGGCAATGAACCAAAATATGCCGACCCATGGGTGGAATTCAAGAAAGTCTATGGGGTGTTGAACATACAGAATCAGCATTGGATTGCCGTCGCATGGATTTTGGATAAGGGGGAAGTGCATGTTCTAGATTGCAACAATAAAGTTTGTCGGGGTCCAGAGCTTAAGAAGCTGCTTGCACCAGCATGTTTATTATTCCCCAAAGTCTTGAGAGAGACGGGTCACTTTGGGGCGTTGGGCAAGCTGCTTGAACAAAAATGGAGTTTACATCTAGACAAATGTCCATTTAATAAGCGAAGGTATTTATTTTCTTTTTTATGTAATGTATCCCATTTCCTCTCTTCTTCTTTCTTTTTGTTCTCATATATGTGCTTCATATATTTTTGCAGTGGGGACTGTGGGATGTATGCATTAAAATTCATCGAATTTCACTTGACCGGCACCGCGATGGACAAGTTGAACGACGATAACATCATCGAGTTCCGGAAGCGGTTAGCTGCTGAAATGTTCTTTGGAAAAATGGATCCACTTGTCCCTACTTGAAACACTGTAAAATTGCTTCTGTGTAAATTTTGTAAATTGTAATTGTTTTTTGAGATGCGTAAATATTGAGATGTGTAATTGTAATTGTAAATTTTGTAAATTGTAATTGTAAATTTTGTAAATTGTAAATATTGAATCATAATATTTATTGAGATGTGTAAATATTGAATCATAATAATCGATCAAGCGAACTTGATACTCGATCAACTGATCACAACAAGATTTAGAATATTGCAAAAATCGATCCATCGATCTTTATAATCGATCTATCGATGACTATAATCGATCAACCGATCACATCAAGACTTGAAAATGATATCCAACAACAAAAATCGAACAATCGATCTTTGTAATCGATCAAGCGATCACAACAAGATTTAGAATATTGCAAAAATGGATCCATCGATCTATCGATTCTGGTAATCGATCAAGCGATGACTATAATCGATCAATCGATCACAGCAGGACTAGAAAATGTTATCCAACAACAAAAATCGAACAATCGATCTTTGTAATCGATCAAGCGATCACAACAAGATTTAGAATATTGCAAAAATGGATCCATCGATCTTTATAATCGATCTATCGATTCTGGTAATCGATCAAGCGATGACTATAATCGATCAACCGATCACAGCAGGACTAGAAAATGTTATCCAACAACAAAAATCGAACAATCGATCTTTGTAATCGATCAAGCGATCACAACAAGATTTAGAATATTGCAAAAATGGATCCATCGATCTTTATAATCGATCTATCGATTCTGGTAATCGATCAAGCGATGACTATAATCGATCAACCGATCACAGCAGGACTAGAAAATGTTATCCAACAACAAAAATCGAACAATCGATCTTTGTAATCGATCAAGCGATCACTACAAGAATATTGAACAAAACAGTAATCGAGTAATCACATCAAGAGATCACATCAAGGAGTATTGTTTATATATGTCATACTATAGTATGATTAGATATATATCTATTATGTATTGCAATTGTATATATATGTCATACTATAGATATATATATTTTTATATTATGATTAGATATATATGTATTATGTATTGCAATTGTATATATATGTCATACTATAGATATATATATTTTTATATTATGATTATATATATATGTATTATGTATTGCAATTGTATATATATGTCATACTATAGTATGATTAGATATATATCTATTATGTATTGCAATTGTATATATATGTCATACTATAAATATATATATTTTTATATTATGATTAGATATATATGTATTATGTATTGCAATTGTATATATATGTCATACTATAGATATATATATTTTTATATTATGATTAGATATATATATATTATGTATGTATTGCAATTGTATATATATGTCATACTATAGTATGATTAGATATATATGTATTATGTATTGCAATTGTATATATATGTCATACTATAGATATATATATTTTCATATTATGATTAGATATATATGTATTATGTATGTATTGCAATTGTATATATACGTCATACTATAGATATAGATATTTTTATATTATGATTAGATATATATGTATTATGTATATATAGCTAGTTGTGGTGATATATAGTATGTCAAACTAGATATATATATATATATATATTTGTATTATATATAAATATGTCATACTATAAATATATATATATATATAGTTTATATTATGATTGAATACAAGTTGTGGTAATATCGATCAATCGATACATTGTGTCGATTGATCGATTGTATCACTGGATTGCTCGATTTTTTTGTCGACTGATCGACTTTTTTCTTTGCTTTAAGGCGTGGAGATATCGATCCATCGACAAATAATGTCGAATGATCGATTTACTTTGTCGATTGTTCGATATTTAATGTCGACTGATCGACTTTTTTCTTTGCTTTTAAGGCTTGGGCCTCTGAAATTGGTCAAAATACAAGTTGTGGTAATATCGAGCAATCGATAGCTTATGTCGAGTGATCGATGTACATTGTCGATTGTTCGATATTCCATGTCGACTGATCGACTTGTTTTTTTTTTTTTTTTGGTTCCAACACTTGTGCTTTTGAAACTGGTCAGAATACGAGGAATGGGTATATCGATCAATCGATAACTTATGTCGATTGATCGATGAAATGTGTCGATCGTTCGATATTCCATGTCGACTGATCGACGGTTTTCTTTGCTTAAGGCTTGGCCTTCAGAAATTGGACAGAATACTACAAGTGGAGATATCGATCAATCGACATAATATATCGATCGGTCGATGTCTTATGTCGATTGATCGATATAATATGTCGATTGTTCGATATATAAACACAAGAATTTGATTCAAAATAGACTTTTGATGATCAACTTCAAATTCCCTTTATTAAAAGTAGTGATATTTACAGGCACAAACTTGATCATAAACTACAAATGCTAACATCCACACTTTTCAGTTATTTGTAAGGGGTTCTTTGCAGGTTCCTTTCTTGTGACCTGGCTTATTGCATCGTCCGCACTTGTTCTTCTTCTGATGAACCTCACAAGCAGTTGGGATCCTCTTGACTCTTTTCCTGCCTTTTGATGGATTTACATGAGGAGGATCAATGATAATATCTTTTATCGATTCAGGAACCACCCACAAATCCTCCGGAGGAATAGGATAGATTGTTTTTGCATAAGCATGCAAAAACTCATCAGTTCTATATGCAGAAGAGCATGCTCAGTACAATCTCATACCAAAATCGGGCAAATTCTGATGTCTAAAAGCAGCTATGGCATGAGGGCATGGGACCCTATCAATATCAAATACTTTACAGCTGCATCGATTATTGTTAAGATCAACAACAATATTCGGACCGTAGCCACGCACATGGTACTCATGCACATTGAGTTGTACAACGTCAAGAGATGCTGAGTTTTCCAAACTGTCACGAAGTTCACTTTCTTTTGATGGAACCAATCGTGTATTGCATTTAACCATCTCCGTACGACGGTCACAAAACCACTCTGACAAGATTTGTTGGATTGCGTTAAAAAGAGCATCAATTGGAAATTCCCTTTCGTTTAGAAGTCTTGAGTTGATAGACTCCGCAATATTAGTCGTCATAATATTATACCTATTACCAGGAAAATAAGCTCTACTCCAACGCACGAAGCCAATATCTTTTTCGAGGTAGTCAGCCACTTTACTTTTAAGTTGGCGTATTTGGCTGAAATGTTGTTGGAACTCACCAACTGTGTAAGATTTAGCTGCCGAGTAATATAGATTAAGGATATCACCGCATCTAAACTTTTGCTTCAAGTTCTCGGCAATGTGTTTCATGCAATACCCATGATGTGCTAAAGGATAAACACGTTGCACAGCCTTCTTGATAGAGCCGTGTCTATCGGATATTATGCATATCTCGTGACAATCGGGAATTATATCTTTTATATTTTTAAAAAACCACTCCCATGAACGGTCATTCTCAGAGTTAACCACAGCCCATGCAATAGGATAAATATGCTTCTCACTGTCTTGTGTAGTGGCCACTAGCAATGTACCGCTATACTTTCCTTTAAGAAAGCATCCATCAACAGCTATTACCTTCCTCATAAATGAAAAACCACGTATGCATTGGCCAAATGCTACAAAAAAGAATTGAAACTGATTTTTAGAATTGACCACCAAATCTGTCTTGGTTCCGTTATTTTCTGACTCCAACATGAAACGATAGGCCTCAAGAACTGCATACCCATGCTCTGCTGTTCCCCTCACAAAATCCTTTGCAAGTTGTCGCCCTCTCCAACATTTCCAATAACTCACAGAACATCCTAAATTTTTTTCTACATAAGTCTGCACTCCGCTATGTGTGAGTCCTTCCCCTTTGACAAATTGGTCCTTAACACATTCTCCTATGAGATTGGCCGATGCTTGGGGATGTTGGCCTGATATATGATCCAGCCCACATGTGTGCTCACTAATATATTTCTTGACAATAAATTTCTCCGAATTCATATACTTACAACAACGAATCCACCACTTGCATGTTGGGCTCACACATGCTACAACATATAATGATTTGTTTGATCTTTTGACGGAATACTCAAACTTTGCTTTCACAGCAATGAGTTGAATTTTTCTTACTACTTCGGCTTTGTTATTAAACAAACACCCCACTTGAAACTCCGACCTATCATCAAACGCATGTCGTGATTGACTTCCTATCACGCTCCTATCACTTGAAACATGTTCTTTATAAATGGGTTCTTCTGCGACATCAAAATCCACTTCATGTAGTTCTTGAGTCATAGCGACATCTTCGTGGACCATAACATCATTGTGAAGCAGTTCCTCTGTGTATTGCTCCTCCACATTGTCATTGTCACCAATTGATGTACAACCATATACTGGATTTTCATTGTTCAAATAATTGTCATTATTGTAAAAGTTGAAACCATCAATATTCGACTTGAACACCGACACTTTTAGAATTGGTCTCCAACCCTCACTAGCAACATCAGCAAAGTATACCTTCAAATCATCGTCCGACTTTATTTCAGCTGGATGTGTTATGTGTGGTGGAGGAGGTGCCTTTGTTATCATATACTTCACATTAACATTAGCCCGTGAACAACTTAGTTGTCCCTTCTCAATAATTTTATCAATCAAGCTATTGAAAGAAATGTCTTTAGTAACAACAAGAGGTGTCGTTACTTTGCATTTCCCTGTCCACTTAAAATAAGCCTCTTCTTCTACCCACTCGCCGAATTCAACACCTACAACAAATTCTTCCTCCATATTTGCTGCCAAATACCTATATTATAAGATAACAGAAATGCAAAATTATCACGAGCGCCAAAAAATAATAATAATAAAAACGATCGATCGACAGAAAACAAAGGATCGATTAATCGATATAACATGGTCGATTAATCGATGCAAAGATGAAAAGATCGATTAATCGATATATTATGGTCGATTAATCGATGACAAATACATCGATTAATCGATATCAAATGGTCGATTAGGCGATATAAAGACAAGAAGATCGCTTAATCGATATTTTATGGTCAATTAATCGATATATGTGGTAGAAGATCGATTAATCGATATATTATGGTCGATTAATCAATGACAAATACATCGATTAATCGATATCAAATGGTCGATTAGGCGATATAAAGACAAGAAGATCGCTTAATCGATATTTTATGGTCGATTAATCGATATATGTGGTAGAAGATCGATTAATCGATAAATTTTGTTGATTAATCGATCACAAATACATCGATTAATCGATATAGGATGGTCGATTAAGAGATCGACCATTCACACAAGATCGCTTAATCGATATCTCATGGTCGATCAAGCGATCACATGCATCAAGAGATCTCTTAATCGATAAGTTACGGTCGATCAATCGATCACACAAGGTTTAACTGTTTCACTTCCCTGTGCACGGGATCGCCATTAATGGTGAACCACCAACCCAACTGTCGAATTAATGGTTATTTTCCAAAACCCATTATGAAATGATGCAATAATGGTGCTCTATACAGAATGTACTACTCAAATCTAGTATTAAAACCACAAAAAAGGGCGTTCTTACCTTAAGTAGTTACGTCTTTTTTGTGAAGAAACTCTTGTACAGTTTGTCTACCAAGAAATCGCAGGTTGTCTGAGAAATCGCAGGTTGTCAATATTCGACTACAATGTGGAAGGAAAAATACTACCCAAAGAAATCGCAGGTTGTCTGAGAAATGAGACGAGGGTTTTGATCGTGGGTTGCAATATTCTTGGTTTTAGGGGTTAAAATATAATGTCTAAAAGTTAGATGATTATTTATCTAAATCGCATTTAATTAGAGTTAATAAACAAAAAGGCTATCTAGCTAAAGATTAAAACTTGAGGGCTATTTAATTAAAAAGAAAACTTGAAAAGGCTATTTAACAAAAACGCCCGCAATATTTATATGTAAAAGAATGTCTTACTTATTATTATTATTATTATTGTCTATACTCTTTTATAAATAATAAGGGTCATTTAATAATTGCCTTGATGTCTTTAAATTTCTGGTGTGTCCAATTTCATTTTTTTCCATCATCCTTTCTCTTCCAATTTCAACGTTTTTTTATATACTCTCTCTCTCTCTCTCTCACACACACACACACACACTCATCTTCCATTATTCAATATTTTTTCTTTCTTTTTTTATATTTGTTGTTAATCATATAATTTTGTTTTTAAAAGTTATTTATATCACTTATCATTAATTTAATAAAAATATTTCAAAATTTTCTAAAATAGTATACTCATAGAACGAAATTAGTACATATTTATATGGGGTAATTACTCTCACATCCTTTAAGTTTAGGTGAAATTATAAATAACTCACTCTTGTTTTAAAAATTACCAATATCCTCTCAATATATATCAATGTTTACAAAAACCACCCTGCCATTAGTGAATTGTTGAAAATGCCCTTGGTTAATTTTTTCAACATTTTTTGAGGACTGAAATATCCTTATTTTTTGTAATGTTTTGAAACTTGAAGGATGTTTATTTTAAGTTTTTGAATTATATAAGGGTATATTTATAATATTTTTGAAAAAGCCATGCAACGATGGGCCGTGCTCTCCAATGGGTTTTTTTCGGTGGGATTTGGAACGGTCTTGAGCTAATCACAATGACCAATGCATTGGTGAAGTCCAATTTGGAATAAGGTCAATAGTGGTGGATGAATTAAGTAGAGGAGATGTAATGGAGGGACAAGATTTGATTTAGTTTTTGTTCAATTAAATCCAAGTAGGTGGAGTGTTGACAAAATTTATGGAGGGGTTTTGACAGGTTTGGAGAGACAAAAAAAAAATTGGTGTGTAATTTCATCATTTAGGTAGTGGCGATACGACGGTGTTGAGGGGTATTGTTCATATACAAAACTAGAGAGGATTATTTGTAATTTCATTTAAACTTATGGGAAGTAAGGGTAATTCTCCTTTATAAATACCCAGTGACAAAAAGGGCATTATAGTCTTTTTATCTAATTTAGCAATATGGGTAAAAAACTCATGGGATATTGGTAATTTTCAAAACAAGAAGGGATTATTTGTAATTTCGCCTAAATTCAGAGGATGCGAGGGTAATTATCCCTATTTATATTTTGATTCGAACAAAATTTGATCATATAATTAAATTATGTTATTTTTATATTTTGCACATGAATTGAGTGTGTCATACCGCTATTTATTATTATACTTTTTTATAAAGCACCTATAATAATAGCTTGGTGTCTTTAGTGCATGTCTTTATTTATTTTCTCCTCTTACGTGTTTTACTCTCTTTTGTTTATTCTCTCTGGCCTTTCTTTCTATTGTCTATCTCTATATATTTTTCGATCATAAAATCTCATTTTTTTCACTTATCATTAGTTCAATAAAATACTAAAAAATTCCAAAAAATTATAGAATTCATAAATAAATCAATAAATATTTATTTGTATACAATTAAAATTCAAATGCATAATTATATTATATCTCACTTTTATTTTGTACATGCGTCAAATGTTCCAAGTGTACTAGTTGTTGTTATTATTATTATTATTATTATTATTATTATTATTATTTGTAGGAACTTAAAATATGTAATCCAAACTCTCCACATCCAATCAATATATGAAAAAAACTGATAATATATTAAATAATAATATAAAAGTTGTCACACTTATATACCGTAAAAGATGAAAAAAATTATCTTGTTGAAACACGATTTCACAATGTTAAATTGATGAGAAATGTGTGTGAATTTTGATAATTAACATATTGACATTCTTATGAGGGAAATTACGAAAAACTTCATAATTTAATTATACTCCCCCCCCCCCACAAAAAAAACAATCGTTTGTATTTGTACACGAAGACCAACAACTTTTTTCGAATTTTTTGTTAACATTCCTATCTCTAATGTTGGTGGCATTTACAAGAATATTTCGTGGTTAAAATCGATCATTTACTCATGACGGTTAATATTGGCACTAAAATGTAAAGGTTCGAGGACAAAGTGTAATTGTCACATACATTAGGGGTTAATTTTCAATTTTTATTTATCTTGTCCAAAATAAACTAATGCATGCACACTTTAATTAATTAATCACGTAGATTCAATCGATACCCGAAATTAAACTAATATTCACCTTAATTACTCATGAAACAATTAATGGTTCAAAGTATCAAAAAATGTCGCTCGAAGTGATTAAACGGTGACAGGCTCCAAGTAGGGGAAACGATGTGTGTTTTCAGCGATTATAGGATTGCTTGAAGCCATACTTTTTAATACTTTCAGTCACAAGTTTTACAAGTTTTAGCCATCATCTTTTTCTACATTTCAAGGGTATGGTTAATTTTAATTCAATTTTTGGTATTGATTGAATTTTTATGATTAGTTTGACGTGTGCATGAATTATTGTGTCAAAATGTTTGTTTTCGATGAGATGAATGAAAATTTAAAATCACGCCATAACATATGTGGACACTTGCACTTGACCCTATCACCTTTGCATTTCGGTGCAAATACAATTTGCACATAAGTGAATGGTCAATTTTTCTTATACTCCTAGATACTGCTGGAAAATTGAGATAGGGAGTGTATGACTTCGATCAATTTTAAAAGGCTAAGTAATACTTTCGCACAATGTCAAACAATATATTTTTCATAATTTACCCTTCATTTAATAGAAACTTAATGATAAGTGAAACCACCTCATGAATCATAGACTTTTTTTGTATTTTTTCTTTTTTTTTGTTATTATATACATGATTGTAAAGGATGATAACTTAAAATACTATCTTTCCGGTCATTTTTTTTTTTGATACAAATCTTTTCGGTCATTATTAATATGTGTTGTAACAATATAAAAGTCATTATCATCGAATAATGAAGTTAACATAAAGGGCAAAATACACCTTGCCTTCTTATACTATGTCATTTATAACATTTATTCCCCTATACTATAGAAAAATCAGTTACCCCGTTATTCTAAATATTAATAACGAAATTACCCTTTATTTTATCATACAAGTATTTTGTTTTATTATCTTAATATGAACATTGACTGAAATGATTTTTTTTATTTTTCTCTTAGTAAATTATAGTTTGAGAGAGCCAAATAATTTTCTCAATTTAAAATGTCCGTTCATCAATTAAAACATGTATATCATAAAGTGATGCGGGTCTTTTTTGTGAAGACCATGTGGTGACGCCTCGTAGCTCCATGGGAAAATGCTGGTGGCTTAATTGTTAAGAGAGAGGAGCAAACATGAGACTAGCCGATTTTTTCCTGTCATAGGCTCTCCAAATGCTCAAGTTAGTGATTTTAGTGTTTATGCGAAGGGTAAGGAAGAAGAAGATAAATAGTACTTTCCTTAGTAATTAAGAATTAAGTCTTGCCTTTTTCTTAAGGTGGAGGATGCCTTTTATATGAGAGGGGCTTTGATGCGATGTGATTGATGGGGGTTGATCCATTGACTGACGTGTACAGTGCGGGTGGACATGGTTTTTGTCCTTTTTGGCACCCACAATGACGACTAGGCCACTGTCACATTAATGAGGCTTGATCTTTGTCCTTAATGCATATCCCAAGCATTAAATGGTTGGGATTGCTTTTATAAGCGAGCATTTAAGGCACTTGCTGACCAACCCCCATCATCCATGTCACTTCAGGGGATCTCTCATATAAATAACAAATGGCTCTCCACGTAAGGGGTAACAATTATTCACTTTCTGAGTTATCTTATATGCAGAATAGCATATTCACTGTTCATCATTTTCTCCACACTTGCTTTAACTGACTTGAGCGTCGGAGAGCCTACACCGGGGTAAAACCGACACTACTAGAAAACAGCTTTTTAGCCATGGATTTGGCCACGGATTATGGCCAAAATCGTGGCCAAATAATAAGGCTACGGATTTGGCCATGAAAAATTTTCGTGGCCAAAACTGGCGTGGCTAAAACTGGCCACGAATACATGGCCACGGATTATTCATGCTGTTGGCCACGGATAAATTCGTGGCCAATAATAAAAAAAAATTAAAATTCTTATTTAATTAAAATTAAAATTAAAATTAAAAAAAAACTAATATTAAAATTTTATTTTTTTTAATTTTGGCCACGGATTTATCCGTGGCCATATTTTTAAAAAAAATAAATAAATAAAATTTTAGCCACGGCTAGTCTCACGTGCGTTCCTCCCTCTTTGATAGGTGGGCCACCAGTATTACCATCCGGAGCGAGTTATACTCCAACACGCGATCGGACCAAAAAGCCACCGCATCATGTCAGCCGTGTGAGGCAGCTGCTGGGGGCCTGCGATGACTAGACCCTAGTAAAGCTATTACCCGGGGGATTATCCCCTTCTCCCAATGAGATAGGGACCCCCACCATCTATCGCTGAAGCGAACACCCCACTCCCTTACGGAGCCATTCCCTACGAGAAGGGAGCCGCCGACACACCTATCGAGAAGAGGTGGCGGAGTCCAGCAACCATGTCCCCCGCCACGATCGGCCCCGGCGCAATGCCGTAGACACCCCCGCCCGATCAAGAACTGGCAGGTACCGTCCCCGCCCCCGATGGGATGAGGGACCAGAAGAGCTAGCCTGTATGCGTCGGCAAGTCAGCGAGCTCCACACAGAGATAGTAGGCCTCTCCCAGCACCATGAGAGGGGAAGAAGCGCGCCGGCAGATGGTGCCCGTTACCTACCACCCTATAACCACCGGTTAGAAAGATCCCCTTTTGTTCTGGAGATCGCGGAATCGCGCTTAGCACCGGACGAACGCATGCCCACCAGCCTGCCCAGGTATGATGGCACCACTGACCCCGTTGAGCATTTGACCCATTATGAGGACGTAGTCGGGGTGGCCACCAGCAACCTGCATGTGTGGGCCCGCCTTTTCTCCACAACCCTTTAGGGAATTGCCCTAACCTGGTTCAAGAAGATGGAGTCACAGTCCATTTCGTCATATGAAGAACTGGTCGATCGTTTCCTTAACCACTTCGCAGCTAAGATATCCACAAAGTTATCCCATACACATCTATATGGGATCGTGTAGTAGGAGGGAGAAACCCTTCGGACGTTCTTGGAGCGTTTCGACAACGAGCTCCTCAAAGTGGAAGATGTTGGTGTCGAATTCGTGAGGCACGCTCTTTACCAAGCCTTGAAAAATGAGGGCTGTGCAGAAGCTATCATCATGCAGGCCCCTCGGACCATAGCTGGTATACAACAATTGGCCTCGAAGTACATGGAAGTGGAGGAGCTCAACCTGATCAAACACCCGCCTAAGGCAAAAGGTGAGGAAGGTGGCAAAACAAAAGAGGAAAAATTGAATAACAAAGAGAAAAAGGAACCCTCGAGGAAGTATAAGGATTACGCTACCCTCATGAAGACTCCTGCGGAAATCTTCTCCCTCTGTGGGAGCCACGCGCTCTCGACGCCTAAGCGGATATCTGAGGGGAAGAAAGCCAAGAGGAGTAGAAAATACTATGCCTACCATAAGCAATATGGGCACACCACGGAAACTGTTGTGGCTTGCAAGATGAGATCGAGACCCTGATCCGTGGGGGAAAGCTCTAGGAATTCATTAAAAAATTGGAATACTACAATGCCCAGGCTTCCACCGTGCATCGAGAAAGGTCAAGATCACCCAGGAGACAGGGCTCCCTGAAAAACACTGAGTCCTTCAAAGAAGGCGGGCAAGAGGCCAATGAGCAACAATCAACCCATTAAAGGCACGATTCACATGATCGTTGGGGGGCCAATGGGGGGAGACACTAAGTCCTCCAAAAAAAGGTGGACAGGAAGCTCCGGTAAGACCGATTTGCCCTCGAAGACCTAGTGCACCCCCAGCTAATCAATATGATCGAAGGGTGTGCTATAGAGTTTAGCGAGAGCGACAGGATCCCGGTACAAAACTCGAAGGGGCTGGTTTAGCAACCAGATTATTTGATGGTGGTGATAGCGGACATGGCCAATTTCACAATTACCAACACATTAGTTGATAACGACAACTCAACTAACGTCCTATTTTATGCTACGCTGAAGAAGATGGACATGAGAAAGATAGACATGGAGCCGGTGTTAGCGCCCTTGATCGGTTTCGAGGGATCCCAAATCACACCCCTGGGCCAAATCAAGTTACCGACGTCCCTCGGCCGAGAACCAACAAGAAGAACGCTGATGGTAAATTATTTGGTGGTGGATGCCCCTTCGCATACAACATGATTTTGGGCCGACCTGCGCTCAACGCGTCCCGAGCGGTGGTATCGACCTATCATCTCAAAATAAAGTTCCCTACCAACGCCTGGGTTGCGTAGGTTCAGTATGATGTCATTGATACATAGACCTGCTACTTGGTGTCACTTGGAATCAAGTCTAGGTCTGACAAGAGAAAGTTCCCAGATGTAGACTTGGATAGTGACTCAGAACTTGTGGGAATGACCTCGAAGAGCAGGAGGCTCGAGGACAGTAGGATTCGAACCTACGGGTGGGTCCAAAACAATCGAGCTAGAACTGGGGAACCCTGAGAAGACAACTTGGATCGAGTTACAGCTTGATAAAGCAAAGGAGATAATGCTCATCCAATTCCCCTAGGAAAATCGGGATGTGTTTGCGTGGCAACCTTAGGATTTCCCTGGGATAAGCCCCGAAGTGATTGTGCACCGGCTAAATGTTGACCCGACCTTCCGGCCTGTCAGGCAGAAAAAGAGAGTTTTCGGGGCAGATAGAAACAAAATAATAGAAGGCGAGGTGAACAAGCTATTGAAAGCTGTCTATATCAAACCTATCTATTTCCCTGAATGGTTATGCAACGTGGTGATGGTCCCCAAGGGACAGGACAAATGGAGGATATGCAACAACTTTACGGATCTCAACAAAGCGTGCCCGAAGGACCCCTACCCGCTCCCTCGGATAGACCAACTTGTGGATTCTACAGCAACATGTGAAATGATGAGCATGATGGACGCCTACCAGGGATACTACCAGATCTCGATAGGCCCGGAGGACCAACCCAAAACCTCGTTCATGGTGGAAATGGGAGTTTATTGCTTCTTGGTCATGCCCTTCGGACTTAAAAATGCCGAGGCAACTTACCAAAGGTTAGTAAACCTCATCTTCAAAGAACTGATCGGGTGCATTATTGAAGTATATGTGGACGACATGATCGTCAAAAGCGTCGAGGAGGAGGAGAAGGAGCATCTAGAACATCTCAATGAGGTCTTCCAGGTGCTGAGAGATTTTGGCTTCAAGCCCAACCCCTCTAAATTCACTTTCGGGGTTTGAGGGGGAAAGTTTTTAGGTTACATGGTTAGCGAAAGAGGAATCAAGGCTAACTTTGAAAAAATTGAGGCGCTGCAAAAGATAGGGACACCCAAATCGGTAAGGACGTTCAAAAGTTGTGCGGCCGAATCGTTTCCCTCAATCGATTCATTTCACGGTCGGCCGACAAGAACCTACCTTTCTTCAAGAAACTGAGAAAAGTCCCGGAGTTCAAGTGGACTCCCGAATGAGCAGGCCCTGTAAGAACTTAAGAAATATCTAGCTACGCTCCCACTGTTGGCCAAACCCAACCCAGGGGAAAAACTGTATGTATATCTCGCAGTGTCTCCCGAGGCCATCAATTCGGTGATCGTGGTCATAAGGGAAAGGAAACACCTCCCCGTGTATTACCTTAGTAAAATCCTGCAAGGGCTAGAAAAGAACTACCTCGAAGTAGAGAAGTTTTCCTTGGTCGTGGTACACTCCACGAGGAAATTAAGGCAGTACTTTCAATTGCACTCGATGGTAGTACTCATGGATCAACCCCTTTGGCAAGTCCTCTCGAAGCCGGATACGTCGGGCAGGTTGATCAAGTGGGCAATAGAACTGGGAGAGTTCAACATCTCTTACCAACCAAGGACTGCCATCCAAGCACAAGTATTGGCGCATTTCCTCCTCGAAAGGGTGGGGCTACCAGAAGAAAACCCACCCACCACCAACCCGTGGACATTACATTTGGACGACTCGTCCACCACCCAAAGGGGGGGGCGGGGATTTCTTTGAGAATCCTGGAAGGTAATGCGGTTGAGTTCATCGTCAGGCTTTACTTCCTAGTCACCAATAATAAAGCTGAATACAAAGCCCTTATTGCGGGCCTCGATTTGGCAGTCAGGGAAGGAGTCTCCCATGTCAGAGCTTTCATTGACTCTCAGTTGGTATCTAGTCAGGTTGGTGGCACTTATGAAGCAAGGGATGCTACTATGACTAAGTACCTTAAGCATGTCACCGAGCTTAGGGACAAGTTCAAATTATTCAGCTTGGAGCAAATATTGAGGGAGGAGAACGAGCAAGCAGACGTGCTCTCCAAGTTTGCGAACGCTCTGAAAGGAACAAGAGACCAAGCCATCAACTTTAAAGTCTCAGACTCCCCCTCGATCCAAACATAGCCTGCCAATACCCTCCCTATCCACTCCCTCGAACCAAGTTGGCAGGATGAAATCCGTGCCTTCTTGCGGGAGGAGAAAGGGCAGCCGGACCAAGCACTCACTCGAGGGTTGATGAGGCAATGTTCGTGGTATGCTTTAGATAGCGAAGGGAGGTTATTCCAAAGTCCGTCCTTGGGCCCCCACTCAGATGCCTTGACCGTTCCGAGGCGAAAGAAGTCTTGCAGTCCGTCCACGGGGGAAGTTGTGGCAACCATGTGGGCG
This sequence comes from Petrea volubilis, assembly GCA_026212405.1. Taxonomy (NCBI): domain Eukaryota; kingdom Viridiplantae; phylum Streptophyta; class Magnoliopsida; order Lamiales; family Verbenaceae; genus Petrea; species Petrea volubilis. Next base: position 14,951,898 of record CM047882.1, read on the forward strand.
TAAGATCTTTGGCCAAGAAAATTATGCGGGGTGGTTTCTACTGGCCTATGATGTTAAAAGATGCATGCGATCACGCATGAAGGTGCGCTAGCTGCCAATCTTACGCCAACCTCCCCCATAAATCAGCTGCGGAGATGGTGAACGTGGAGATTTCATGGCCTTTTGATCAGTGGGGAATAGACGTGGTGGGACTATTCCCAACAGGAAAAGGCCAACGGAAGTTTGCTATAATCGCTGCTGAATATTTCACAAAATGGGTCGAGGTAGAGGCAATCCCAAAAATAACGGATGCCTCGATTCGAGCTTTCATCTGGAAGAATATCATCTGCAGATTCGGTGTCCCTCAGATATTGATCTCAGACAAAGGCACCCAGTTCCAAAGCCACGCTACCACAGAACGGTGCAGAAGCCATGGCGTCGAGCAACGGTTCACGTCAGTGGGAAACCCTTAAGTCAACAGCCAGGTCGAGATTACAAACAGGGTTATCCTGCAAAATTTGAAGACGTCACTGGGCGCCCTCAAAGGGGAATGGGCCGACGAGTTACACAGGTCCTTATGGGCTTACTGCACGACCCTTTGAACAGCGACAGCAGATTCCCGGTATGCCCTCATATACGGGACTGAGGCAGTAATCCTAGCAGAAATCGTGCACAATACCGCCAGGGTTGCCCATTTTATCAAGACCAAAAGTGATGACAATCGTGCGGCAGAGTTGAACCTCCTCGAGGAACGGAGATGAAAAGCAAGGTCAAGAATGCAAAAGTACCGAGCCTCTATGGCCTGAGCCTACAACAAGGGTGTGCGTCCTATGAACTTTTAACTGGGGGACTTAGTCCTAAAGAAGGTCGAAGTATCCAAACATGTGGGGAAGTTAGACGTGAATTGGGATGGACCCTACAAAGTTGTGAAAGTCTCGAAGAACAACGCATACCGGCTCGAGGACATTGAAGCAAAGGAACTTCCTAGACCATGGAATGTGTCGAACCTCAGGAAGTTTTATGTATAAGAAAAGATAAGTTTATTATCCCCCCGTTTAAATTTTTTGCATAAATAAGTCATGTAGGTATCGAGGACACTTTTCCTTCTGGGGGGACGAAGGGGCCGGCTGCGTTGTTCAGTAGTCGTGCCTCAGTTTATTACCCCAATTAATGAATTCTACGTTTACAACTCCGTCTTCTTTTGGAATTAGAATTCCCAGATTTATGATTTCCTTAATAATTGTCAAAGTTCTTAACAAATATACCCCTGTTTGCCTCGACATCTTTAAAATAATTGGGAAAAGATCCAGCGCACTAGGCTAGATCGAGAGCATTTTCCTCGAAAGATTATTAAAAATTGGTGTCAAATGTAAACGCAAAATCGAGAGAAACTAATAAAAAAAACGTGTTATTCAGGAAAAACAGAAGTGGGCTATTATTAATAAATACGAAGGCCAGACGATTAAAAAGGACATGAGAGCTAAAATTACAGGAGAATGATAAAAAGAAAATCCTATATAGTCGCTAACTTCAATAGGTGCTTCGCCCTGACCTCCTTTACTGCCCTAGCCCTCGTCGTCGCCATCACCACCATTGCCTCCGTCGTCCCCGGCGGCCTCGGAGTTGTTGGGGGAGCTCGACCTGGCCATCATATCTTTCCATGTTTCAAGAGCTAGCGTGGACGGAAGCGGGAGGTCCACCTCCCCTGAAGATTACCCCTGTGCGCTCTCGGGAACAGGAACGTCGATGCGGCAGAAGACGAAGCTAAACTCGGCCCCGAGAAAGTCAAACTTCTTGGAGGCCCCTGACCTCGGAGACTTCTCCTTAGATGGCACCCCCTCGCAGTCGAAGGAGAGCCCCACGGATTCCCGATTGAAATCCTCGGGGAGATCCCCCCTAACCTGAAGCTGGTCGAGGACGAGATCAACGGCCTCCTCAGAATCTTGAAAGCTAAGGTAAGTACGAATGGCAAAATCGCGGTCGAAGGCCACCTCCTCGCACAGCTTCCTCGCGTCCTCCCAAGACTTAGCCGTCTTTTTCACCTGGCTGTCCAGGTCCTCGCATTTCTTCTCAAGCTCCGAAATGCGAGTCTTAGCCGACTCGAGAAGCTATTTATTTTCCTGGACTTGGGCCCGGAGGTCGTCGTTGGTCGAGCCCAATTTCCCAGCAAAGACCTCGGTCTTCTCGATGCGCTTCTCGAGGTCATCGAGCACTCGGCGGCTCTTATTTTTCTCCTCCCAGAACAACCTCTTATATTTATTCTTCCCTCAGCGAAAAATGCTGGCCTGCCAAAGAAAGTGGTTAGAGAGGGGGACGAAGACCTCCGAAGGACCACTAAAGGATGTTTAAAACAAATTGGGGGCGGGGGGGGAGGGGAGGGGGTTGGGGAGGAGGGGGGATGTAGGAGAAAAGTTAAAGGAAAATATCCTTACCCCGATCAAGGCGTTGGCGAGGTTTGTCTCTAGCTCCGCTATAGAGCACTTTAGAAGTGCCCGTTGGTCGACCCTAGAGAAGAGCCACATTCATCTTGGTATTGGTCTCGTTGGCGCCCAACCCGGCCATGCAGAGGTTGGAATTATAATCCCGAAAGTTGACGGGGTTGTTGGGCCCCGCATCCGCACATTTGAGGAGTTCCTCCTCCTCATCGAAATTCGAGGGCTCGGGGTTAGGCGCTCTTTTCCCCTTGCCCTTGGGGTCACTTTTCTGCTTCTTGCCCCCTCTAGAGGCATCCTCTTCAGATGTCCTCTTTCGAGAGCGGTCAGTCCCGCCCTCGCGAATGGAGACATCGGGCATCGCCCGTTTAGGGACAATTGGGCTGGGCGAGGGACTTTGCTGCGCACTAGAGGCATTTGTAGGGGCCGCAACAGAACCCCTGGCCGGAGTCACCCCCGAAGATGGAGGCCCATCTCGCTTGTTGGAAGCCCCGATGGGGGATTTTTCGAGACAGAGGCCTCCAGAGCGATGGGAGCCTTCGGAATAGTGGAGGCTCTTGGGCTTCCAGAAGTATCTTGAGCCGCCGGAAGGAGATCCCCGCATGCCCTTCTCGGGCTTTCTGTAGTCGTCTCTTCGACAGTGGTCACTTCAATTTCCTCGCCTCGGGGGACTTCTTCTTGAACTTTGCCTTCGGGGTGCGAAGCCTCTTCAGCCCTCCTTTGGCTTGATCCTTTGCCTGCGTCTCGATCCTTTCTCTGTCGCTGGGGTTTCTCAGTCACAACTCTGTGGTAGGCGGTGACTTTGGGCCTAGGGGTTTGGGCCTGGCGCCACTGTTTGTCAGGCCTGGTCAATAATGCTCTTAGGTCGTCCATCAGTACTTGGAGGACTGTACAAAAAAAAACCACCAACTCAAAGAAAAAAAGAAAAGAAACGGACAAGTAAATAGCAAGAAAATAATGGCATGCTAAAAAGGAAGTCTAAATCGGAAAGGAGGGGTGGGGATAATTTAAAGAGAGCCTTAAAGGCCTTAGATCACTCCTCGTTATAGAATGGCGCCTCATACAGGGCGCTCGCTAGGGCTGGGGCCGCCTGAGGCATTCAAAAGGTGGCATGCTCGAAGCACCTCTTCCGAGGTTAAGAAGATAGTGCACATGCTTCCCATCTTCACAAAATCAGCAACCTTTCCCTCGTTGAAACTAGGCTCCTTATGATAGTAGTTGCAGTTGAGCACGAGAGGTTAGTGCTAAGTCGAGGGCATGCCTAGTTGCCCTCGATCCTCCACGAAGACATATCTCCTCTTCCACCCAGACCTATTGGAAGACTTGAACCCGTCCAACACTTTGGAGGAAGCTAAACGGGCAGATAGATATAAAAAGCTGGGCTCGCCTTCTGCTACCTGGCCAGGACTGGATCTGACCTACTCGTTCGATCGAAAGAACTCCATGAAGTTGGTCGGGCTTGCTTCCTCTTTGAGGCATTTCATGATTACCACAAAGGCAATGATGATCATGATGGAGTTGGGCAAACACTGGCAAATTCTAGTAGCCTCCGGACTTCTGTGGAAAGGGCAAGCACAACCCCGTCTCAAAATGATGAAGGTTGAAGGCGGTGCACCCTGCCCTTGGCTCTACCATATTTTCATTGGGTCCAGGCATATGGATAGGAAATTGCACCCCGAACTCCTCCTTGATCTTCTCTATCTTCGCTAGCGTGATGTTGCTTGAAATATCCCGGGGGAGAGAGGAGGTCTGAAATTTGCCGATTCCTCCTCCCTGGGGCTTTGGACTTTTAGCGGGGGACCTACTGGGCCCGGTTTTCCCTCTGGCGGCCCCCTGGGTTTTCCTCTTGGACTTGGACCGGGACCTCTCCAGCGCATTCCCCGGCGCCTCTTCTCAAAGGCCCTCACTTTTCGGCACCCCAGCCTGAGACACTCCGGTGGTCTCCGTGGCACAACTCGCTCCTGCCAAGTCCTCAAGCAGTTGGGTCAGAGTCATCCAAAATTCTCCTGCTCGGTGGCATGACAGCTAGGGTTGGTGATTTTAGGGAAGATAGAAGAAGAAAAGAAGTTCACCTTGAGGCAAGGGTCAGCGATAGAAAATGAAGGCAACGGACTCAGTGTCTTCTGTACTCCTTCAGCAAATATTCCAGGCGGAGGTGAAGCGAAAATCCCAAAATGGGAGAATTCTTGGCTATTTATAAGAGAAGGTGGCGTGGGGAATGTCACCTGCCATAAGTGCGCCCTAGCCTTCAATGCCATTATGGCTATAGCAATTATGGCAGGGGACACGCCTCTGCCATCATGGCGCTTCGCTGCAGAAATGGAAGGACGGGCATGTGACATGTCCCCTAAAAAGGCGCGTGAACCGTCAGAAGTAAAAGAGGCGCGACTTTTCGTGCTCGAAAAGGTATCCTTAATTCAAAATTGAAAAGGCGCTTAGCATCCCAACAACCGAGAATCACTCTTGAGGTTGACGTCATCGTTATATCAAGAGATTAATGATGTGACAAGCGCCACCTCATCTTGACACGTCAGCCGGGATGGGCTAATCCGAATGCCAAGTGTGGGACATACTTAGCCTCTGCCAAACTCATCGGCCAACAGGAAGAAGTCCAGCTAGCGACTGAAGACACGCCTTATACCTACCGCCACCTAACACATCCCAGTGACACTTGGGTCCATCTCATCGGTCTCCAACGCATTAAGTGCCCTGTCATAAATACAATTCTTGGTCATAAATGCCCAAAATATACATTAAATGCTAATTGGACCCCTCATTAATGAGGAGGTATGGTCAGCCGGTATTTAAGTTCAAAAGAGGACAAAAAGCACGTCCACCTGTACCTCAACGTCAGAAGGGCGTCATTTCAGCGGATCTCTCATATAAATAACAAATGGCTCTCCACGTAAGGGGTAACGATCATTCACTTTCTGAGTTATCTTACTTGCAAAACAAGAATATCATATTCACTGTTCATCATCTTCTCCACACTTGCTTCAACTGACTTGAGCGTCGGAAAGCCTACGCCGGGGCAAAACCGGCTAGTCTCACGTGTGTTCCTCCCTCTTTAATAGGTGGGCCACCAGCATTACCATCCGGAGCGAGTTATACTCCAATACGTGGTCAGACCAAAAAGCCACCGCATCATGTACAAATTTATATAATATCTTCTTACAAAAGAAACGAAAAAGTATAAAATAACAATTTACCTAGAAAAAACTCAAGAATCCAGAAAAATATAAAAACACAACTCATCATATATCTTTTACAATAAAAAAATCTTAAGTGAAAACCCATATCAGTCTAATAGCACCTTATTTTAGAAGTATTCCCATAGGATTAGGCCGCGGTAGCCATGGTATATTACTTTCACCTTTTCTTTTGATTTTACAATAAAATTAATTTTGATCTTTTTATAGGTAGTGCATTGTAATCGTAACACTGGTAAGAGTCTACAATGCTATACTTGGTAAGTTTTTGGAGCACTAGTGTTAAAAAAGTTTATTTTGAAGGTCTAAAATACAAAAACTTTTAGGATTAAAGTCCAATTTAATCTTTGAATTGATGATTTTACCCCTAAAAAATTGAATGAAGGACTAAGCTAAAATGTTATTAAAACTTGAAGAACTAAAATGTTGTAATTCAAGTATTAGAACTAAAGTGATTTTAGCCATAAACTTTAAAAAACATTCTTGTGATTTGCCCAACAATGTATTTGACAGTTAGTACTTGTTAGGACAAATTACAGAAACTACTATTGAGGTATGACCCAATATTTGAAAAATTACCATTATCCCTTGATGGGGGGGGGGGGGGGTGGATATGTAAAGTTTGATGGAAAGAATGAAAAGTCAATTTTGCCCTTACTCTTTTATATATTTTTTTGAAATGGAAACTATCCTGAAATTTTTGAAAAACCAAAGTACCCCTGTCTACTGAAACTAGGGTGAATTATAAAACCTACCCCTAAGATATGACATAATTACAAAAAACACCCAAGCGTTTGGAGAATTACCATTACCCCCTTGGCTTTAGGGTGTGTATGTATAGTCTAACGGAAAAAATGAGAAGTCAATTTTTCCCTTACTCTTATAATTTTTTTTCACACCTTGACCTTCTTTTTTTTTTTTTTTTTGTTATCTTCCCTCCCAAAATCAACATTTTGGAAGGGCTCACACTAAGAGAATCCATGTGACAGGCACTAGTAGAAGAGCCTCCCTCTGTTTTTGTCGATATAGGAGGCCATTATCCTAGTCTTCAAGCTGCATTGACGACGTATATATCTCTTCTTGCTTTGCTTTACTGCACCCGATTAAAAAAAAAAAAAAAACTACTTAAATCTTCCAATTTGAATTATCATAACAAGCTTTGCTATGCATGTGAAATATATACACTTTCCATCAACGACCATCTTAAGAATATGTTAGTTTATTACAAATACCCCCCACGAGTTTGCTAAATTACCATGTACACCCTCAATCATGAACATGATTACAAAAAACACCTTGGAGGGCATAAGGGTCATTCCATCTTAAGCAAAAATCCATTTGCTACCTGTAGGGGGTATTTTCGAATGTTTGTAATAGTTGACTAATGGCGATTATTAGTCAATTAACGGTATGTGTTAAATATTGAACAAAACATAATGTAAGGGAGTAATGATAATTTTTTATACATCAAAGTATTTTTTATAATTTGATTATATATATACATCAACAATTTCTATTATTCGCTTATTAGTTTATTTAGTCTTCGCGGGTCAACGTGTTGTACTACTATTTTTATTTATTTATTTATATGGTACAATAAGAAGAATCCGGGTCAACATGTGGTACTACTATTTTAATTTATTTATTTATATAGTACAATAATAAGGATCTTCAATTTTGGGAATCTATCTGGTTGCCTGAATGAGAGATATACTATTTCTGGGACCCTGCTAAAAATAATAAAAATGATAGTGATCTTTTGGTAACTGAATTTTAGCTGGCTTAATTAGACAGTCCAAAAATATCTAGTTGTTGCTGTACCAGTACAACGAACCTGGCTCCAATACTTGAAATTCCACGTTCTATTGGCTCTATTAATTCAACCAACCTATATATATTTCGAGTTTATACAGCAAAACTCTATCATTCACATATATAATAGATGGAATTATTAGTTATTATGATTGATGGATACGGTATGCATTCCTTTTTATACAACTAATTTAATTATACATTAATATTTTTAGATATAATATATTATTTAAATATATTGTTGTATGTAGCCGATGATCCCTTGACCTGGTAGGAAGGAGGAGGACCCCCTGACGAAAAGGTTAGGGGTTCAATTTTCATGTATGTGGGTCTTATTCTATTGTATAGTAGTTTGTTCGTTTGTATATTCTATTACATAATAGTTTATTCGTTTGTATTATTTAAAAGTTCTTTAAATTTGATTATAAGAAGTAGCAGTTGTGTAAATAGTTTTTCATGATTATGGAGCACACATCTCCAAATATATATATATATATATATATATCTATCGTTGTATGTAGTTAACAGAGACTATAGAAAAAACAAATTACACATATAGTAAGATACCTTTATACAATATCCCTATCCCTTTCATTCACCTATTGTAACAGTACTACATGATATGCATTTCTCTTGAGCACTACAAGCTATTACTATTTTTTTAAAAATATAATATGTTTTTATATCATATAATTAATAGACACCATTGAAGATAAAAATTGATTTGATACATATAATTTGATACTTTTAAACAAAATCTCTTTCATGCACCTATTTTAGCACTTTGTAAGAAGTGTCTAAATAAATTATAGCAACTACTAACTAAATTTATTTATTTTTGTAATAGTACTATAAAAGAGACTATTGCTGCATTCGAATACGGGACACTTTAGCTGTTATCCCCAAATTATTGCGTATTTGGAGACACTAATTAACATATCGGGTATTTGAGTAGATCAACAGTCTATTTCAACAGTTTATAATGTCATAAAAAATATGTTTTATTTTAAATGTCACAACAAATATGTTTTATCGAGGCACTTTATCTTATTTAAAAATATCACGTTATATTATTTAAAAACATCACATTATATATATGATTTTTTAAAAAATTTTATGTAATTCATCGAGGCACTTCATAAACTTTTTATAAAATGTTACAATTAATATATGATTGAGACGTTTGTTCATTTATTTATGTATTGAGAAAAGGGGCTAACGAATAATAATTTGAATCGCATCTTTTTCCAAAGTTTTCCTTTTATATAGCATGGGCGAAGATGCATATGGTCCACGAGAATTAGAGCTGTGATTCCAAGATCACATGCTAGCGTAGAATTTCAAAACCATATGAACATTTTTTATAACTGAAAATTCGATCGTTGGAAAATGAAATGTCTGTGCCATTATTACGTGGTTTAGGTAGATTAACATATCTGTTCATGCCTTACAACCCACAAAAAATAAATTAAAGAAAAAGAACAATATAAAAAGAATTTATTAAGGTATCGACTCATGGACTCTAATAATTCAAACAGTGCTATTCTAAAGGAATAATTTGCACGTACCGCGACCGACCACACACACACACACACACACACACATATATATATATATATATATATATTTCTTGGTGGTTGGTTTTCTTCGATTTCTCGTTTATTGGTTCTTTATTAGTTATCATGTGCATCTGACTCCAAATTAATAAAATATTTGGACATATTTTACTTTTTTTATGAACTATATGTATACACACTTCATTACATTTTATAATGTCAAAGGTATCCGATTTAATTTGCATATTGAAATTAGTACACTTTATAATATATCATGAGATATTATTTTCATCTTTCCAACTTGAACCGTTCCAACAGCGAATATTTGTTGATTCATGTTGGTGGCTATTAATAAATTTTGTTGATTTTGTACCTCGGTCAAATTGTTTAATTTTGTGTGATGAAAAAAATAAATTATAAAGTGTAAATAAAAGTAGATTAATTAGTGACCATTAATGTTGTTGAATATTAACCATATGATTTGAGTTTAATGAAAATTACACCTACATAATGGACGTAATATGATATTTTTCTTGCACTTTTATTTATCAGCCTCAAGTTTTATGCATTGATGTGGTGTAAATATGTGAGTCGGACTAGTTGAAGGGGATGTTGCTCAAATAGTCGAGAATAGTAAGAGCATTAGGCTTTCCTATAAAAAGAGTGAACAAATATGAGCTAATCGAGAAATGTTTCAATTAATTAAAATCATTTGACACTTAAGTCACTAAAGGGATAAAGTAGTTCGCGAGGGAAGTTTGCAAAAACTCAAGATATTTAAAAGAGTTTACTTAGCTTAATATTTATAGTTAAAAGTCTCAGCACTTGAGGGTCCTAAGAATTGGGAATTTATTCTAGTACCTCTAGATTCCTTTAGAAATCATGGACCCTCATGAGTCAAATGGACCTTTTAGGTGTTGAGTGGACTGACTTAGGTGATAGCTAGAGTGGTTGCATTCAATGTGATGGAAGGACAAGTTGGTTGATGGAATTGGCAGGGCGTTAAATAAACTTATAGGTTATAACTCTCATTTAATGCCCATCCCTTTTGTAAGTTTACCTATCCCATCAAGTTCAAGTTGACCACTTGCGCAGTGGGGTGACCAAGGGGCAATTGATCGCACGTATCGCAAAACTATGACGGGGCATGGACCCATCAAAATGTCCCCTCGACAGAAGGTAGTCGAGGGGTGAGGAACTTGAAGCCAAATCACCCAAGGTTGTGAATAATATACTTGTCCTAGTTATTCCTCGTTGTTCAAAACTGAATATAGGTAAGGTCTTTCGCCTTGGATCCTAAAATTATATAATTAAACTTGTGTTGGGATTGTTGAATATACTGCATTAATAAAAAGACATCTAATGTTCACTACTATAAAAATGACCTGATGTGATACATATATGATAGTAATATATTTGTATACGTATTGTGACACCTCATAAAAAGTGCTTCAATATATTATCATAAGTTTGAACTGAAATATACTTATTTTCAGACTACAAAATGTCAAAACAGGCTATCGCTACATCCAAATACATGACATTTTAACTAGTGTCACTAAAAACAAATTTGGTCTGGTGACACTAGCTAAAGTGTCATGTATTTGAGTGTAATAATAGTTTATTTTGATACTTTTTAGGGGCACAAAAGATATATTTTAGTTTAAATTTGATATAATTTATTGAGGCATTTTTATGAAGTGCCACGATAGGTACACAAATAAGACACTTTTTTTCTAAAAAGTGTCATAATATATATGTTAAATTCAGTCATTTTTTTAGTACTGGTTCAAATTAGTAGAATATGAAAATTTGAGGTGAACTTAATTTAGAACATGTAGCTTAAATTGAAAATTATGTCATTATATTTGAAGGATTACTGATGATGCCGGTTTCTGGATTGGAGAAAAGACGCCTCTAATTCGACGAGAGAATATATATTGGTTGCTGGATCGGTCCTCGAGCTACAAGGATAGAATGCATGTGCGCACCTAGCCGGAAGTATCTCCGGTGAAGACCCTTTGACGCTCAAGTAAGTACGAATTTGAGCAGGGAATCGAAAGGTAAGGTAATATGTTGTGGAAAGTTTAATTGTAGAGATAGAAAATATATATACCCTCATAAACGGTGGAGACCTATTTATAGCATATGACTTGGAATGGATAGGCGTACGGCTAAGGTGGCCCTTTTTCGGCGTTCCGTACAGGAAATATTCTACTGACACATTGTAGCAGAGCCTTCGGGTGTAAATAGTTTGTCAGAGACTATTGTAATGAGAACCAACTCGAGGAGAGGGTATGGAACCATCCCGAAGAGGGAGCGAAGTCCTACCCTAAGGAGGACAACCGCACATCGAGGAGACCCTTTGGCTAGGTTGGCGACCGGGGCATGGGGATGAAGTCCGAGGATAGATGCTCTTCTTCAAAATAGAGCTCATCTGCTGAGACATGGCCTCATTCGTATATATGATGCCACGTTCCTGTGGCAACCGCCGGGTGGTTGGACCGGTTAGGTCCACATCACGAGGTTTGCGGTGGCCATGTGGATGAGCGGTATCCCCACATCAATTGACATATTCATAGTATTTGGTCACGTGAACAATTCATGTTATATATTCATATTGGTATCATAAGGTATCGACTCATTTACTTCAAGGAACTACGATCATTTACAAAAGAAATACTGGTAAAGAGCTAAAACACGTGGAACTCAGGGAGTTTGATGGTTCAACTTTAATTGTTGGGGTGTTTTAGCCTTTTCATGGTTCGAATATGTAAATTATAAGCCATGTCAAGACTCATGGTGAGACAATAGCGTGAATAGATAATGGTACTACCTTGTCCATGTTGCATATAGCAATGTAACAGTTGACCTAATTTGGTTCCCCTGGACAACATACACATTTGAACCCTACCTTAAACTTTGGTAGCCTTTGTCCAAGATTCGCCTTTTCATAGCATAAATTGGATTCTTACACGATTAAAATATTCTCACATCATACTCTTTCATTCTTATCGTTCCTGTTACAATTTTTAAGGTATGTGTACAAAGTTCATCTTCACAGGTAAAAAAAAAAGACCTGATATTGACATATATATAACATGATATTTTTAAAAATTGTTTCAAGGATGTGATATTTCATAAAAAAATGGCTCAATATTCTATATCAAATTTGAAATAGAATTGTTTTTCCTTCTTTTGTCTTTTACGATGTTATAAAATATCAAAATGGGGTATTGCCACTTATAATTTTTTGTCACTTTAACTAATGTTTTCAAATTAAAAATGCTACAATATCTACTTCTAAAAATACTTTATGATGTCTTAAAAAGCCATGTTTTTTAGTATTGATTCTTTATCAAGTCTTTGAGATGCTGTGCATTGAATTATTTACGGATGGGAAAATTATATTTATCTCCCCCGAGGTGCAAAATTATTAAAAAAACTGTCATGCATGGAAAATTATTAAAATCATCCTCGAGACTTGCAAAAGTTACAAAAAAAATCCTTATGTTGGGTTTCCGTTTGAAAAATCATGTTTTTCCCCTAAAATACCATTTTTCAATATTTTGACTAATTATTGGACAAAAAGATGAATTACAAACATCTTCCTTGTTGTTTGCTTAAATTACACAAACAAAAAAAAAAAAATCCCTAAGGTAACCAAATGTACAACTAGGCACCCTAAGGTTTGTCCATCGAACAAAAAGAAATCCAATCGTTAGTGTTTTGTAATTGAGATAGGAGAAAGAATGTTGGGTATTTTTCTAAAGGCTTTTATGATGGGTGTGATGGTTGAGATTAGAAAAGGTTGTCATGGTGAGACAAGTAGTACCACGGTGACCAAATGATCGGAGGAGGGAGAATCCTTTTGACCAATGAAGAAGATGATTGGAATATGGTTGACTCTTACAAATCAATATTAAGGTGGTTCTAGTGGTATTGGCATCGTTGAATTCCAACAAAGTTTGTCGGGAATCTGAGAATGGAGATGTGTTGACCAGCAGTTAAACAAGATTAAACGGTGTTGACCGGACCATCACTGTAGAGCTAAGAGTAGGACTATTCCAAGAATATGTGTTTTACAAATTTCCTACATGTGGAGGCTCACCCCATTGTCAAGGGTGTGGTTGTAAATTCCAATAGTTGAAATATTTTTGTGTAATTTCAACAAGCCTTAGGGAAGGTGTTTGTAAATTAAACATTAAGGGTAATATCGATATTTCTCGTATTCCATTAACTTTTACATAATTTTGCATACTTCAGTGATAGTTTTAATAATTTTCCATACATGAAGTATTTTTTGTAATTTCGGCAAATCTCAAGAGAGATGGCTGTAATTTGCTGTAAATCTTATTTGTTTTCTACTACCAAAATATGGTTCTCAAGTCTGAACAAAAATAACGAACTTGTTTCTTTTAATTTGACGAATTAGAATTAATGTGTCAAATTTTAACACGTCATCCGATAAATCACCTCGTACGGTACTTCACCAAATAGAACAGAAAAACATATCCTTAATAAGAATGTGAATAAATCATCAAGAACTAATTAATAACCCGCAAATTAAATTAAGCTAATCCATGATACCTATACTCGACAGGAATTAATGGGCATAGACCCACATTATTGATCACAAATCAGCTGGTGGCATAGTGACAAATTGATCGACATTAACAAATTAAATGTATATATCAATGTGTGTGTGTGTGTGTGTGTGTGTGTGTGTGTGTAGATGGCCATGGAGAACAAGAAAAGATAGGCAAAGTAGAGCCAGTCTCTTTAATATAATTTGTTGGGTTCCCAAGAGTCGGGACATGTATAATTTCACTAATGCATGGATATGCATAAAGTCTAGGGCCCGTCTCTCTCTAGATTGTGCTATAGCCTAAACTTTTTTTCCCAATCATTCACTCGATCTCCCAAATATTGATTGAGTGGTTACCAGAGATTTCAATTTTTTCATGTGTTTCAATAATTTATTTATGATTGTGATATATGTCGATAACATCATTTTAATATTATTATATTTTATAAATATGTATCACACAATATCTACAACAATGTGGAACCATTTGGACCTTCGATCTCATGACAGATGCACCGATTTCTTTTATCCGATCATGGAGAGCCTTGTTACAAGATTTCATGATCAAACTAGCTAGTTGTACGTTGGTTTATATGAAATTGCTTCAACTTGAATACTATCTATCCCTGAGACAATGGCCGGGGGGGGGGGGGGGGGGGGTGTGGAAGAAATAGAAAAAAAAAAAAGAAAAATAAATACACATAGGAATATCTAAAAATTGCCGCTAATTCTATGTGTTAACTGCCAAGAAGCGCACATACGGGGCACACACAACTATATTGAGTATCATTAGATCATGTATGATGTTAGAATTTCACTTTATTACATTTCTATATTATCATCTGATGATTTGCAATGTGATTGGAAAGATACACATGCATTTTGATAGCATCACATTTTATGGCCAGAGGTGGAGCCAAGGGGAAGGGGGGCAAAGTCTAGATCGAATTAAATTTTATATGTATTTAAAAAAAATTAAATTTTACTCCCCTGAAAAAATTGAAATACGTTTAATAATTTATAAAAATTCAATCTCGCCCCCAAACAAAAATTCTGACTCCCCCTTATCTTCGGCCAAGAAATTTTGACAGGTCATGTTGATACATCGCACAAATATCATTATGTTGAGTTATATTTAGATGATCATTATTAACATATTATAGTAGGATATTTACAATGGCAATATATGAAGTCTAATCAAAGCAACAATATTTGCATGGCATCATGAACGATGCTATAAGATCCCCCATTCTTTGTTGTTATTAATGGCAACTTATATACTAATATGCTATACAAATTCCAACCATTAGTTCGTGTTTCGAGCTATTAAACTTGTTAGAGCCATTATTTTGACACTAAAGTAATTGTCACTACTTAATATTCACTACAAGAAAAAGTAATATTATTGACAAGATTTTAAAGTAGCAATATAAAAGTCGTCACCAATGATTGTATAATTAAAGTGACAATACATTCTATTTTGTCACTAATTAAGTTTTTTTATTGACAATAATTTTTTTGTTATCACAATATTACTCAATGGTGACAAGAAGTAATATTTTAGTTGTCACAATTAATAATTAGTGACACACCTATAGTTATAACTTGATGACAATAAAAATTAGGGCGAATTACACTGACTACCCCTGAGGTTTGGCTAATTTACGAAAAACCCCCTACTTTTTCAAAAATTACCAAAAACCCCCTAAGGTTTCAAAAATATTACAAACTTATTCAAATTTCCGAAAATACCCCTTCCCTTTTTTTGGGTGATTTACACTGACCATCCTGAGATTTGGTTAATTTACGAGAAACCCCCTATGGTTTCAAAAATTACCAAAACCCCCCCAAAGTTATACCAATATTACAACCAGCACCTATTTAGGTTGACTTATTAATAATATTAAATCTTTTTTTTCCTCTCTGTAATATTGTTATCATAAAATTTTCATGTAATAGATTTGAAAAAAAAATGTGATTATTTATTCAAATAAATATTCTGAATTTAATGCATTAAAGGTATCTACCAACACATCAAGTATGTTATATTATCGCTAATACGGAGTAAATTTTAAGAGAAATGAGTTAGAGATCTCAAGCTAAATAAAATTTTCAAGTGCATTATTTAATTTCAATTTTTTATTTCAATCAATGTTTATATTTCTCATTTCACATAATCATAATTTTTTTTTTCAAATCTATTAAATTAAAATTTTATGATAACAATATTACAGAGGAAAAAAAAAGAATTAATATTGTTGATAAGTCAACCTAAGTAGGTGCTAGTTGTAATATTAGTATAACCTCAGGGGGTTTTTGGTAATTTTTGAAACCACAGGGGGTTTCTCGTAAATTAGCCTAATCTCAGGGTGGTCAATGTAAATCACCCAAAAAAGGGGAAGGCGTATTTTCGGAAATTCGAATAAGTTTGTAATATTTTTGAAACCTTAGGGGATTTTTGGTAATTTTTGAAAACGTAGGGGGTTTTTCGTAAATTAGCCAAACCTCAGGGGTGGTCAGTGTAATTTTTCCTAAAAATTATTTTTAGGATTTTGTGACAAGATTTCATTGCTATTAAGTTGTCACAATAAGTGTGTCACTAATTATCACTTTTGCACTATGTTGCCACTTTTTTATAATAAGCTGTCACTATTGACATTGTGCATGCTATATTTTGTGACAACATCAATTTGTTGTCACTAAATGTATATAATTAATGCCAATTTTTTTTTATTATCACTTATTATATTGTCACAAATTTACTCATTTTCTTATAGTGATTATCGGTACATGATATATATTATTAATGACAATATTAACCTTTCAACTCAATAATAAGGGGTTGTCTTTGACTACAAGAAAAAATCTTGATGAGTGCATGTAACAAACAACTTAATCGAGCCCGTGACTAGAACACTTTAGGGACCAAAAACCAAGTTGTCCTTTTCATTCTCCTTTATATACATGCATGCAAACATATACATACATATATAGTCACAGACACACACACACACACACACACACACACACGCGCACGCACGCGTACACGTACATGTGTATGTGCACTGGTTTCTGGTTATCTACAAAGTGAGGCCATGGCAAGGGAACCCTTAAACAGTGTGCTTGAAATTCAAAACACACACACACACATACACAAGCCTTGAATGTTTCCTTGTGCATGGCCGTACCTTAAAAACAAAAATTGCGGAAAAGCCAAAAAATAAAATAAAATAAACTAAAATAAAATAAAATAATAATTAAAAGGAGCAAAATTTTCATGGTGTAGGCAGGTCAAGGTGTCAGTCTGTGGGAAAAAATTATTATATGGATTGAGTATATGGATTCCACTTTTATACTTTACTGTTTAAATTCAATCATATATTATATGTATGTTATAAAAAATTTAATATATAATAAATGATTAAATTTAGATCGTAAAGTGTAAATATTAGATACAGAATAACCCTCTGTGGGGCCCAGTTGACTGACACGTCCTCGGCGCAGTGGACCAATCAGTCTCCCCAGATGTGGACTAAAGGTGTACCTGGGCCTCGGCCTATGAGCTTTCGCCACGTAGTGTAGCCGTAGGGTTTTATCCACGTGCTGTGTCGTACGTGATTGTGATGGAAGTGCAAGAAATATTGTGTTTGACAATGATTCACAGAACCTCCTTGGATGACCTAATGTTAGCTCTAAATTCCAATCCCACACAATGATACGATAATTATTTGGGAGAAAACAAAAAAAAAACAAAAACGAAAAAGATAATCTTTAGTTCTGCAATCAAGACAAAATTCAGCATATTTAATAAAGTTTTAAAGTTTAAAAATTTTATTTTTCAATATAATATTGATTTTTTTTTTAATATTTTACTTATGCTTTCCATTTTCACTTTGCGATTTTACTTACCTTCCAATTTTAATTGAATAGAAGGTCCATTATTATAAAAAAAAATAATAATTAATTTGACACATATAATATAAAATTTTTAAAAAGTGTCAGATTTATGCATTTATTATGATACCTCATAAAAAAGTCTCAGTAAACCATACTATATCTTAATTATAATGTATTTATTGTGACAGTTACTATACTAAATTTTAAAAAATGTCATACCGCATGCGCCTTTTGATATGATTTATTGAGACAATTTTATAAAATATCACAAAAGGTGCACAATTTTAACGCTTTTTAAAATTCCATATTACAAGTGTCAAATTAAGCCATTTTTTTTAATAATGGTTATTGTTAGAAAAACTGGTTATACAAGTTGGTAAGTGACCAACTTTGGTCAATGATTTGATGAAGTTCAATTTGTTGTTTTGAGAAACAAGTTGATTATTCGTAATCTATATCGCGAGTAGATACGAAAAATGTATTTAATTACTCAAACCAATTTAAGTTGAATGAGAAATTAAATGCACAAGATAACTAGATGAAAGCTAAAAATGGAGTGTTAAGTTGTGGAATGTGGTTGTCCCACATAGAAAAAATAATACAAGAAAGTTTTGTATGTAAGTAGCTAGTTAAAAGTAAGGGTTGGCCCCTTGGGGGTTCACAAATTTGTAACAGGGAGAGAACCTATAGGTTAGTAGGCTTGAACTAAACCTACATGCGTGCGCTGCCATCCGGCCGGCACGGTGAGGCAGGCGCAATCAGGCATATTCAAAGTATATTCTTTTTGGAAGCGGTCTGAAATTGGGTTGAAATGAGTTGAAACTGCGAACTAGTACATGGACACGGGTCCAGACCGCACTAGGGTGCGAACCCCACCTGAACCACCACCAAACTATTTCAGACCTGACTGAACTAGTGCAAGCCCCAACAATTACATCCTTTTATACTTTCAGCCACAACTCTTCAAGTATTATAAATAGCCCTCTGCATTTGTCATTTGTATTCACTCACATTCGAATTCATTTTCTCTCTTTCTGCATTTCACTCCCTAAACATTGAAGTGAGTTCTGAATACCTTTTGAGTTTGTCGTTTCTCGACAATTGGAGTGCTCATTTTTTGATAAGTTAGTCGTTGTATCTTGGGAGACGATTGTCAAGTTCCGTTAGCACCAGTGCGGAGCAATCTCGTCTTAAAGACAGAGAGTCTAACTCTCGCCTCGACTAAACACCGTAGCCTAAATCACGCCCTGAAAAAAAACTAATTCCAACAATTTTAAGACGAGATTATTGTGATTTAGCTATGGCCTCTACATCCGTCCCTACTACTATTACGCCTACTCCTGCTCATGTTGAGAAATCGGAGAAATGTTTGGGAATGATTTTAAAAGGTAGCAGCAGAAGATGCTTTTTTACCTCACGATGTTGAGCCTAGCAAGGTTCTTAAAAGAGGATGCACCCTCACTATTTGAAATTGAGACAGATACCGAGAAGAGGACTGCATATAACGCATGGGGACAAGGTGACTTTCTATGTAGGAACTGTGTGCTAAATGCGCTAGACAATACGTTGTACAACGTATATAGCTCGTTCAAAACAACCAAGGAACTGTGGGAATTCTTGGAAAAGAAGTACAGGACAAAGGATGCAGGCTTGAAGAAATTCATAGTCGGCAAGTTTCTTGACTTCAAGATGGTGAACTCCAAGACTGTTATGAGTCAAGTCCAGAAGCTGCAAATAATACTGCATGGAATTCATGCTAAGGGGATGCAACTGAGTGAATATTTCCAAGTACCTGCAATGATAGAAAAGCTTCCAGCAGCTTGGAGAGACTTCAAGAACTACCTGAAGTACAAGCGGAAGGAAATAGGGCTTGAAGATCTGATCATTCGATTTTAGATAAAAGAAGACAACCGAAAATCTGAGATCAAATCAACCAAGTTGCAGATGGAGGCAAAGCTAAACTTGGTGGAACCAAATGCTAGCAAGAAGCGAAATTATACATCCTAACGATGGTCAAAAAACTAATAATGCCAAGAAGTTAATTGTTGTATCTTGGGAGCCGATTGTCAAGTTCCGTTAGCACCAGTATGATGCAATCACATCTTAAAGACAGAGAGTCCAACTCTCGTATCAACTAAATACTGTAGCCTAAATCACGCTTTGAAAAAGTACTAATTCCAACAGTTATAACTTACAAGTTGGATAGTTGAGGCAAGTTTTATCCATTGATGGAATTCGTTCGTGGTAAAAATCTGAATTGGTACTGAGACATTTCTCATCAGCGTTTAAGTGGGGGATTGATTTTTTTTTTCTTTTTTTCTTTTGACTACGAGGGTGTTTTACTATGTTTGTGACATATTTTATGAGATGATTTTTAATTTACAAAATATTAATTAAGTTTTAGCATAAAAGTTTTAATGTGTTTAACAAAATGATTGTGTTGCTTATAAGATATTATTAATAGTAATATATTCAAATTAAATGAGTTTGTTAAATGTTTATTTTGAGAACTAATAAGAATCGGGTCATGAAATGCGATCCATTTTGGCATATATTTAAAAAAGTGTACATACCAATTAATTCATCTTTTAGCAAATGGATTAATTATTACAAAAATTTTCTGACAAAACTAGACCTCTCCAAAATCATTGGTGAAAGCAAGCATCTTCTTCAAATTAACTATTGAAATTTAAATAAAAATCTTTTTGGCAAAGGCATTTGCCCAAATTGTTTTGGCCGACATCACAATCTTGTGGTTGGCCCCATGAAGATTCTATATTTATTTCTTAAATTATCCTTTTTCTACCTCAAATTTAAAAAGCCAAAAAACAAAGTTGCGTAACTTTTTTAAAAGCACATTCTTTTTGCTTGTGATTTATAAAAACGCAAGTCTAACTAAAGAACATGCAAAAAGAAAAAGTAAATATTTCTCTATTGGACTCCAAATTAGTTATTCTATGATGCATTAGAATATCTTGAAATTTATCTTTTAGATAGTTTAATGGAAAATTCCCTATAAAAAAGTTAGCAATTGCAAGACAACTACAACTCTACTTGTTTTGTGATTAATTAATCGGAATTAATTACTGAGAGATTCCTTGATGCAAATGGTATAATTTGACACAAATAATGTGATAAGGTCATATTTATGCACCTATTGTGACACTTTATAAAATGTGTCTTAATAAACAATTTTGATTTGGTGGCATTAACTTAAGTGTTATGCATTTGAATGTAATAATAATCTATTTTGACATTTTGTAGTGCTCAAATGATATATTATTGTTAAAATTTGTTATAACTTATTGGGGCACCTTAACGAAGTACCACAATAAGTACATAATTGAAACACTTTTAAAAATGTCACATTATATGTGTTAAAATTACATTATTTTTTTAGTAGCAAAACTACAGACTTAATTCCTCTGTCTTTTAAGTTATGAGGATTTTTCAATCAAAAAAAGAGTTATCAGAATTTCACTTTTAAATTTACAAGACTTACATCATTTGGAAATTTGGAATAAAACTACTAATGTGAGCAAAAAAACGCCTATACTTTTTTAGTATGGCTTCTTGTGTTTTCATTTATGGCTACATGCAGTACTCTTGACTGAAAATAAAAAACAATTTAAACTCTTGTTGAAGTACACAATTTTCTTTTAAACTTCTAGAGGATTTAAATTTTGTAAATTTATACGAGAGATTTGGTAATTTTTAAAGAAATATAGTGCAGTTTAAATTGTACTAATTCTTAGGGGAGGTCCAAATACTTAATTCCATTTAATTAATTAGCTTATGATGTGGCATGCTCTCATGTAACTTGACACATCACTAGTCATTGAGAGAAAAAGGGGGTCATATCACTTGATAAATAACTCCAAAATAATTTAAGACATCGAGTTCAATCTAGTGGGTCATCGAAACAAAGATAAAGGCCTTCAAAAGAACCCTAAAAAAGACATGATTTCCTCCACACAACTCAAGAACAAGGGGAACTCCCCAAGGTGCCCTCGAATGACCACCCGTGGATGGTTTTTTGAGGACACCACACCAGGGGTCCCTATGAGCCCTCGGAAGTGGTGCATCAAGAAAGCGACTTGAGAAATAGCGCTCGAGAGAAACCTTGACCTCGAGAGGCTCAAGCTGGCCAAGGCACATAACTCCCTGAGGACTTGCTCTATTGGGAAATGGCATTCGAGGGCCAAAGGACCTCGAGATGCTTTCCCTCATACTCGACTCTGCAAAGCCCACCTAACCCAAGGCTGTCGCTCTCCCTCTAACAAGCAATCGCATCCATACCAACCTCCTCTGCTGTTAATATATGAGTCGTGTCAGTTTCAAATGTAATTAATGCTATAACATGCTTGATATCTTTAGCATTAAATGCATGCGATATACATTTAATGTAAAGATCTCATCCCATTCAATGCTAAAAATGACCAACTCATAGTAGGGATGGTGCCCAAAGACAAAAAACTAATAGTAGACATGCCTTGCCGTTATTTGACTGGCAACTGATGGACCAACTCTTATCAAACACGTTAGATCGTGGTCATTGTATATAAATATGTTCCACCTCTATCAGTTGGTAAGTTATGCAATACTTGGCTTTCTCTTGCAATATTATTGTTCATCTCATGGCTTTCACTATATTGCCCAAAAAAAATACTGAATTTAGTGTTCGAGAACCTACATATGTTGGAACAAAACTAATTAGTCTCACGTGCGCTTACTTTCTTTGTGCAGGAGGACCACAAACAGAATCTCAAGAAGAAGCCCTCGATTCTAGTCATCCATTTCCAGACTGCATTAGATTAGACAGGATTAGAATTTAAACTGAATTTGTCAATAACGAATATTTCTCACGTATAAATTTGCTCTATTTCTATATTGCGGTTTTGATTCCATCAATTTCATACGTTTTAACTATGCAAATATCCAACCAATCGATATTATCTCACTCGAGGACTTTCGACTGTGCATGCACAATATATCAACAAGGGAATCAAATTGTTCCAAGGTGATCAATACAGCTTGATAAGAATTAGTGCTTCTTGCCAAAACAAGTGCCTGAATGACGTTGAATTTATCCTGATGAAGCACTAAGTGAAGCTAGAACATGCCCGACTTCAAGCAAATCTTGTGAATTTGATAGAATCATTATATATAGATTGATTATTTCGTGCCAAACAGGTGAGTATGTATACACACCTACAATGTAAGCACTATAAATGGCAATATCATAATGGATAAAGAACCTTGCCTTCGAACTATGATTGTTGTACACTTTGATAACTAAATTGTTTTCAATACATTATGTGTTATACAAATTATACAAAATTTGCACTTTGCCTTTAGAGCTATTTTTTTGGTAAAATAGTTATAGGAAATGACCACCAACTACAACAGCGTATTTTAAAGGTAAAATTCAAGCAAAAATGTATAGTTGTTAAATTGTAAAATTATTTCTAGCCTTTTTCTTGGAATGGCGAGGCAAGTTTAGCAGTAAAGAAAAAAAAAATCTCTCTACAAAATGCAAATTACATGTAGTTTATACATGGAAGTGTAACGAAAAGAGAGAACTTTATAATCAAAATATAAAGACAATCATATAATTCAGAAGGTAAAATATTTTTATCATATATATATGTGTGTGTGTGTGTGTGTTCATTTTAAGTGTTCCAATTCAACACACAAATAGGTGGGGTGATTTTTCATTTAGTGGGATTCCTATATGTGCCACACAACTTTCTACCATGACATGACTGATAGAAAGAAAGCCACACACAAAACACACACTAGAGGGATGTGTGTGTGTGTGTGTGTTTGGATTGGCATTGGCAATTTGCTTTTGGATGAGCCAAATTTCATTAAATGCAAATCACTTTACCAACTCAATGTTTTGTCCCTCATGGGATCCCACAAGACAGCTATAAAAATGGATAACTCCATCAAACAATTGCTTAGATACCCCAACCCCTCTTTTCTTTTTTTAATACATTTCAACCATTACAATAATATTTCAAATTAAATACAAGTGTTATTAAAGTAAACTATTCAATTCGCAAAACCATTACGCAAGCTATTATTCAATGCAATTAACGAACTTTAATATAATAGAAAAAAAATCTATATACATTTAAATCGAATACGTACCCACTTTAGTCGCGACTCCTATCCTTGCCACCTAGTTTAGATTTTTTGCTACACAACGGTGCTACATCTCCTCCTCCACTCATCAATGCACGACACGTGTATTGGTGAGCAGTTGAGATAAGGAAAGAGAATATTTAAAATTTTTCCCATATCATAAATTTTTCTCTATCCTTATCGCAACCGTTCATCAATACACGTGTCATATATTGATGAGTACATGAAGAGATGTAGCACCGTTGTGTAGAGGAGGATCCGAACTGCCTTGCCACCCTCCTCCTAAGTAGGGGTACCTTTGGAATTTAGGCGTGCTTATTTTTGATGAGGACATGATAATTCTAATTATGACTTGTGTTAAAGGACAAACATGTTATTATATGATCAACGTAAAACTTAGGTACTAATTATAATCAATTAGTTATTATATTAACATCATTCTAATGTTAACAACTGAATTAATTCAGGAAAAAGTCGAACTGGAGAAATTTGATATGGATTTAAAATTTCTAAACCTATTATATTTAAGAATAATTAGGCTTGAAAAATGGAAGATTGGGGGCATTTCTTTAACTTGACTAGAAATTAGTCAATGACAACTACGGGATGATGGCAAGTGGAAAGTAACATCAAGGATGATATGAGGGCTGCACCAATTCAATGTTCATGTGGGATGTTACAGTAGAGTCATTAACATCCTGGTTATTATCATGATGGAAAATTTTTATATGGACCGCTTGTATCGGCCCTTTTATATACCTGTAGTTTAGATTTAGTCACGTATTATATATATTATATAAAAAAAATTAATATATAATATGTGGTTAAATTTGGACCGTATGGTGCATATATCCGATTCATAAAAGAATTTCCTTTATCATGGTAGTGTGGGAAAATATCCAGATCTAATGAATTGGGAGTGATTATACAACATATAATGGCCAATTGGTAATTTTAAGGTATCCTCAATACTTTTATTTTATTTTATTTTATTTTATTTTAGGACAAACTACATCTATACCTCCTGAAATATAATGTAATTATAAATTAATCATTTAAATTTAAAAATTACGAACTACTCCTATCAAGTCAACAAAATTAATCCTTCATCTGGTGAGATATAATTGCGAGTTGTATTTCTAGAGTTTTTGTGGGGTTTTGAGATGGGATTCGCATTATCTCGACGAGTCAAGATGCAGAAGTATGAAATCATATTCATAAGAAAAGTGGTGGTAGTATCGGATTATAAATAATGATGTTTGATGGTAGTTGTGATAGTATAAAATGAAATTACTTTGAGAAGGTTGGTGGAATTACGAAATTGACTAAGAAAATTTGCCAGGCTTGACCAGGTTCGTGATCTTAGTGATCGGGGTGACTCTTATGGTTGTGGAAACATTATCTTTTGGCCATCCCTATCAATATTTAAAAGGTCATAAGACTCGAAGGAATATTTGTAATTTTTGAAACAATAAAAACTAATTTATAATTATACTATATAGCTTAAGAGTTGCAGATCAATGAAATCAATACTTTTAAAATTTTGTAAGCTTTAGATCTTGGATTATGAAAATGTAGGTACTTGACTCGTTTATAATCTCGTTAGTTGATTATTCTTTTTCGCAATTAATGATTATTAATGAATCATTGATTGATATGCCCACATAATTATCGCCGGTATTTAAAAAACACTCAGAAGTTGAAACAAATATTTCATAAGATTTTCACGAATATATATTGCATTGTAGAATTGGGCTGACATTTTAAAGCTCAAAACCAGAACACATCAATACAACTTGTACACAAGGCCCAAAGTAAAGGCCCAAAACTTATTTTCTTCTTAATGTTGTTATTATAATTATTATTACAAAAGAGTAAAAAAAAAAATTCCGTCAAGATATATCAAAATATAGAAAGTAAATGTAATTAAAATTTTATAAATTTTGCATAATCAATGAAATCATTGAATTATAATATGATGATATAATAAAATAAAAGTAAAATTACGTCTACACTCTACACCCTTAAAGGATGATGTAATTACAAATTAATTCCTCTTATTTTAAAAATTACAAAGATCCCTCAATGTATGTATTATTTTAACAAAATTTATCATTCATAAAGGTAGGATATAATTGCAAGTTATATTTCTGTTGTTTTAGACAAGATTCTGAGTTGGGATTCACACGATCTTGACAAATTCAAACGTATAAGTTATATATGAAGACAATTTTAATAAAAAAAGTAGTGACGGTATCAAATTATAGATGATGATATTTGATGGTGGTTATGATGGTATAAGGTGAAATTATTTCGCGAAGGTTGCTGGAATAACAAAATTGATTGAGAGATTTTATCAGACTCAACAAAGCGCTTCTCTTCGTGGCTTGATTGACTACTACGGTCGCAGAAAAATTATTTTTTTGGATATGTCTATTAATATTTACAAGAAAGTCTCATACCTCAACGGAATATTTATAATTTTTAAAATAAGAAAAATTAATTTGTAATTATACCATGCCTATGGATGTAATTTATCCTAAAATAAACTATTGATATGATCGTACATGAGGAAAGAATAGGCAGTATGATACAGCCAGGAAACTGAAGTTCTTAAATTTCTCGCTCAATTGAGTTCTCAAGTTCCGATAACTAACCGAAACTTTAAACAGGGAAGGAGAAAAAAGTGAAAAAAATTGAAAAATTAATCCTGAAATCTCAATGTGCAAGCTAGCTATATACATATACATATATGTACGTATGGCATAGCTTTCTTTTTCCCGAAAAACAAAAAAGGAGATGTAAAGACATCAGCCTAGATGATATTTCAAAGACACTTCGTCGATACACACACACACGCGCGAATGATGTGAAATTTTCTTAAATCTTAGACCAAATGTGTGTGGTGAGCGCGCTAGCACTAGTTTTATGCAAAACAAAAGCAGCAATATGGACTAATGATCAATGGCTTAAGCTGAACTCTACCTCTACATCAGGACTTAATAATGTGCTACGCCGTAACTGCATGCATCAGTCATGCATGGTAATTTAAAGATGACATTAGTACAAGCAAATTATGTTATGCACTGTAGTTATTGAAAATAATTTCTGTGCAAGAATTGATCAGGACCCTTTATTCCTAATGCTGCTATCAAGAAAAAAACATCCCAAGGCACATATCTTTTGCTACACATACCATGAAATTAATCAGAGAGATCAAAAACAACAAGATAGTACACATGGACTTATTGAATATGTTTGGGGATTTCACCTTTCCTCAGAATAGAGAGAGCATACTCAGCAGCGTCCATAAGATCTTCAATGTTGTGAAGGGATCGCTCCTCGGAACCGACCAAGAAAATGGCTCGGGCCTCGGCTTTCTTCGCCAGCCTTGCTGCTAAGTTGAGTGGCAAATCCGGTGAATTAAGGCTCCTCAATATCTGGCGGTACAAGGATAGAACTCTGCCTCGGTTCCTGGCCATGTCCTCTGCAGTAGCCCATATCAGACCTTTTGCCATTGCTCACTTCCTCGGACTGCACACACAACCTGATGAAATTCAATGGCAGCGTCACTCAGGCATTTCATCAAACAGTTGGACTACGCCTAGCCATACCTTAATGAATCGTGCATAACAGTATCAAATCCAAAGAAATTCATGAAAACGTTAACAAGGCAGAAACATAGCATAACAGCAGCATCAAACCCTTTAAAGAAAATACACACACACACACACAAATTAGTCATCTTCCAGTTAAAAAGACAAAAATTCAAGCAAACCCAACTCAGAAATCCCGTTTAAATTAATGGGAAGAGTATGCGATTGGCCGCAAAAGTTCGTATCCTCCGGTGTCTTCAATTTGTATAAGATTGACAATATGAAACAGCGTCATAATATACGATTAACAAGTATCAAGAACCTATAAAACTAGTGACAAAATCACAAAACAGAAAAAGATGATATACAGTACGTAAAAACCGAAGCTTTTCGGTAACTGGCGTAGGAATGAGTCCAACTGAGCAGATAACCGGATGGAATCTGTGACGCTCAGATAGAGACGGGGCAGAGAAGGGATGAACAGAGGAGAAATGTATATATATATATATATATATATAGAGAGAGAGAGAGAGAGAGAGCAGAAGAAAAGGAAAATAATAAGAAAAAATTATATGATAATTGATAAATGATGTTTTAGTTAATATAATTTTAATCCAGAATTTGTGCCACTTCAAAGTTCAAACCATAAAACAATCAATTAGATCTTTTCAATTTGATTAAAAGATTTTAAAATTTTAAGAATATAGTATTTATTCAAAATTAATTTGATTTGAGTCAAAGATTAACAGGCTCATTTACAAACATGAATTAAAGTTTCATGTATCAATAATGATTTTGATAAGACTATCAAAAAAAAAAATGATTTTGATAAATTAAATATCAAAAAATTAAAGTAATAAAATCAACAGTAATTTGTCCAAAAAGAAGTAAAAAGTTTGTAAATGGGCTATTTGAACAGAAAAAAAAAATGGTGGAATAGAATTTTTGAATTGAAAAATTCTTAATGATTTTTTTTTTAATATAGTGGTTAATTTTAAGGGATTTTGGATTATTTATTTATTTATTTACTGGAAAAATACTAAAAACCCCTCAAAATTTATTTTCACATTCAAAAAGCTCATGACTTTATTTTTCAGTTTAAAAAACCCATTCTATCAATTTTTTATTCCGATAAATCCAATCATTAACTCTACCCTTTTTGGACAAAATTATTCTTATTTTTTTACACTAATTTGGTTTATAGTTAATCATAAATTAATTTTATTTCCCTATACTACTTAATTTACATTTATAAAAATCTATTAATCAAAATTATCTTTTTTTTTAAAGATTTTAAAATCTATCTCAAACTTATCAAAATATCTATCCTAATTTCTATTTAAAATTTGAAACATGCAATTTCAGAAAATTAATTTTTAAAATTTAATATTTAAAGAAATCAATTTTTTTGTAAAAAAAAATAGAAAAACATCGTATGGAAAAACAAATTTATTATGTCTTTAATGTAAAATTTAAGCACAATTTAGTTAAAAATTACAATTTAAAATTTGTTTTTTTCCCCTTATTTATTTATTTATGGCCAGCGGTTTATAGTTCGAATAGTTCTTCGGAGTCCCCTTCACACGACTCACTCATCAGAAGCTCCACTCCATCTCTGCGGTTGCGAGAAGAAAAAGGTAAAACCCTATCTCTTCTTATTCGCGACATTCAATTTCTCTATAATCCCAATGCTTTGATGCTCATTTCATCTTTGATTATTTCACCTATTGGGTTTAGGGTTTTCCTTGTTTCTAATCAAAATGTTCGGCTACTGTTTTTGTTGGGATTTTTACGTTTTTTTTCGTTGTTTTGGTTTGTTTTACAATCAAAAATTTCGCCGCCGGTGGATCTTTGTTGGTCAATCTTCGATGCTTCATGGGTTGTTCCTCTTAGAGCCTTCTCGTTAATTGGCTTTAGTTCCAATACCAGGTCTAGAGAGAGAAAATAATCAATAGAAAGAGAAAGATGGGCGGAGGAATGGAGGTCAACAAGAACCGTTGGATCGAGGACTGGGGATCAGCCCGGGAGACTCTCGAGCATAATTTCCGCTGGACCCGCCGCAACCTTGCCCTTGTTGGGATCTTCGGCATCGCCGTTCCCGTCCTCGTCTACAAAGGCATCGTCAAAGATTTTGTAAGTTTTTTTTTTTTGGCCCTATTTATCTCGATTTTGGAATTGAGCAAAGAAAAATAGTCAGCCAAAAGATGTTCCAAGTTAAGCAATTGAATCCGAATGCTATTCCAACAAATTTTAATCAGCACAAATTAACCAACCCCGGAGAAATATAGCAGCTTGTGAACAAAGAAACCTTATAGTTTAGAGCCAAGTAGCTGGAAGTCCGCTCCGATCCATAATTTCACTCCAAAACTTAAATCTTTACCTCCTCCCTTTTATCTATGCAAGTTTCTATTGAAGAAAGATGAATTATCTTCTGTTTAAACAGTATAACTGTTTGATCTGATTGAGCGAATTTGATATTGGCTAACTGTGAATAAGGATATAAAAGGGTTAGAGACTATCACTGATACATCATTCAGCATATAACACCTTTAGACTATATGACTGAATTTACCTGTCTAACTTTCAATTTTGTCTTACGTTACTGTCTCCTTGAAATTTGGATTGTAATAGAAGATTTATTTATTTATCTATTATTTTCGTGTTAGAGCTTATCTTCCAAATAAAATGCCTATTTTCAAGTTTCCCTTCTTAGAACAAATATTTCTGGTAAACTATAGTTGTCGGTACAGAATCGTCATTAGTGATTGCAGAGTGTTCCATTGAGTAGTCTAAGTTTTAAGTTGAACATGTCCCAATTGTTTGCTTTTAGATGTACTATTGGATCTGTAAACAGTCCTGCTCTCAGATAACTCAGTAATTTATGCCACTTGTTGTAAGATTCGTATTGGATGCAATTAAACATGAATCCCTGTGCTCACGGACTTCTTATTTTAGAATCATGCCCTGATTGTGTCTGTATGATGGTGAATCATGAGTTGGAATCATGTATGAAACCCCTGAAGATTTAGTACGGTCCTGTGCTGCAGATACCATGAAGTAACTAGTATGGTTGCAAGTTTTATGAGCCGGCATGTGTCAGTGTACCATTTATGCGGCCCTGTATCTGTGAAAAGACGTCTTTTGACTTGTTCAATGTGTTGTTTCCTGAATTTCATTCATGTTCTGTGCTATGCGTATATTTTTCTGCTTGGAAGTTTCAAAGTGAACTCGAATTTCTATGTCTTTATATCTCAATTTTTATTTAAGATGTAATTCGGCCCAACTATGTTCTTGAACTTCTAGATTACAAGCTAGGAAATCATTTTTCTGCTAACCTAGCAAACCAAGGAATATTTTCTGAACTCTAATCCAAGAATCCCCACCTTCTTTGGTTTGCAATTTCTTTGGATAGTTTAGAAGTGTAAAGATGAACAAAATACTCTTTCTTGGTTTTTGTTTTTGTTTTTCCCCCGATTCCGACCTCCAATTTGATGCATATGCCATGAATATTATCCTCATCTTCTTGCTGATCATGCTTTCTTGGTTCAGGTTTAGTAAGTAAAATTGGAGATAAAATTATGCCAGCAGTATCTTTTTCCTGTTCTACTATGACCGTCTCAAACTAATACCTCATAATTCATACCTAACTAGAAGGCATGGCAGTCAATTTGGCTAGTAAAGGTGATTTGAACGATGTGATTCCATGGTTTAAATGCTTTGGAAGTGCCTATATATATTCATGTGTTTTGTGTTTGATTGCTTGCTTGACTTGGTAGATATGCTAGTTTATAAAATTTTGCTTGTCTTGATGCCTCTTCACTTTGAACTACTTTTAGGCATTTATAAGTAGATGATTTTTTACTTATGTGCAGGATGTTTTATGTTTGAAACGTGTGGTTTAATCTTTCTTTTTTTTTTTTTTAACAGTTTTCTGTGAAATCCTTGGAGAAATTATTTGTCTAATTTTGAATATTTGATGAAAGTATTGACCTCTTGGTAATTTGTATGGCAGCACATGCAAGACGAGGATGCAGGGAGGCCATATAGGAAATTCTGGTAGGCAATTCTGCAGTTATTTTCTAATAAATGTGGCTTAACAGGAAGACTTGTATTTCAGTTTCCAAGTTATCTATCTCGTTAAGCCTCTACTTTTGGTGGCCATCACAGTTGAACCATCTTATTACTATGATCTGTTTGTTTGAGTGTGGCTTGAGAATTGGTAACTTTGCTAAAAATGAAATGGCCATGGTCCCATTTTTGATTAATCTCTATTTTACTTTTTTCTTGTTCAAAGTAATAATTAAAGGCTGGTGATAATGCCAGAGCAATTTTTGATTAATCTTTATTTTACTTTTTTTTCTTAATCAATCCTCAAAATTGAAAATATTTATAAATGTATAAAGATCCACCATTATTAATTAGAGAATATCTTATGGTGATTTTGTGGCATATAAAATAAAAATAGTTAATATATATACTCATATTTTTACATATTCGATAAAAAACTTCATTTTAAATTTAATAATTTCATTTTATTATAGTTTGTTTTTATTTTGCACACAATATACTAGTATTAAGAATGTATGTTACAGATATATGATATGCATAAGTTATGTAAATGACTTTCTATTTTTATGTTTATACCCTTTAATGCTATTACATTACTACCTGTCCATAGTTGATTTTTTTAACCATCATAGAAAAAATTTAAAAAAAACAAATATTATTGTCCATATTTAATTTCAATTAATATTTTTATAACACTTGTAACTCATGATGAATAATTGCAGTAGCTCAATCTTTTTAATTAATTTGCAGTTACAAGATTTGTTATCGTTGGTATATTTGCAAGTACAAATGTAATCTACATGATACAAAATTTTCATTTATTGAATCTCTTTTACTTGTGCTCATTTCGTGTTTAAAATTAGTCGAATAAAAAAAAAAAATGGTTAACGACACGTAAAATTCTTACTAAAATGTTAATACAGAAATGTCACTAAATTTCATGATTTCACGACTATGGCCAAAGGTTAAGTTTTTTCTCCCTATTAGTTTACAATTGTAAGTGAAGTTTCTTAAATTTAGCACAAATGTTTTGCTAAAAATGTTACACATTGTGTTGCAGTTGCCAGGCTTTTCATCTTTTGATAAGTTAAACTTATGTGTATCTTCATACATTTACACATAATTAATTGGTTCACATTGTATATTTTCAATCATCAATATTTGTGATAAAAGTAATTCTATTACAAGCAGCTGCTACTTGTTTTTATTAAGTTGAACTTACTTTTTTGTTTTTCATATTATTTTGTTATATATTTTAGCATACAGTTATAATCAGACTTAATCTATTGAATACTTTAATCGGTCGTATATATTAAAATTCAGACCGACTCGAATCGAATCGAATCCAGATTAAAATATGCTCAATTCATAGCACTATGCCCAATTTGGTTATATATGTGAATGTTTGCCCATGCCTATTTGAGATCTGATAAAAGAAAAACATATTTAAAATTTTTATCACATCATTTCTGAATTATATATAGTACAAGTAGAAGAAAATGATCTGGATATGTAGACTTGCTCTAACCCATACAAAATTACGATAGCTTCCATGCTCTACCTCCATTCATGCTAAACTTCTTCAATCTACCAAAAAACATGACTATTATGATGATTATTTTACCTTCATCACTCCATTTTCCTGAAAACCATACCATTTATTCACACAAGCTGGACTCCGCCTTAGCTCCCGATCGCAACTATACCCAGTTGTGAACCCCACATTCCCATACGCACTGCAAATTAAATTATACGCATCACAAAATGTGTAAAAGCCGTTAATTACGAATGAAGAGATTGTTTGCAAACACTCTTACTTTTCGAGAAGTAGAAATTATTTAAAAAACTGAAAAGAAGTTTAGTAAAATTGGGCAGTGTTCGAAAAAGAAAAAAAAATGAAAATTAATGATTGAAATTTAGAAACGTAACCAGAAGTTGAAAAAACAAGTAGTCTAAGAGATGCTTCAAGCTTTTTAAGTTATTTTAACTTTCTTTTAGCAGAATCAGTAAAACAAAACACCGCACAACTTTTGCAAACACCCTTGAATTTATAGATATATATATGAAAGATTGCGGAAAATATATTTTATGTTACAATATTTATCTTACCTTATGACTTCAAATATGATATTCAAGACGCTGAAGTTGAGGGGATCATCTTTGATGCTTTTTCTCTCAGTGATGCATACGAGAATAATGAAGATGACAAGATATGATAGCTGTGAAAATAAGAGGTTTTCCATTATAGGTATCCTTTTCTTGCGAACAATTCCTTGAGACTCTAGCGCAATGTTTTCATCCCTCTTAAATATTGGTGCAAATGAGGTATATGGAGGTAGATACCTGTGAAATGAGATGAATATTTTGTGAGTCCAAACTTAACATGTATATCTTGGAGTTTTTTTTTTTTTTTTTTTGACTGAACTGATCATTTGACCGGCAAATTACATAATAAATGTTTTTTATATTTGCTTACATTTGCCATGTAATTAGTTACTCTCCGTAAAACACGTACCAACCATATATAGCAAATATGATTCACTTGCAACATAACTAATTTTGGTGTGGCCAAATACGATGTGTGTAAAAATTTCCGAATCTACCGAAGTCTCGTCTAGATTTTTTTTACCCAAATCAAGTTAGTGCACAACTAACTCATTATATGTCAAGTATTATTATTTTATACTTACTATTTGATTGATTACTCTCTCAGAGAAAAATTTAGTGAGGTCACTCGATCCCACTTAAAAAAAATATTAATAGGTGTGTGTATCTCTATATATATATATATATATATATATATGGAATTGTTATATGCACTCCATCAATTGAAAAAGGCACTCCACTCGGTTTTTTTTGGTTATAGTTTTAACCAAAAATTTCATTAATTAATTAAATATTATTTCTTTATTATTTAATGACTAATATGCCATCCTCTCAACTCATATATGAATTACGTTATTTAAAATCTGGAACAAAAATATTTGTTCTTTAATTTGCTATAGTGTTTTATTATTTTCTCGATATTTCCTATTAATTAAATATATTCTTTTATGTTGATTTTCTTTGAAAGAAATTAACGAACATTTTAGTTTATTTCTCAATAAAAATGTTTAATAATTTTGAGAAAAATAATTTGAGAAATCAGTATAATGTTTTTTTACGGCAAACATATTCTTAAATATTACATTAATAGTAAGGTATTGCCGCTACGTTATCAGTACATAGAGTAGTAATACGAGTAGATGAACTTCAGTTTTATTTTTGTTAGCGGTTAATTTATTAAGGATCCTAATATTCAATATAAAAGGATATTAAAATAATTAATTGGATATAAAGTAAAAATAATAATGATAATAATAATCATCATCTATACTATTATAAAAAGAAAGCCATTTTAGTCTCACAAATGACGGTTATTTATGTGATTTTACAAAATTTGCCCTTTAATTTTATGTAGAATAAATAAAGATGTGTAAAATTGTGGCAAAAATTGAAAATTTACATAAAATTGATTCAATTCGGATACCAAATTTTGATGTGCCAATTTTACCCTTTTAATTAGTAAACACATGCAATAAATGAGCAAATAAAAAGGTCAATATTGTAATATTACATTCAATTTAAAAAAACCCATGTTCTCAACCCACAAACCACTTTCTCTAATTACAATTACTTATTTTTTTTCTTTTTGTATTTATTCTTTATCATATAATTTTATCTCATATAATTATTTTATTTTTAAATTATTATAATTTAATAATTTATTTCAAATAATTCTTAAAAGAAGTACTCTTATAAAAGAAATTTAATAATATATTTATATTTTCTTCCTTAAAAAAAAATTTAAGTACTAAATTGAAATATATATTTTTTATATTTTGTACATACGTAGAGTGTGCGGTGTTGCTATTAATAATAAAAACATTGTTTTGACTGAAGAAAAAAAGTCATCGGATATTTGCAATATAATTCATGGATAAGTGAAAAGGAGAGCAATTAGTCATTGTATAATAAAGCAACAATATTTCTTTAATTAAGGAAAAATTTTGTCAATTCTTCGACAAAAAGTTATCGTGGAGTGCC
Source organism: Petrea volubilis (assembly GCA_026212405.1). NCBI lineage: Eukaryota > Viridiplantae > Streptophyta > Magnoliopsida > Lamiales > Verbenaceae > Petrea > Petrea volubilis. The sequence continues at coordinate 14,987,271 of CM047882.1, forward strand.
TTTAATAATTTGGTGAGTGCATTGATTATAATCAGAATTATAAATAATATGAGTTCACCCAATAAAATTTTGTCAATTCTTCGACAAAAAATTTTCTTCAACATTATACATTTTATATTAATTAAATTTACAGTTTTGATCCATTGACTTTATAATCAGAATTATAAATAATATGAGTTCACCCAATACATATATATATATATATATATATATATGGGAAGTTTTATTGGCACTCCAAAATTGTTATTGACATTTCATATTTATTTTCTATATTGAAAAATTGACTAAATTGCCTATTCATCTTTAGAACACTATTTTCATTAATTTCAATGGCATGACCTTCTCTTTATTGTTAATCATTTTCACATTTTGGTTATAAAAAATACACAAGATCACAAGCTTAATGTAAACTCTTTAATTTTTTATTTTATCTTTCTTTTTTGTCCCACTTAATGGAAAGTATATATTACTAACAAAATTTTTTAAGTCATACATGAAACTTCTAAGATATATACGAAACTATTAAATAAAGGAAAACAAGTTAAATATATAAAAATGTTGGGTGATAAAGAAATTTAAAGATATTTTATAATTCTACGGATATTCAAATATGCAAAATATTAGGTAAAAAGAAATAAATTGTATATCCCCACTAATTCTATTTCTCCTCAACATTATCTAACTTCACATAAACAAAAATACTACTACTACTACAATCTTTAAGGCATGATATCTCATTCAAAGTTTGCACCAACTTGTTCGCTCCATATATTACAATTTGCACATCATGGGAACAAATTATATTACATAAATGTATGTATGTTGAAATTAAAGTCCAAGCAAAAAACTTAATGAAAAAATATAAAAAGTGAAAAAATAAATAAATACATTTGTTGCTATTAGATCGGTTGTAAAAATGATAGATATCTTAAATTTGCTTGGAACTCTTGGTATTCATAAACTTTATTTTCTCCTCCAACTCAAAAATCACTGTTAAATTTTTTAAAATATTTGTCACCTCCATTTTCAAGTACATAAAATTAATATGACAAAAAAGTAGAAAAATATAATGTAAAATATGGCCAAAATATTGCACAAAAGACAACAATACTATAACAAATTTTTTTGTTAGGTCACTATCAAAATAAAAAGTTGAATAACAATTCTTAAGTTATCGCCACCAAAGCCAAAAAGAAGATAGCGAAGAATAGTATTCTTGAATGCATAAAAGTGAATAATAGATTATTAGGGTTTTTTGTTTAATAAATTAAATTAAATGAATATTTAAAAATTAAAAGAGTATATTGATCAATTGATAAAAATTATAAAGTGAAAGGGAGTGCCAATAATAATTTGGAATACCAATAACAATTCCCCCCCCACCCCCCCCCCCCACCCCCGCCTGCTCTCTCTCTCTCTCTATATATATATATATGTGTGTATTGTTTAAAGGTTCAAAATAGTACGTACATTGGAAGAATTCCATAAGTTGAAAACTAAATAGATATCTTTTAAAGTTGAGATTAAAACAAACTCCTAGTTGAGAGTTAAGATTGCAAATGATTATTTTTAAAAGTTTTCTTGAACGCAACTTCTTTTGCAATTATCACTTTTCAAAATTCTTCTAACCTAACACTAAAATTTTCGCTGTAAAAATATTAACCTTATAAAATAATTACCATTGAAGTGAATTTTCTTTTTATTAAAATCATTATTTATAGTGTACATATATTCATTAATTAATCTCTTAATTTAAGTTGGTGTTTAGTATTTGGTTTCACCATAATTTCGTAATTTGTATTTGACCATTAATTCTTATCATAATTTATACATGAATTTACTGTTCCTTTTTGTTTATTAATAATTAATAAAACATGTTTTGTTTTTCCAAATTTTATTATCTAAAGCAATTAAACAAATTGAGGGATGGAAAAGTGTCATAGAATGAAGAAAAATTTTTTTAAAGGTTTTGGAGAAATCGTCTCTAATTAAAGAAGGTAGTTAATATTATTCAAAACACAAATAAGAGATGATCAATTAAAAAGAATAAAAAAGTGGAGTCCTGTATTGTTCATGAAAATTATAAATTACTCAAGTAAATTGATTGTATATATTGAAAAATATACATTTAGTGGCATTGAGAGTATATAAAATAAATCACTTATAAAAAAAAGAGTATATAAAATAAATTTTAGAATATGAAGAATCACAGAATACAATTAAAATAAATATCCAAAACAAAGTATTTTATTTGATAATAATAGCCTTCTAATTTGCTATTAATTAACTTTTGACCCCATTAATTAATATTTCTGAACTCATCAATGATTTAAACCTCAACCACATTACGAATGTAATGCGTTACCACATAATTAGCGTTGCTTTGGCCCAATTGGATTTGATATATGCCTTCCTATCAATATTTTAAAACCCGGACTTTTTATTGAACCGAAAAATCAACTGAGTTAAGAGTCATCAGTCCGACCGTCGGGTTAACCGCGGTTGAATCGGTGATGTCATAATTATGTCATAAATAATATTTAATATATAAAAAATATCAAAAATAATAAATACTAAAAAAAACTCAAATATTTTTCTTGTTTAAAATTATTATTTTAAGCAAAAAAATGCAAATAATATAGTTTTAGCTTTTCAACATACACAATCATATATTTCTCAAATGAAATACGCTTCCTTCTAATATTAAAGGTTTGAAATATAATAAAGAGAATTGTATTTAAAGAGATTAATAGAAAAAAATGACATATAAAAAAAACAAAAACAAAACAAAACAAAACTTATGCATGAATTATTGAAACTAACCATTAATAAAACTTGCATTTTACATGCTCTACCAACTTATATTACTTTATGTAATGTATTATGTCAGTTTAGTATCTATTAATAATATAATGTCATATTGTTCTAATGCAATTTTATTCATTAAAAATAATTAGTGTAAGTGAATTTTTAATTAAAGAGATTTGGTGAATTAAAATAATTAGCATATAACAATTGTATCCTCTACAATTAGTTCATATAATAACCTTCCATGTTTTTAATAAATATAACATTTTCCTTCATTTTTTTTTTGTTGATACCATACATTAATAGCAATAGTAACACTAACAACAAGTCAGTAATAGAATGAGAGAAAAAAAAAAAGGATTTGATTGGTGTGGGATTTAATTTATGGTGTAATTGACCCGGCACCGGTTCGATTGAGTCACCGGTTGAACCACCGGGTCAACCGGTGTTCTCAAAATACACCGGTTTTGAAGGCCTTCGGGTTTTGAGGGTCTGACCGAGCCATTTTTTGATTCGGGTGGCGGTCCGACAGGTCGAACCGGCCGATTTGGATTGGGTTTCAAAACATTGCTTCCTATGCGATAATTGATCTTCAAATATTATAGAAAAAATGATCTTCAAACTAAAATAATATATATATATATATATATATTTCATTATCTATGTCACTCTATATTTTATATGCTACATGCATATCATTTGTATAAAACCGTTCTTTAAAACATATACTTGCATATAAATCTTTTGCACCACACCTGAAACATAAAATATGAGATCAAAGCCACTGGGTTTGGAGTTGAGTGGTGGGAGTTTGAATTTGTTACCAATGAGGTTCTAAGTTTGAATCCTTTTATCCTCTTTCCCATTTTCCATGAGTGTGTGCATGTGTGTTGGGGCTGTCTTTTCGGTTGGTATTTATAGGACGTTTTGAGTTGATTGTATAAAAAAAACAAATGAGATAAAATAGAGAACAGAGTAAAATAGAAGATCAAGGTGGAGAAACGGGCTTGTTTACTTCTATAGTTAAAATTTGAACAATTTAATTATAAATGGTTTGAGCATGAAATTTAAGAGTCAAATCATCCATAAACACATCATTTAAATTTTAACCATAAAAATGAACGAGCCTTGACAAGTTTGTAAACATAAAAGAGATGTTGAGAAACTAACATCATGAGGACGAAGAAGAGCAACACCGCCGGGCCGATGGCCGAAAGATCCACAATAGTTTCGCCGGCGTGCCTGGCGTTTACGGTTTCGAAAACCACTCCAACCAGTTTCTGGTAAGGACTGAATCCACTCAAAGCCGCCGAGTTCCACTCCATGGCCCAGAACAGCGTGAACCCGACCAAGATCAACCCGAAAACTGTGGCAACCAGAAACAAACAATGCAGCCCGGAGAGCAAGTACTCACGATACGATCCCATATAATTCTCCAGCAAATATTTGCTTTCTTGATTCTTGAATTTGATCTTCTCGCCCAGGAACCATATCAAGAGCCTCAAGAACGAAGGGAACAGCGTGCTCCCGAGAAGGATTTGTGGGATGAGGATCAGTAAAAGGCCCGAGTTCTTGCTGAAAACTATCATGTTCTCATTCGTTGGCATGAAGCCGCAATTCGAGAAAGATGAAAGTATTGTGAAAACAGAGAAAGTGAACGTGTTTATCCCCTTTGTTTTTAGCACATTTGGAACAGTTTTGACGAGGGATAGATAGAGCAGAAGAGATGAAATCCCAAGAACCTGGATTGTTACGAAGTAACCCAAGACTACAAAACAGAGGAATTTGATGGAACTCTGTTCCAGAGAGGGATTAATATCTTTTTGTGAGTCCTTTGGGACAATAACACTCAGCTCAACATGATGACGATCGGGTTTTTTTGCGACCCTCGTCAGTTGAAGGGCGACGAGGGAAGTGAAAATCTCACCTCCCGCTAACATTAATATCGTCATGACAATTAACTGACTATTCGAGAAAACCTCCATTTCGACTACGGACATGCTCGACACTGTGGTAGCCGAAACTGATGTGAAGAACAAATCTAAGTATTTAGGCTTGTATGAGGTTGTTCTGGGCTTCAAAGATTTAAGTAGAGCGAATCCCACTAAGGAAATTGAGAAAAAATAGAGAATGTTTGCCAAGAATGGATTAATTCTTGTAAGAAGATGACGAGTGTGTTGCAATTTTTTCCTGTAATAAGTAAATCTCGTCATTTTTGACAATTTTATGTTGTTACTCAGGTAGAAGCATGGATGAGAGATTGACTATTTATAGAAGCCAAAGATTCTTGTGTGGGTCGTGGAGTCCCATTCATGCATTAGTATCAATGGAAAATATTTTCAAGTTTTATAATTTCAATAAAATGTATTAAAATTTATATATAGAATTTTTTTTTTCCCGTTCAGTTTGGTGTATAAGTGTAGACCCACATCGAATGTATAAAAGAATTTTCAATGTAGTATGAGGAGCACAATCCTTTTTAAAGTCTTTATTTGTTTAGGATTTTTTTCTTTAATAATTTTGGTGAGTTATTTGTTTGGGAATTAATAGTATTGGTTAAGGGCTAGGGAAATGGTGGTATAATCTTGCCATACGAAGATAAATAAACGAAATAAATAAAGAAAATAATACATTTTTTTTAATTGATTTGCAGAAATTAGGCACATGTTGAAAATTGAAAGTAGTTTTGTTCACATTAGCAACTTTTTGAGTGTGTTGAAAGTTCATTGGTGACCTTTCTGAGTTTCGCTCATTTCTTGTTTAGGACTCAACGAATCAACAATATTCGAATTAATTTTTTTAGCTCGATATGTTTTTAGAAATAAAATATACATCGATCGGATGTGACTTTTCTAATTAAAAAAATTTAATTATTGTAAAATGTTCATTTTGTCAGATTTTACTTGAACTAACACTAACTTTACCCCACATCTCATTGACACATTAGTGACTTAAACCCTCTGTGCAGTGTAATAAACAAATAACTGAATTAGGCTTTTTAAAATTATTATTATTTTTGATGTAATCCACTTGAGATATTCTAAAAATATTAATTGGAAAGAACACACACGCACTAATACAAACACACACCTACCCGAGGGGGGCAATGAGAGAGGGAAAAAGGATTTGAGCACAAAATTTGAATGACACCAATCTCAAATTCCCACTATTAAAGGATCATCTGCTACAAATTTATATAATATTTTTTTTTCACTCATCAATATATGTTACGTGTATTAATGAGTAGTTAGAATAAGGAAAGAGAATATTTTAAAAGTTTTCTATATCATAATATATTAATAAATAAAAAAAAAATATAATATCGTTTTATAATAAATGATCCGAAGTGACTAGTTAGAGGCCCAATGACTTAAAAATAATACTTGGTTGACTTTACTTCTAGCTCGTGAGAATGAATTAGTTGAATATGTTTTACTCATGCCAAGATCTCTAGACTCTAGCCCACATGAATATTATACTCAAAGAGACATCGTGGCATACGTAAGTATCACATGTATAAAGAATGAGCATACTTTAATAAATTATGGAGCTATAATTGACTTGTTACAAGCTTTGGGTAAGAGCATACAACTTGCTCGTTATGAGCAATTAATTATCCAGCTCCCAAAGTACAATGCTTATAATTTCTATTTGCCGACCTTTCTTAACCTCTGAGGTAGAATCTACTGTTGAGGGGTAGAAAGGTCTTTTATTAAAGGCTAAATTCCAAATTTACCCCTTATGGTTTGTCTTGGTTGCGCAAAATTTTTTATGGTTTAAAAATAGGCGAAATACCTCATATGGTTTATAAAATCATGCTCACATGCCCTGAGGCAATGTTGCCATTAAATCCCCCTTGATGACGTTAAATTTTGACAGGCATTTCCTGTTATACCCCTTTATTTTGAGCCATTAGATCTTGACTTAGAAAATTTAACGGTTGAGATTGATTGTTAAAAATAAAATTAAATAAAAATCATAATATATATAATATATAAAAATATATAATTATATATAAATTTAACTAAATTATAATAATAAAAAATACACACAAACACACACAAATTAACACACACTAACATCTAACACACACACACACACGCACACATTCAAAGTTAAAATAAGTTAAAAGCTGATCAAATAACATCTATTAAAAAAAGTTAAAATAAGTTAAAAGCTGATCAAATTAAAAACCTTTCAAAGTCTTTTTTTTTTTTTTTTGTATCTTCTAATTACTTCTTTAAAATTAAACCAATATTTTTCAATTTTTCTTTTCGAACACTACTCATTATTGCTACTACATCTTTTAGAACTTTTTATAGTATTTTAACTTTTTCAAAAGCACAATCATTTACAAACAACCCTAAGCTTATGGTTTAGATCTATCAAATACGAGTGGTGATTTTGGAGGAAAGTGATTAAACTTCAACTATCATTATTAAGTCTCACATCGGGAGTAAGGGCAATGCTCTCGACCAAGAAGATAAGAGTTTGATTATCCGGATACCACAAATATAGGAAGGATTGAACAACTCTTTATCATTTATTATATAGTGATTTCTTTGTGTTTGATACTCAACCAATCATAGAACACATTTAGTCGTTATTTTTAATTTATATTTTTTTGAGATCGATCATTTTGATTGAAGTTGATTACAAGACTAATGTGAGAAGGTGTTTGCCTGTTTGGCTTAGCTTCTAATGAGCTCTCTTAAAATGTTTAATACAATACATTAAGTATTTGATAAATGATATTGAAAGAGGAATTTATTGTAGACTAAAATTCTAAAATTTCCCGTTCTTGAGAGTCCCGGGAGGAATAATAATTACTCCCTCCCTCCCTCCCTCTCTCTCTCTCTCTCTCTCTGATGGGTAATTACTCTTTCTTTCTATTGCCATTTTAGCGAAAACAATTTTGTCCTAAAATATTAATTTGTCACTCTCAACTTTTGAAGATTCATTTATTATTTTTTTAAATTTAATAAGTATTGTAAATTTCTGAAAAAACTCTCAACAACTCATTAATTGGTACGATTTGTAAAGGGTATTTTAGTCATATTATTCTAAGGACACATTTGTTAAGGAGGAATAATTTTGATTGATGCATTTATCAAGTGAATTTTTTTTTTGTTCGTAAAATATCAGCACGAAATATTGAATTGATAAAAGTGTGAGATATCTTGCATAAACAAACCAGCTAACAAATAACAAGAGATAACTATAAATGCAATATAGTTTTTTCACTACACATCCATCTATTATGTATCACATCTAATCATATCATACATAACAAACATATCCTGAAATTGTGATTTTTAATTGTCTTTAATCCTTGTGTAAAAACCTTAAAAGCAAATAAAAGGGAACAAATCAAAGATAGTATAAAGAAGCAAATTAATGCTTAACTTGTAGCTTCAGTGGGACAATTCTTCCACGGACTGTGTGTTTGGATTTTATCCATATATTCATAATCCAAATTCATCCACATGTTATATATATTTCATAAAAAAATATACACATATATATATATATAACCTAATTAAATTTAAATTATTGGTTACATACGCCCATTTCATGGAAAAACTTTCCCTTGAGTGGTGGGTAGAGTGACTAGAGTCATATAATCCTAATTCCTAGCTAGTCATAATAAGAATGTTCAGCACTTTGGAAAAGAAGGTATTTTTATTAGTGTATTGACGACTTGATAAGATTAGTAACTTGAAGACATTCCTAAAAACTTGTTTGGTATATATGGATCTTTATAAGGAAAGCATAAACATGTGTACAGTATATATGGATCTTGATAAGGAAAGCATAAACATGTGTATAGTATATATCCTCCAAAGTGGAAATCCTTTCTTCCTTGTCTCATACATTTTCAATCATGTAAAGTCGGAAAAATTCTTGTCCAAGTTTAATTCCATTAATTGAATTCAATGTGTTGCACGTTTGTTTAGATAATTCTTGTCTCATACATTTTGAAATTGACCATTTTTTTTAACAAAAAGAAAAATTCTTGTTCGTTATTCTCTTCCTACATATCTGTAACTTGGTTTCATCGAAAACCCAATTTTAAAGCAATTTGTTTTTCAATCAATTATTTGCGACATAACCAAAGAGCTCATTAATGTACTGTAAAGTTGCATTTGGTAGTCGTATTGAGTTAAGTGTGATATGAAAATCATAGGATATAATGAGAGAAAATATGGTATCAATAATTTGCTTAAAAATATTTGGTCGTCAGTTTTATTTCAACGGATATTCAAAAATGATATTTGGTTGCACTATGTTTTATGGATAGATTAGATATAAATTACATAAAATCTTTCCTTTTTTCAATAAAGATCAAAATGCTCTCTATAAGCTTTTAATTTGTTTGACTATTCTTTGAATATATTTATAAGATACAATCGTTAAACACCCACAATTATTCTTCCCAATTGCTAGAAAATTGAGATGCCATGTCTCCTTTTTTTTTTTTTTTTTTAAATTTTCTACCTCATGTGATATATTGATGCTATGATTCACTATCATTAATGAGATTTGATTGAACCTAGCCTAAAAAATAAAATACCTAGCCTAGAAAATAAAATATATATGCATAATCAATAAATATATTAGAATATATTTTCTTTTGATATTTAATAAACCATAATTCTCGCTTATAAAAAGCATGTCTCAAGTTAATATTGAATAATTGCATAATTTTGATAACTGATTTCTTTTTGCTCAGCGACATCGAAGGAATTTAGGGTTAACTGACTAATTTGGAAGTTTTGTCAACTAAACCCAAAATCAGTGAATTGCTTATTCCATCCCACAAGCCAAGAAGTGTAAGGTAAAAGATCGGGCCGAGGCTATATCAAAAGCCAAAAAATTACTGCCAAATATAATTATGGGTGAGATACCTATATATTCTCACTCATAATCCCTATCAAACGCAATCTAAGGGTGTTTGAGTCTACTTTTCAAAGTTAGAAAAACAATTTAAACTAACTAATATTTCCATGTCTTATCAGAAAATGTAAATCATTTTATTTTGCCTACAGGCTTGGACCAACCTATGAAAGTTTGGATATCGCATTATTTGAGTCGACCACATTATAATGAACTAATTGGAATCCTTCATTAGTGTTGTAACTGAGTCGAGTCCAAGTCGAACTTGATTAATTTGTGAGGCTCGGGATTAAATTCGAGTCAATTATAATGAGCTCAACGAATCTGTCTTTGTAGAGCTCGAGGTCGATGTCATGTCCATATTCATTAAATTATAAATTTTATTGTTAATACATATTTTAGACAATAATATGAAAATTGGTGTAAAAAAATGTAAAATGAGAATTTTAGGTATCAAATAATTTTTATTTTTGAATAATTACTTAATATTATTATTAACTATTTATTTATATATGTATATATATTTGTTAGTGGTACTATTTATTTAATGTTACATAATATATCTAATATTAAAATATAAAAATAAAATAAATAAGCTCACGAGTTGAACTATCATGTATGATCTTGAGCTCGGCGCATATAAGAGATCGACCTCCAAAAGCTCGAGTTGAGCCCAAATCGAATTTTTCATCAAACTCATGATCTGACTCACCTACCCTTGCTTTAATAAGTTCCGTTTCATAAATTAGATTGTATATTATTAAAGTTGCATTTGGTTGAAAGAAATTGTATTCAAATGAAGATTTATGTTCTAGGTTATACCACATGGGAATTAAACTATAGAAAATCGATTCAGTCCTAAAAACAACAAACTAAGATATAAGAATTTTACATAGTTTCATACTATGTAAGTTCGAAATTTTCACAATAACGCAAAAATTAGATTTAATTCAAAGACAATTTTGTTCCCTATACCAACAAATTTTAGGACCTTAAAGTTCAATTTTCGTGAACTTAACTCTGAAAGGAAGACAACTCTAAAAAATGGAACACCCGATACACAGAGACGTGCTACATCAAAATGTTGACTAGACAAAGTCATACTTATAGTAGTTACTCTAATAAGTATAAAAAGGTATCAAAATTCATCCCAAAATTTATAAAATTTAAATTTTTTGTTTCCACATCTAGTCAATCTAAATAGAATATAGAGGAATAACGCATAACTAAAAGTTGTGATCGATCGAAATAAGATGGATATATGCATTTATCAACTATATAATGTTTGGGGTTATTGCACGTGCTTGATATATTTATTTCTGTGGTGTCAACAAATAATTCACAAGAATTCAATTCGTGGCAATAAAACCAAAAAGGCTGAGGAGGGAGGGGGTGGGGGGGGGGGGGGGGTAGAAAAATGAAAAAATGGACCCCTAAAATCCTTGGTGGTGAATGATGGGAACTTCAAAATGAAAATTCAGCAACACAATTATTTCTTAGTGGGGATAGAATAATTGCCAATTGCTTACGACTCGAGTGTACAACCATATCGTGTATAATGTGTTAATTTAGGTTCAAAGACCTACCATCTCAATACTTATCTCCAAGCTATGAAGCATTTTCATTTGTTTTGAAATAACTATTTTAATTTGATATAATTAAGTTTAATTAGATAAAAAAGTTTAAATTATATAAATTGTTTCGTTTGGAATCGGTAACATTCCATCATTGTTTCATTTGATAGAAATTTTGAACATTTTTTTCTATATAGAAACAAAACTTTACTGGAATGTTTCGAGAAAAATAGCGACAATAACAAAAAATTGAAACAAGAATCTTTTGATATATATATATATATATTAAAAAAAAAAATCATCTTTATCAGTTTGTGTTAGGTATGAACATGACAATGATACAATTCCAAAACAATATTTGACTAGCGGTTCCATCTAAAAAGTAACTGCGATACTATTTTCGCCACAAAATAGTATCCAGCGGGACTAAAAGCATAAAACGCTTTAAATTATGGGACCAAAAATGTTTTTTTCCCGAATATTGGTGTACTCGATACATTTCAAACACCAGTGATTATTTTCTAATAATCTTTGAAAACTTATAATTTAAAAAAAAAAGAAAAAGAAAACCAAAAAGTTCAAAAATAAGTACATAAAATGTCACCTCATCCAAATTTTGTCTTTTATACACATTTTGTTCCTCAACGCCATTAATCTTTACCATACACTAGTTTTGAATTAACTGCCTGTTTTCAACTTTCAAGATATGATAAGTAGTTATGCCTACCTCAAATGTAATTAAATTCAATCTACAAAATGGAAGCTAGATAGTATTGGAAAATAACTACACCTAATTTAATTTTTCCTTCATGCTTCTCTGTCCTACTATTCCGAGGTTCATTAACCCAAATGGGTATTTATTGCTCTCATTGTGCCCAAAAATTTTTGTATTGATCAGTTGCCGGTCACGTCTGTGTATTCGATAGTTAAGATCACATAATATATCATATATAAATATTTTTAATTATTTAATGTATGTAAAATATAATGTGATTTTGGCCTTTCGGTGCATGATCAAGACTTAATACCCAATTCATGCAAGAATTTTTTCAGTATGTGTGATGATAGATTGATAATACTATTGGGAATGAATGTCATTGGGGTTGCAATTCATTGGTGGGGTTCGAATTAGCAACATTGAGGTTTCACGTTCTAACTCTTTTGTCCTTTTCCTTTTCCCTTTGGCTTTAGGCGAGTGTGTGTGTGTGTAGGGCGTTCCAATTGATATTTACAAGGTGCATCGAGTTGATTGTATAAAAAAAAAATATTATTGAGAATGAATAATTATTGTTTGTTGAATCTACTTTTTCTGTTGAACTATATATGCGTGGGTGATGTGGTTAAAGAGTCACAAATAGTAGTCATATTTATTTATTACCATTAATTCGATGTGACTAATTAAGCTATGTATATAACTAGCTTATGATCCGTGCTACGCATGGAAGTAATTAAAAAAAATTATAATAAATCAACTTGTATTAAAATTTTTATATGATTTTTTCTATAAAAAAATTGTAAAATTTTAAATTGACCCAATTCCAGTCGAAGACACCTTTGCTATATTATCTAGTATGTACAGTACATGGATATGTAGTAGAAAGATTGTACGAGGCATTTATATAAGATAAATAATGAGAAAACTAATATATACTTTAATTAAGAATAGTCACTTTGCTCATCTAAATATATTTATTCATGGAATTATGTCCTAAGTTAAATGTATAGCATAAATTGGTAAAAGGTAATAAAGACAATACATATAATAAAGAAATTAAAAAAAATATGTGTAGATGGGTAAAAAGAAAAAAGAAATTAAGACTTTTCGATAAATAATCAAAACTGAAGTAAGTTTTGAAAATGTAAATTAAAAAAAATTAAAAGTTAAATGACCGAACTTCTCAAGCTATAATAGCATGAAATGAATTATAGAAATATTGAAAGTGATGAATATATCCAATCAAATAATACTATAAGCAATTAAACAAAAAGAGAGAGAATTTATAATGAGAAAAAAATTCATAATTTGAATGAAGAAATAAGAATATATGTATATATATATATATGTATTTATATATATAAAAGCTTTAAAATTTAAAATAGAAATGGAGAGAGTATGACAGATGTTATTAGTAATGAAAAGAAAAAAAAATGGAACTATATATACAATATCCCTTCAAGATAATAAATTAAAAGAAAAATAGGAACAAAATTTAAAATCTGAAATAAATTTCAAATGCATAAGTCAATAAAAACATAGTGATTGGCCTTCTAAAATCATAAATAATTCAAAATTAAAATAAACTTTAGATGCCACAATTATGAATAAACACAAAATGAAATAACTTGTAGAAAAGCAAATATCAAAATCAATCAATATTGTCCATCCCATAAGCAAATGAACAAAAACAAATAATTTTGAATGGAAAATAAAAATTGATAATTTTAATGAAATCACGAATAAAACAACTTAGGCCTCGTTTACTTCTCTTGGTGGGCCTCATCACGAATAAAATTCTATTTGATCAAAAATAACCAAATAGGAGTTAAAGGCCACTGTTATATATATATATATATATATATATATATATATAACTATAGATTAGTATAGAGCGTTTTGTACTTCCTATATGGATGTATTTTATACTATAATAGTTGAAGTGTATCAAGTGATTTGATACATATATGTATTGAAATTTGACACAATGGCCCTGGTTTGATGAATTAAAAAAGAAAAGAGAAATTAAATGTGATAGAACTTACATAATTTATTATTGGCTTAAGTGTAGTTGACCAAAAAGCTATTGATATTAATAAAAGGATATATTTGCTTCGCCCCTCTCTGGTAAACTAATAATGCTATAGTCCTTCCATAATTGAATGTTATAAACTTGATCTGAAAATCCATTCAACTCAAAATTTATTAAAAGAACCTTTACTTAAAATAAGTAAATTATAGCTCCATCAAATATCTCGTGGACTTTTTTCTTTCATTAAAAATTATGGAAAAATACTAAAAATCCTTAAAATAATTTTCTGTACCTAAAAAATTAATGAAATTAATTTTCAATTTTATAAAACCATTCCACTAATTCTCATTCCAAAAAATCCAGTAATCTATCTTTTTGACTGAATTACCCTTTACCTTTTCTACTTAAAAAACTTAATGAATTATTAACATAATAAAAAACAAACCTAATATTTTATATTATAACTTTGTAAATTTTTTTATGTTGTAATATATATATATATATATATATATATATATATAAATTACGAACACTTTTCTCAAATTTAAAGATATCTAAATTATAATTCAGAAAATTTTATTTTTCAGAAATTATTTTTTTGGAAATATTAACATGATAAAAAACAAACCTTAAAGTTAAAAAAATTAATTTTAATCAATAGATTTTTCTACATGTGGATTAGTAAAGGTAAGTGAAATTAACTTATATGTAAATATAAAAAAAAAATCATGTCAGAAATTTAAAGGTAATTTTGTCCCAAAAAAAGTTACAAGTCAATGTTTGGGCTTTATTGAATGAAAATTTGATGAAATGGGTTTATACTTTATTGGATTCAAAAAAAAAATTTGGATTTTCTAGATATGAAAAATAATTTTAAGGGGATCTTAATAATTTTTCTTAAAAATTACTAACTCCAGAAAATTATATTGAGGTCAGTTTTGCCAATAGATTGGTAGACACTAAACGATATATGCTAACTGGATATTAATTTGTAAATTGCTCTATTGTTTAAGGGAAAAAAAAAAAAACTATTTGTCACAATTTGTGGCTATGATTTATCTGTAAGTGAGTGGAGACTTATGGACTGTGAAGTTGTGAAAAATAATGTTGAGTTTTAGAATTTTATCATATTTTCTAGAGTACATGCACATCTTAGAATATATGCAATTTCTAGTTTTGATTATAAAGTTTCTAGACTTGGTTCATTGTCTCTATATGTATTTTAATTTCATACTTTGAACATAATTTGCTAAGTACTTATTAGAGGCTTTAGAGATTTTCATTGAATAGTAAAAATAGGTGACTTCCCTAGCCATTTTGCAACAAGCCAAAATTATAATCAAGTTCTATAGTTAAATATTTGTTTGAAGTTCTTAACATTTTTTTTGGAGGCATATTCTCTTTTCTTATGGTTAACTCTTCCAATTTTTTGGTTGTCAGTCTTTGGCCAGCAAAGTTAAAAGGGATAATGATTTATTGTACAAGGTTAGTTCTTGACACAACCATCATCATACAAGGGACACAATGAACTTAACTTTTTTGGGGGTTTTTTTTTGTGGGGTGGGTGGGTGGGTGTGGGTAATGGGAGATTGATCTTTTGGAGGGAAAAAAACATTGAATTTTTATCAAAAAAAATCAAAACAATTAAGTGTCAACATGTTTTTCTATAACAAATTTGATTGAAAGATCTTAGTTTGGAGGATATTGAAGGTGACCCAACATAGGTTTAACTTCATTGGATTAAATTATTTAAAGAAGGCTCAATTTTTAAAGCCCAAAGACATTAATACAGAGGATATGAGAAGCCCAAAGTCACAGTCCAAGAAGGCCATTTCCATAGACCAACCTAATAGCCCTGCCACAAAGGCCCATTGAAGGATTTACATGGACCCCAGAGACCTCATCAGTAGGCCTATCAATGGGTAAGGTTTTACCCTACACATACCCATTTATTCTCTACCTATATTCTACCCGTACCCTAAAATTTTAAAAGTTACCCATACCCTACCCTAACCCATACTACAAATGAATGGGCTAGGGTAGGACCTTACTTGTTTCTACCCATTGGGTAATAATATCTAATCGGTATTCGCACTGTACACACACACTACACACATATATTTTTTACACACACACACACTGCAGACATATTTTTCACACACACACACATTGCACACAAACTACAATGTGTGAATGTCTGTGTGTGTTGTGTGTGAATACACACTGTGTGTGCAGTGTGTGTGTTAAAATTGTGGGTGCAGTCAGTGTGTGTGTGTCACTACTAGAAAAACTATTTTTTTGTGTTTGATTTTAGCTTAAATCGATCATAAAAACAAATCTGTGACCAAAAAAATCAATCACGAAAACCTTCGTCATAGTTTTTGGTGACCTAATCTGTGACCGACTTTGTGACTGAAATTTTAGTCACAGAAAAAAAAAATAATAGTGACCGAAATTTCGGTTACAGAATGAAGGGAATAGGGACAGAATTTTCTGTCACAAAATGAAGAGAATAGTGACCGAAAAAAAAAGGCTACGGATTTGGCCACAGAAAAATTCCGTGGCGAAATATGGCGTGGCTAAAATTAGTCACGGACTTTGGCCATAGATATCTAGCGACGGATTTTTTTTAATTCTTGGCCACGAATAAATCCGTGGCCAAAAATAAAACAAATTTAAAAATTGTATTAGTTGGCCACATATTTATTCGTGGCCAAAAATAAAAAAAATTTAAAAATTTTATTAGTCTGGCTATGGATTTATCTGTGGCCATATTTTTATTTTTTAAAATAAATAAAAATACGACCATGGATTAAAAAATAAAAATATGGCCACAGATAAATTCGTGGCCAAAAATAAAAAAATTTTATTAGTTTGTCCGTGGCCATATTTTTTATTTTTTAAAATAAATAAAAATATGGCCACAGATTTAATAAAAAAAAATAAAAATTTTATTGGTTTGGCTACGGATTTATCCGTGGCCAAAAATAAAAAAAAATTAAAAATTTTATTAGTTTGTCCGTGGCCATATTTTTGATGTTTTAAAGTAATAAAAATAGCGATGGAAAAATCCATCGCTAACTGTACAGACTTTTTCATTATTTAATTGGTTTTAATACACTCCAAAACCTGCATTTTTGTTTTCAAAACTGAAAATACCAACAAACCTAAATACTAACAAATTGTATCTCAATGTAGTACTAATAATCCATATAGCATATATATAATTAATAATTAATATTATTGTATTAGTTTAATACATGAATTCATACAAAATAATTCATACAATAATACATATATAAAAGTTTTTAAAGATCAAATGTAGGAACATCATCTTCTCCATCATCCTCCTCATCATTATCATCATCATCGTTGTCATCGTCGCCTTCATTTTCATCCCGAGCAATAGGAGCAGACAAAGTAGAGCCCTTCTTACGCTGCGGTGCTAATCGACACGTGATTTTTTTTAGGTTGGCCGCCATTAGGGACACGATTTTCTGAAGGCCGGAGATCTCTTGACTTGTTTTTCTTCCATCTCGGCCATCTTCTGACTGTGTTTCTCATCTAAATTGCTCATCTTTTGCGTGAGCTCCTTTGTCTTGGGGTTAACCCAAGTATTTAAGTTAGTCCATGAGCCGGAAGACTCAATTGTTAAGGTAAAGGGTCCCTCGGCAACCCCATACCAACGAGCCTTTTTTGGACCGCCGACTGTATGCTTCCAAATCTAAAACGTACATATTTTTTTAATAAAGTATATATATATATATATATATATATATATTTAATAAGTATATATATATCTAATAAATACACTTTTGAATGTTACCTCCAACTTGTTGGGCTGCTGAATAGGTCCGCCCTGTGCATTCTCGACGGCTCAAGAACAAGTTTCGTCAGAATTAACTCTGAAGCTCTCCTGCAAAAAATAACATACATAATTATTATAAAAGCATTTTTGGTAATAATAAGTGACGATAAATATTAATAGAAAACTACCAAAGTAGTCTTTGCTCATTCATCGACATAATGCTCGGTTTCAATCCTCGTCAATTGAATAATGGAGAGCCTCAAATGTTTCGTCTACGATAGGCCGACGTCCATATTTGTCCGTCTGCAATAAAAATAAAGTAAAATACAAGGACAGGAATGAGATAAAATCGTAAAAATCAACATTATTTCAATTAATTAAATAAATTACTAGGAAAAGTAATTACTTACCAAATGATCTTGCCACCTTAGATGAGATCTGGCTCCTTCCTTATGGCCAGGGAATCCCCTTCCGTCACATGTTGATGCTCGGTTTGCCCTGTTCTGCTCGCGTATCCTTTGGAACTCTGAGCTGTCCCATATGACCCATAAAGCATCCCAAGATTCCTCACCTATCCAATTAGGCCTGTGGTTGTCCCTACGAGCTTTAACCAATCTATTTTTCAAATTTTTTATTTTATTTATCCGTGGCCAAAAACATTTATGTTTTTTTTTTAAAAAAATTTATATAGCCACGGAATTTTGCATATTTAGCCACAGAAAAATCCGTGGCTATGTGTTTTCGTTTTTTTCCTAAATCCGCGGTCATTTCCATAGTTATTGGCAACCGATTTCGTCCGTGGCTAAATCGTTGTTTTCTGGTAGTGCACGGAATGGAAAGAATAGTGATCGAACTGTCGATCACAAATTGATTGAATACTGACCGAAATTTCGGTCACAGAATAAAATGTATAGTAGTGACCGAACTTTCGGTCACAAAATAAATAAATAGTGACCGATTTGTCGGTCACATATTGAAAAAGAATAGTGACCCAAATTTCGGTTACAAAAATTTGGAAGCAATTTATTGATATTATATTTTGTGACTTGAAAATCGGTCACAAATTTGCAACCACAGATTTTTGTAACTGTATTTTAGGTCACAAACCTGACCAATAATATCAATTTCCAGATGTTTCAATTTGTCAATTCTCCAATTCTTTTTGTTATTTCAAAACCTAAAATTTAATGTCAAAATAAAACCAAAAATAAATTAACCACCACAACCCAACGCCAAACACACACCAATATCCGCAAAACATCACGAGTAAACATGATAATATTCTACATAATTCAATACTTAGCATTATAAACATCGCAAACATTCATCCACCAATACTGATGAACTCCAAATTATTTATCCATCATGCCTGATCAAGTCATATCTTTGTCTACATAAAGCATCACCTTGCCCAAATCTTCTACATATATACATATATATTCACCAAATAGAAATAACAAGATAATTGTTGACATCATATATCATTCTCATAATTGTCACAGTCACAATTGTTTTGACCTATTAACATTTTGTGACCGAATTTTCGATCATAAAATTTCTTTTAAAGATATGGATTTTTTGTGACCAAAATGTCGGTCACAATATGCTTTCAAATGGCCAAAAAAGTTTGTGACCGCATTCTCAGTCACCAAATTCTTTATAGATATAAATTTTTTGTGACCGAAATTTCGGTGACAAAGTTCTTTCTTGCACTCAAAATTTAGCGACTGAAAAATCGAGCACAAAATTATCATTGGAAAATAAAAGTTGGTTGTGACTGAAATATTGGTCACAATAATCTTGTTTCATTAAAAAAATATTAGTGACCGCTATTTCAGTCACAAAGTTGCAGTGGCATTAATAAATTTTCTTTTTGACATTTTTTTAAAAAAAAATTCGAAAGTAATTTAAATTTAAGTAAATAAAAAATTATTTTTGATTTTTTCTTTGTGACCGAAATGTTTGTTTTTGTGATCGATTTGGCAGGCACGAAGAGATTTTCATTCTTCTGTAAAATCGATCACAACTCACCATTTTTTTTGACTAAATGATTTCGATCTCAAAAAACAATTTTTGTAATAGTGTGTGAACTAAAAAAAAGAACACAATGTCACAAAATGACATTAAAAAAAATGATTGGGTAAGGTCCAGACTCTACCCTAAAAATAGGGTATACCCAATATATATACCCAACAGATAAATATTTAAATAGGGTAGGGTAGGATATATGATATTTTTTATTGGGTATTTTTTGGATTATGATTAGAATAGGATAAAACCCTACCAATTGACAGGCCTACTCATCAGAAACCTTTAACAAGCAACCTTCACATCTTGATAAAAGGCTTCACCCTCAGTCCTCCAATTGTCACGCCCTGAGCTCATGAGCTGATTGCTTTCAGATTCATCGAATATACCATTAAATTGAACTATGAACGGATGTTATTGAGTTCTTTAACCATAATTTATAAGATGTTCGGCATTTCAATGTTTATCTGATGTGAGCCCAATGGTACATATATTCCTTGAAAGTTAGAAACCTAGCATCATCAACAGAGGTTACTGGTAAGGTGATTATGAGCATCGAGGGTAATTTTTATACTATCTACATGTATCCCTTAAAAGTCAGAGCCCCAACATCAACATATTCTATTAGTTTTATTTTTTTTTCGAGAGACACTTGAGATATATCATATATGTTGCAATATTAAAGGGAAATGAAAGTTGTTTTACTACTTTCGTAGGAAAAGAAAACCGTTAACTTTCTCTTAGGTTGATTGACATACTTTCAACCTCTATAATTCTTTCAACAACAAAAAAATCTATTTGCAACTCTTCCACTAGAAAGCAAATTAAAAAATCAACAATTTGAAGAAATTAAATTGTATATAAATAAGTTAAACATAATTTTTGAAATCACATATATATATATATATATATAATTAACTAGTGGTATAACCTTTTTAATATTTTGGTTAACTAGGTTCTATAAAACATGTAAAAATCAGATATTAAAATAATAAAGAGAACAATAAAGCAGGTTCCGAATGGTCTCATAGTTTGAAGAAACGATTGAAATTAACCGAATTAAAAGTCAACGTTTAATACATAACAAAAATTAAATACATTGAGAACAACATTCGATATGTCCGATTGGTTAAGGAGACAGACTTGAAATCTGTTGGGCTTCGCCCGCGCAGATTCGAACCCTGCTGTCGACGATCTTATATACTCTCCTCCGTCTTTGGTTCTTTTTTTTACCTAATTAGAATTAATTCTCGTATTTTTAATCATTAAACAAATAATAAAAAGAAGAACTTATATATAGCATTATATTTTTTATATTATAATTAAAATTAAGCATTGATTTAATTTTGATTTGGCTAACCATATCAAATAATCATTCTTGCATAATTTTGACGTTTATTTTTCATAAAGTACACATTTAGATTATTATCTATTCTTATACTATTTCTGTATTTTATAAAATAATTAATGAATAAGACATAATACTATTCTCAATATGAGTCACCATGTTTTAGTGTTTTCTCAATAAAATTCCCAATTTTTTTTTTTATGTGGATTCTAAGATGTGTCTTTTGTTTTCATTTTGTGTATTTTTTTTTTCTGTTGCTTTAGATATCACATGTTTTATTTGTTAATTTGGTATAATATTACAAAATAGATCTTATATATTTCAAATATTACGAAATCAAGCTGAAAAATTAACGAAAATTGGGCGTATTTTGGTCAAATTTGACAAGAGGGCAAAGTAGAAAAAGAATGTTAAAATTTAACAGTTAAAAAATCAAGGGCAACACATAGAGGGTTAATATATATATATATATATATATATGCATATATAAAATGTTTTACATATCTTCCTAGGGTTATCTAGGTAATTTTTTAAAATTAAAGAACTTTATTTGTAATTTGACCGTACCTCAGGGTAATTTAATGTAATTATTCCTTTCACTTATTAGGTGACTTTTGCCTTTTTCAAGGAAAAAAAAAAAAAAAAACAAAGAAAGGCCTTACATTAGTTACATATATCCATGTGAGCAAGTTTGGGGTGGAAATAGATAATTTTCCAAATGTTTGGCAAAGCCAGCATAGTTTAGAGAATACCGAGGTTTGAAAATTTTGGTGAAAACCAAATTAAAATTACTACTTTTTTGGGAAATTCTAGCTCTTTTTCCCATCAAAATTAATTGCGTGTCACACTTGTTATATAATTAATGTATATTTTGGGGAGAGCGACCAATTACATAACAAGTGTAATTACATTTATTTTGTGATTTATCGGGCGTACGTCCAAGTTGGGTTCAAATAAGATTTTTCTGCAATTTCTCAACATACGGGACCAAACTGAAAATTGGACAAAATCAAAGACAATACCCAAATGACGAAATGGAGAACAATATCCAAATGAGATCGACATACAGGATGAATTACATACCTTTCTCCTAGGTAAGATTAACATTTGCGTTTTTGGTGATAATTATTCTCATCTTTAAATTGATTCAAGGCTTGCTTGACATTTCCAAATGACATACCAAAGTTTATTTTCAATTGTTTTTCTCATGACAATCAATTAATACTATCCTTATTACTTTATCAACAATTTAATAGTTGTAATATACTCATTTAATGCCATATTTACAATTGTTCTATGTTATTTCTTTCTTTTCATTATTTAAAGGAAATGGTCATTAACATAATATTGAATTTTCTACATTCTTGAATCATTATTGTTGTCTCAACACCGCAAAGCCCTCAATGTCACTAAAAACTGTCGAATTACATAGAATTCTACAACCATATTTTATATATTTTACAACATTATTATATATACTATGCACACAGTTTTAAATCTCTCTCTCTCATACGAAACATGATCTCATGAAAATTCATATTAAAGCTATCAACCAAAACAGATAATATATATACACACACTCAGTCACACAGAGTTGTGATGCTATGCCAAAATCCAAGCTCTACCACCTCTCTTGTTGAATTTTTTCAACCTCCCAAAGAACATCACCAAGATTAGCACAAATTTCCCCCCATTACTCCATTTCCCCGCTAAACCAAACCATGCATCTCTACATTGATCATCAGGGTGTATTTGCCTTTCACAGCTATAGCCAACTGAAAATCCCACATTTCCATATGCACTGAAAAAAAAAAATTATTATGATTGCTCGTTAGTTTTTATTCATGAGATTTAGCTAGAATTAATGGCAAATAACACTATCAGGAAGCACCATTTCTATTAACGAAAAATTTGTGACAAATAGATTCCGTCACAAAATATAGAAGTAGAAGGTGTATGTGATGAAATTTTTGACGGAATCATTTTAAAATATAATTAAATTAAAGCATCAATCAGTGATAAAGCATTTACTGACAGATCTGTGATGAATGAAATCTGTCATGTGATGGTTGGATCCGTTAATTAGTGAAGAGGGTCTTTTTTTATATAACAAGTTTTAGGATCGACAATGATCACCTGATGACTTCAACTACAATGTTGAGCACATTGAAGTTGAGGGGATCCCTTTTCATCTTATGCCTTTCCGTTACGCAAATGAGGATGACGAATATGACGAGATAACTAAGTTGTGAGAAAATAATCTTCTCCCAAAAACCCTTCTTTTTCTTTCCCTTAGTTCCTCCTTTGCAGGTCGAAATATTTTCAGCTTCCTCGATCGGGAGATATGAGGTATATGGTGGGAGGTACCTGCAGCAAGTAATATTATTTTAGAAAAAAAATGATCAATCACAAGATAAGTATAATAACATTTGTTGTATGATTAGTTTTATGCAATCAAAACCGATTCGAACGATAATTAATTTCCATAGCTAATACAAGCATATATCACGAGCTAATTAATCTCATCAATTTTTTGTTCACAATCTTTTGGTTGTTATCTAAATCCATTTCATTCTTGCAAAAGAATGGTGTAGGTTTATGCTAGTTAAGCACTTAATGAGGAAAAGGGTTTATTATTCTATAGGCGTGGAAAAAATTAACACATACATTCATAGAAGTTTCAAAACATATATTCATAAGTACACATATATTTAGGGATTTATTAATGGCTATTCCTTGTATGGAAAAAAGGGTAGATAACATTCATGCAAAAAATTGTAGAAAATATATATGCATACAAAGAACAAATTTATTAATTTTCTGCATAAATATATATATTTTAATTACTTTAACATATATGTTATTAAATTTATAATAAGTAAACAACATGAATTTCAAATCAAGATTAGTGGGTTTGTATAATATTATCTACTAGATTAGGTCAATTTTTTTTTAATACATCTATACATTTCAACTGTTCAAAAGTAATCTAATTCATATTCTCTGTATCGTGCTCCAACTTTATCGATTAAAAAGAAAATGAGGATAGATACTACTTGCCACCCTAAAGTATTATTTAATTGGAGCCTTTTTCAGTTGTTGGATCGTACACAATCACTACGTAATATTTTAATCTCACAATACTATTATGTCATATTCCATATTCATTTCACAAATCCAATTGCACATTATACGTACAAAAGTTTCCAAAAATAGATTCGTAGTACCACAAGGTCAACGAACACAGATTTAATTATTGATTTATTACTATAAAGCAAAGTTAGGAGAAAGCAATTAGAAATTTAAGATACTAATTAAAGTACACCATACATCATAGATTGGAGCGTCCATTTCTGTTATTATTTTAACCAAAAAATTGGACCCACTTTCCATTCTAAAAAGACGTGCACGTGTGCCTACGTGACTACGTGAGTATATATTATTCACTCAACACAACAAAATAAAACAAGAGGGAAACACACACACACACACACACACACACATATATATATATATATATGATTAAATCAATTTCTTGCACTTGTATGCAAGTTGGATTGGTTATATGAGAATATAGAATATATATATATATATATATAGGTAAATTGTAAAATTGGTCATTTAATTTTATCCGTTTGAATTTTTGGTCCTCTAACTTTTGATTTTACAAAAATGCCCCATATCTTTTAGTTGTCTAGCAATTTTAGTCCTAGGCAACCTGTATTTTCTTATTTCTAATTAAATCTTGATTTGGCTAGTTAAAATGTTTACGTGGCGAGTGATGTGTATGGCAAATTTACAAAATTGGTCCTTTAACTTTACCCGTTTGGAATTTTTAGTCCTCTAACTTTTGATTTTGCAAAATTATTCCATATCTTTTGGTTGTCTGATAATTTTAATCCTAGACAACCTGGATCTTCTTGTTTCCGGTTTAACATGCACTAGACCACATGTTACCATACCACATGTATAACTTGTTCGATGCACATGTATAACATGCACTAGACCACTCAAACTATGACCAACTCTAATTTCAGCAATTATATTTCATATGGAAGAACAGTCTTCAATCTATTGTAGCTTGGATATGAGAGCAATGCAATCAACTTTTATGTAAAAATCAGTCCAACCTTTCCCCCTCGCAAAGGAAGCTGGAAGGCTAAATATGAAAATAATTGTGTTCGTTGCAAAAGGCATGATCACACCTTAGGGTCGGAAGTTTTTATACGAGAATAGAAGACAACCCTATTGATATGGCAAGATTCAAATTAAAAACAAATTCTCGTCTTGCCTACAATTTCTAAGACTTTTCAAAGAATTATCCTAGTCCTATTAGAAATTTGATCAAGGGTTAGAGCCCTGTATATACACAATTGTATAGCATTGCCTAGATATTTTTTATTCTACTTTTTAGTTTGTCTTTAATTTTCAGCTTTTATTTTATTGTTATTATGGTCATGCATAGCTAAACTTTTTTTTTTTCAATTAACGGTTAATTTAAGCCAACGTTTAAACAAGGATTGTATGGTCTAACCGGAAACAAGGAAATCCAGATTGCTTAGGACTAAAATTACCGGACTACCAAAAGATACGGGATCTTTTTGCAAAATCAAAAGTTAGAGAACTAAAATCCCAAATAGGGAAAGTTAAAGGACCATTTTGTAATTTTGCCTATATATATATTATGTTTTTTATATATATAAGGCCTTAATTTTTACTTTTCAATAATTCAAAACAGCATATATTCCCCCAGTTCGATTAATTATGTATAGTACGTACGATTTCGAGGATGAAGGCTTGGTCACATAGGGAATGATTTATACATGTATAGATGTGAAAACGGTACCATAGCAATATATACACAGACACACACACACACACACAATATAATCCCACTATACACGCACCTTATCAATATATACGATATAATCCTCCACTATATATGTAGTGTGATCCATATAATATTTGATGCTTTCATACCCAACATAAATGAGAAATTTTCATGATTGGCTTCTAAATCCTTTATTATTATTTTTTCTATCAATTATTTAATACTACACATTCATGCTATGTATATGACAATATCTTATATAAGAAAACAAAATTTCTAATTTTTCCTCCATATTATACATATATATATATATATATATATATATTCTTATTTCAATCATCCACCGATACACATATTATATATTAGTGAGTCTAGTGAAAGATTTAACATCATTGTGTAATAGAAAGATCCAAATTGTTTTTGAAAATCTACTGCTTGTTGCATCACATCTTTTATTATACTCATTAATATGTATAATTTTTATCAACTTGTATGACCAAACCGTTAAAATAAGAAAAGAGAAATTTTAATTTTTTCTACATATAAATTTTTTTTATTGTTTTTGTATTTTTTGCTTTAAATTCGTTAAGATACATAAAGAGAAAAAGATCGTGACATAAAAATTAACAAAAACTAAATTTGAAAAATTCTCTTTCAGTGTTTCAACTGTTCCCTAATACTGTGTGTTTGATCAGTTCGAATCTTCTGTAATATTTTCTTTTAACACTTTTTTGTTATACTCATTAATACATACTATATATTTTGATGAGTTGGTGAGATTAGACCAGAAAATCTATATTCTGTTTTCTTATCATAATTTGCACCCATGACAAAAGGATAGCAACATCTGGAAGATTTCAGTTTGGCATAATTGTGTGTCCAACTAGAGAAACAAAGAAAAGAAAAAGAAGATGAGAGAACTCACATCATTAGCACAAACATGACCAAGATGGCCGGAGAGAGAGCCGAAAGGTCAAAAACAGACTGCCCCGTGTGCCTGGAGTTCACCACTTGGAACAGAGACCCCACAAACCTCTCATAACCACTCACACCACCGGTGGCCTCACTGTTCCACTCCATCAAGCAGAACACCACAAACTGCAAGATTATGAACCCCAAAACAGTAATCCCAAGATAAACACAGCGCGACCAAGAAATCAGGTGCCCATATCCCAAATCCCTGTAATTCTCTAACATGTACTTAAATTCACCTCTTTTCCTCACTTTCTCCATAGCCCAGATCGATAAACGCAAGAAAACGGGATACAGAGTGTTCCCCATTAGGATTTGAGGGATCAGAATGAGCAGCAGGCCCGAGTTCTTTTTGAACACCACCATGTTTTCGTTCGTCGGCACGAAACCGCAGTTTGAGAACGTCGAAACCGTGGTGAATATGCTAAAAGTTTGCAAGCTGAGACCCTTTTGCTTGAGGACCTTTTTCGCTGTCGGAATGAGGCTGAAATAGATGGAGATCATAGTAGAGCCCAGTACGTGGACAACAAGAAGATACCCCGAGACTAAATTGGCCAAAGTTTTCATGGATTTCAAGCTCAAACTGGCCCCTGTTTTTTGTTTTTCATCTGGATTACCTTCTCGGCCATGTCCCGTGACCAGTTGGAGCTCGACATGGTCATCTGATTGAGTACTTGAATCCGATCCCGCGCCGTGAGAATCTACTTTTGTATTATTGTTAATTATGTTTTTATCTTTTTGGTAGATATTCTTGGCCCTCATCAAGTGAAGTCCAAGCATGGACGTGAACACTTCCCCGCCTATAAACATGAAAATCGTTAAGATAACGAGTTGGGTGTTTGAGAAAAACTCCATTTCGACTGCGGACATGCTTGAAACTGTCACGGCAGATACCGAAGTGAAGAAAAGATCGATATCTTTGGGCAAGAATGAAGTTGTATTAAGTCTTGGAGTTGTGGACTTTAAGATTAAGAAACCAAGTAAAGAGAGTGTGGTGAAATAGCCGAGTTCCATATAGAAAGAGTTTAGTTGAAGGAGGAGGGATATAAGTAAAGCGCGAAAAGAGTGGTGCAGCCATGCTAGTTTTGCTCGCAAGCTTGCAGAGATGGGCGTGAGTCTCTCACTAGAATGATCGGCAGAGTTTGTCATTTTTTGGGTAGTATTGGAGTGTGAGTATTTTCTTGAGCAAAGGGGCTAATATGGAGAATTATGTGGAGTTGCCATCTTGATATATAAGCAAGCTATTTAAAGTAGTGTGGTTTCCCTGTGCATTTCCTGGAATCTAGATATAATCATTGGCTACTCATGAGAAGAGTCAATCGGGGAAAATTCACTACTAGAAAAACTATAATTTGCAACGGAAAATTACAACCGAAAAAACCGGTCGCAATTTGCGACTACCTTTGCGACGGATTTGACCACCAATGACCAAATTTTGGACTAAAATTTTGGGACAGATTAAATCGGTTGCAAAAATAGTAATTTGGTCACAAATTTCGCGCCTTGCGTAAGAAATTTTGGCACGGCTTTGCAACCGACCTAATCCGACACAAAAGTGGTAAGCGATATTTGTGACCGACTTTATCAATTGCAAAATTCATTATCATTTTTTGCAACCGGTCTTGTGACCAACTTTTTTGGTAACAAAGTTTTTTTTATCGTTTCCATTTTTGTGACCGATTTTGTCTTTGACAAAAGTTTTTTATTAATTTTTTTAAAAAAATTTGGCCACCTATCAGTTTAGATCCCACTTCAATGGTTTTGCTTTTTTGATATGTATAACTAATGTTATAAATTTAAAAGTATCAATCATTCTAGTACTATGAAACAATGAATGAAAGTTATATATATATATATATATATATGTGTGTGTGTGTGTGTGTGTGTGCGCGCTAATAATTGGAATAGAGAAAAATAGGACAGAGAGATAATACGAAAAAAAAAAAAAAAACAAAAAAGACGACATTAGGTTGACAGACCGAGGCAGTTTTTCAATAGCGTACTTAGCAAATTTAGTACATAGTCGAATTTATTTATAAAATTCTTACATTGTAGAATGCATACTGATATTAATGTAAGTTTGATTATATATATATATATATCATTCATATATATGTTTTATAAACAAATATTTGATTTATATATTTAATGAAAAATCGCTAATTTGATTAGCTATTTGGAGAACGAATAACTAATTTCAATAAAATAAATTCAAATGTTTGACTTATATATTTAAATTGATTGAGTGTTATTATTCATTTTATTCTATAGGAAAATAAAATTAGTATTTCAAATTGTTTAAATAAATATATTCAAGGTATTAATTTTGATACACTCAAAGGTAAATAATTTTGATTTAAAAAAATAATTGATATATATAATTATATATGTATTAATTGACCAAATGAATGAATTAATCAAACTATAAATATTTGATTTGTATATTCAATGAAAACTCACTAATTTGATTAGCTATTCGAAGAACAAATAACTAATTTCGATAAAATAAATTCAAATATTTGACTTATATATTTAACTTGATTGAGTGTTATTATTCATTTTACTCAATAGGGAAATTAAATTAGTATTTGAAATTATTTAAGCAAATATTTTTAAGGTATTAATTTTGATAAAGTCAAAGGTAAATTTTTTTAATATAAAAATAAAATTGGATAATAAATTATAAAAATTAATAAAATTAATAAATTACAAAAATTGGTAAAATTACTGGAATTTATTTAAATAATTTAAATTTAAAATATAGTAGAAAGATATATTAACTATAAACAAAACAATTCTATACACAAAAATCTCAAGTGGCGCAACAGTTATATGTGGGCGCGTGGTTGGGGTTGGTGTGGGGGCGGGGGGTTGGTATGTGGCCATCTCTTTTTTATATTTTTATTTATAGTGACGAAATTTGCGACGGATGTGGTTGGTCGCAAATAACAAAAAACCTACCAGTTTTGCGACCAACCTAGTCGGTCGCAAGGATCGTCATTCACGCTCCACGTCAACATCTTTTGTAACTAGCCTATTTTAGTCACAAATTCCGGCGCAAATCATCATTTTTCTAATAGTGATTCTTATCCGAATCTGGTTTGGCCAAACCCAACAAATCATATGAGAAGTGTAGTGCACTTACCAAGTAATTGGTCGATCACGCTACCTAAATTATCGACCATTCATAGGGCAAATGTAAAACACTTGCCACGTGATTAACACTAATTCGACCGAGTCAGGTTTGAGCTAGAATTTTCCATCAATTTGGCTTTTTCTTGGGGAGGGGTAGGGCAGACCAACTTAGTGGAATCCATGCTAATCATACCAATTCAAATCCTCTACTATATAATCATGTTATGTATTTTTCTCTACTCGTCAATACACACTATGTGTATTGGTGGATGGTTGAGATCAAAAATGGAAATCTTGAAAATATTTTTCTTATTATCAATTTTTCTCATTTATTATCTCAACCATCCTCCAATAAATGTAGTGGTATTAATTAGTGGAAGAAAAGATGTAATACAGTTATGTAGCAAAGCATCCTAATCATACATTCATCATGTAATTAATTCGTATATGCTTTAAAGAGTGCCATAAATCAAAGAGCAAGTGTAATATATGTTTAATATAATTTATTGGATTTAGCTAAATCTAGTTCGATTGGAATTTTCAATTGAGGGGGCTGGAAAACTCATATGGTGTTAGTAATAAATAACTATATATGATATAATATTGAAATTTTATATTGTGTTGACAAAGCATAATTCTCAATATTCACTTTGTTTCTTGATCAGTAAATTGTTACTTTACAACTAAAAATAATATACTAGTAACAATATATAAGTGATAATGCAAAAGTTGCTACTAATAACATTCATTGATTAACAAGTAGCAATAACTTTTATTTCGTCACTAATTAAATTTAAAACAAATTGTACACAACCCCCAATATATGGGATTAATTAATTGCACTTTCTCCCCATTATTTGTATTTGTGTGAAAACACCACCGTCTAACTTTTTTTTTTATTTTTTATATTAATTGATGACACTCCCTAGTGCCTCCAATTCCGAAAGCAATTCTAGGAGAATATTATATCACATGTGAGTGAAAAATCGACTACTCACTCATACCATTAGTATTTACACTAGAATGTAAAGATTAAGGGCAAAGTACAATTGTCTATATATATTAGGGGATAATTTTAAATTTTCATTTATCTCGTTCAAAACGCATATTTCCAGACACAATTGCAAACTCGCTTATCAAACTAATCACAAAAATTCAATCAATACTTGAAATTGAACTAAGATGAAATTAAATGTGAACAAAATGAAGGTTAAAAATATTCAAAGTTCACTACAAGAAAAAATAATATTAGTGATAACATATAAAAGTGGTAATATAAAAATTGTCATCGATAATTGTAGTAAGTAGCAATACTGTTTATTTTGTCGCTAATTAAGTTTTTTCAGGACAACAACTTTTACTTGTCACAATATTACTCAATAGTAAAAAAAAAAAAAAAAAAAAGGTCATTAGGAATCTGTGACAAAATCCATTATTACTAATTAAATTATAATCATAGGTGTGTTACTAATTATCAATATTGCACTGTGTTGTCACTTTTACACTATGTTTTTAACATTGATATTGTGCAAACTATATTTCGTGACCTTATATTTTTGTTGTCACGAAATGCATATAATTAATGACAACTTTTTCGTTATCACATGGCATGCATATTTTCACCAATTTACTCGTTTTCTTATAGTAGTTGTGGCTGAAAATATTAAAATTTGTAGCTTCGAGCAACGCTACAATCACTAGATACGCATATCGTTGCTACTGCCCGAAGCTTGCCATCATTCAGTTATTGTGAACGACAAGTTCTTATACTTTTGACCATCAACTCTTTTCCCATTACATTGATAAAAAGCAAATTTTAGTTCAATCTCTATTATCAATTGAATTTCGTATTGACTTGAAGTATGTACACTACAAGAAAAGTTGGTTTTAGCAACTAAATTCTCAGCAACGACAATAAAATGGTTGCTAAATGCATACATTTAGTGACCGAAAGTCATTTGGTTGCTAGAACTAAATTGCGTATATTCTTTAGCTACCAATCCATTTTTTGTAGCTATATATGGTTGCTAAATTCTAACAAGTCAGAGCATATAATATAGTAACCAAAGTTTGAGTTTTTAGCAATAATTATATTAGTCACTATAGATAAATATTTATTGTGACCAATGTAATGATCAAATATTAAATGGTAGCTATAAGTCATTTACGTCAATTATCACCGACCACTTAATTGGTTGCTAAATATATATACACATAGTAACCAACTAATATGGTCGCAAAAAATATAACGATAGCGACCATCCTTATGTGGTTGCTAAAAACATAACTACAACAACCAATTTTATGTGGTTGCCAAATAGAATGCCCATAGAATTTTGTCACTAATTATTTGAAAAAAAAAATTCTTTCAATTAAGATTGTAGTGGTTAATTAATTTAAAGGTCCGTGCAATGTGTCCCAAATAATAAATTTACAATTATATCAATCGATTAAAGGGTACTTTATTTTTAGAAAGTAATAAAAATATGTGGATAATTTTGTTAGGGAATTATTAAAAATCTTCAAATTTATCGTTTGTATATAAAAAATTAATGGAATAACTTTCAATCCTAAAAATTAAAAATATTAAATTTTCATTTAAAAAAGCCAAACAATAAACTTTTTGAATCAACACCCTTAACATCTTACATTCAAAAACTCAATGAATGATTTTTTTCATTAGAATTTTTTTATTACCTTTTAATAGATTCATATCAATGATTATTTTAATAAACCTAAGCTTTTAAATTATTTTTGTTTAAGATATATAAATTATGAAAAATATTTCTTAAAATTGTCAAATATATAAATTATAATTGAGACGATTTCATCTTTCATTAAAATCTTCATAATTAATTTTAATGAAAGATTCTTTTACATGTAAATTAGTATAGGTAAATAAAGCGAACAGATAATCAAATGTGAAAAAAACGATTAAAAAAAAGCAAGGATAATTTTTTCTGAAAATGGGGCAAAAGTAAATGATTAGACTTTGGGATGAAAATTATTGGAATAAATTTTTTGAATCAAGTAAGTTCGTGGGCTTTTTGGATACTAAAATTAAATTTTAGGGAGTTCGAGTAATTTTTCCTATATTTAAGAATTAAATTTATCTTTTAAAGTTTTATTTAATTGAACTATAATAGTTTGTGCAAATTGAAAGTATAGATATTTGTTTGATATACTATGCACAACTAAAACATGATTTTTTTAATACTATTTGTTTCCGATATTCATTATTTAATATTCATCCAAAAGAAATGCACACATGTGAGGCAAAACATATGGTAGAACCAAATTTTCTTTTAAGAGAAGAGAAGTAAGAAAAGGACAATATAAGGATAATTTTGAATCAATTAATGGCCATAACCTCAATGACTCGATTCAAAAACAAACAAAAACTAAGAAAGGATCGTTACTTAAATAAACATACTACTAAATTAAAAATTGATGAACTTGAACAAACTTCTTGTAGTACTAATATTGTATTTCTTCAATCAAAATCTGCCTCATCAAATCCTATCTTGCTTTGTTTAATCTGCAGAAAGAACAAAAAAGCAAAAGTATAAAAAAGTGAAAGAACTTGAGTGCATATTATTTTCTATGGATAAAAATATAAATTGTAGCGATATTAACAATTATGTTTATAGATGAATTAATATGTACAACAAACTCTGTCTTAACATATGCTAAAAATATGTGTTTTGAATAAAATTCAAGAATAAAGTTCACTTACCAGTCAAAAAGATTAATTTCAGAAAAGGTTTGGCCAGTAAACTTCTCAACACATCTAACTAAGGACTCAACTGTAGTCTTTTGAAGAGCTAACTCAGCTTTTGTATTAGCCAACTCTGCTTTCGCACTTGATAATTCCTCTTCCAATCGTATTTGATTAACAATCGTTTCAGAATTTGAAGCAACATTAGGATTTACTTTTTTTTGAGCACGACCTTTTGATTTGGCATACAAAGAATTTTCTCCAAGCACGTTGATGCAAATATCCTCTACACTCATACGAGGTTCACCATCTGGTAAAGCTTGTTGTTGTTCTCTCTTTTCTATCATTTGAGCCTATTATAAAATAAATGTATACATATATTAATAGTGTATTTACTTTCATTATGAAACATTTACATACTCTTAGTAGATAATAAAATAAGCCAAAGAGTTTAAAAATAAATTAAAATTTTAATCACAACTTACATAGTTACCCTCAACTTCGTTATCAGCCCATCCATTTTTGGCATTATGGAATGCAACACCATACATATCAATGTCATCCAAATTCTGTCAAAAGAAGTTTCAATGTTAATTCATACACTAATTGACTATATCTAATTATAAATATAAAAAAGAATTAACTTACATTCTCATATTGATGTGCCGCAAGAGATTTAGTACCCAATTTATGATTGTGCTTTCGTTTTGCCCTATTATTGGACTGAGTCTCTGAAACTTTCTACAAATTTAACAAATAAAGAATTATTAATAATATTACTATTGAACAATGGTGCATTGTACTATAACAATGGAAATTATTTAGTAAGAAAAAAGTATATATACCTGAAACTTTTCTGTTTCCCAAAAGTCACACAACCAAAGCCAGTCATCTCGACGATTGGCAAGTTTCTCATAGATACTTTGTCTCGCCAAGGCTACACCACCTTCATCCTTCAATTTTTGATAATATTTATGGGCATTTGAACGAAAGGTGGAATACTGTCTAGCAAATGACTTCCAAATGCAATGGACAACGTGAGACTCCTCCACTTCGTAATTAAGCTTGTTCTTTAACATTTAAAACATTCTTGTGAGAAATTATTTGCATAAGCTGGATGTTAACATATAAGCAAAACCAATTGATATACAAATTAAAAAAAAACACTTACAACCAACTTTCTGAAAAGATCATCTTTTTTCTCAGATGGAATCTTTGCCCAACCCTCAACTTGCATTGGAGCTTCAAGCCTAATCAAGACCCCAATTTGAGTGGCATGTTTGGAGCTATGCTCTCCTACAGGTTTGTTGATCCCCTTTGGAATAAGGATTTTCGGCTTCTCTCCACATTTGTGAGTATATTTTTGGGCATTTAAGCCTCTAGTAAGACCTCGACTTCGCTTTTCATTTGTTAATCCTTAGTTAACAGAAACGTGTAAGTCGATAAAACAATAAATTTACTAACAATATAAATAATGCAGTTCAAAGGGAAAAAAATAATTAAATATTACCATTGGTGCTGTCAGATGCTTTATCAACTGTTTCAGTGGTCGTTTCTATAAACAAATTCCTTCTTGTTAATACTTATGAAAAGAAATGGAATTAAAAAAAAATTGATTTTCTATCAATAATACCTCTAACACTAGTCGTGATGTGCTCAATCGGCATACTGGGCACATGGTGAACTTGCGGTTCTTGTCGCGACACCCTAGTTGTAAATGATATAAAGGAAAAAAAGAAAAAAAAAGTGTAAGTCTATAGAATAAATAAAAGTCAAAATATTAACGAAGTACAATATTGGATTACCTTCTTCTCTAGTATTATATGGTGTTTGCTTGATTAAAGAACTTGAAATATTTGAGTTGCTCAAGTTTGTTGGAGGAAGAGCAACCCTTTTCTTTTTATTAGTCACTGTGACATTTGAAATCAAATGAATTAATTTAAATTAGTCCATAATACATTACAAATAAAATGTCATACACATGAACACGCAAACGCGCGCGCGCCCACACACACACACACACACACACACACATATATATATATATATATATGTACGTATGTATGTATATTGATCAAGTCAACACTTTTGTAGCTTCTTAGTGTATATTCACTATATAGAAGCAAATGCAACAATTCAACTAAAAAAGAGCAAGAAGATTCAATCAAATGAATAAATTTTTTTAACTTTGCATAGAAATATTACCACCCAAATTTTGAGGCGAAGAAGGATTAGTTGGGCCATCCATCACGTCCTTCGCTGCAGCCAAGGCTTTAGATAACTCTTGTTTGCGCTTCAAATCACTCGTATTGTTGGCCGTTGCCATTGCTCTTGACAATTCCATTTGACGCTTTGAAAAGGTACTCATTTTTAAAACTTGATATCCTAATAGAATTAGATCTTCCAAATAAACAAAAATTATTGTAAATTGATACAACTAATAAACAAAAATTATTGTAAATTGATATCCTAATAGAATTAGATCTTCCAAATAAAACTCGTAATAGGATTTTTTTTTTCCTTTTACTTCCTGTCTCTGGTTTCTGTTTTATTGACTTTAACTCTGTAATTGATACAACTAAAAAAGGTTCATAGAGCCAAAATTTTCAAGGAGTCCAAATATTCAATATTGTGAATGTGTTGTGGTTTCTATTCAATCTTTTTCAGGAGCAGTAGAGAAAAGAGCATATAATAGACAAAGCAACTGACCTACTTCGGGGCAAAGCGTGCAATTTACGAAGAATACATAAACTTCCCAAAGAACGTCAAAGTAAAGAGTTAACAATGAGATAAAGGATTCAGCATCTAACCCAGAATAAAATTAGCAAATAAAGCATTTCAATGACACATATTAATTGAAGAGAAACGTAGATACCAAGAAAAGGAGAAACTAGAGAACTCACACTCAACTTTGTCCAAATCCAAGCATAAGAACCTGCAAAACCAAAAGAAAAAAAAAATCTGAACTTTTAATGAACAAGTGGTGGGGGAAGACGTGAATAAGAAATCTCAAATTTATTGAACAAGTGGTGGGAAGAGTGGTGAGTGAAAATAAAGATGAGGGGAATAGAATTTATCCTTTCTCAATTACGGTAATTATGGAATTTGCAAAGATTTGGGATCTTTCTCAACCAACCATATAGAATTGGCGCCAATTAAAAGTGTTAGTGGTAAAAATTGGCGGAAAACTTTTAATGATACAAATTGTTGCCAAATACATTGGCACAATTTTTAGGAGTCTCGGCAGCATATGTAATTTTCCCAAACGTGGTTATATTTCTTATTTAGACAAATCCCAAACGTGGTCATAAAATTTTTAACCCTTATATAGGTATATTATATATATATATAAATTAATACATATATATATATATGTATATATATCTATACATATGTGGGATTATTTTTTATAATTTTATACATATATATAATTTAATACACTTATATTTAAAAATGTAAATAAACTTATATAAGAAGAACAGGGGAGAAAAAGTGGACATGGCGACTATGGTGCAGCTGGACGTTGGGAGTAGGGATAGCAACGGGGCGGGTATGGGGCGGGTTTGGCCAAACCCAGGACCCGCCCCGCCGGGGAAATTTTGGACCCGGTAGACCCGGTTTAAGTTTTTAAAATAATAAAAAAAAAATTTTTTTTAAGAAAATTGATATTATTATAACTTTATAAATATGAAAAAAATAATAGCACTACTAAAACATCATTATCACATATTTATTTGTACATATTTTAAAATCATAACTTAATTATTAATATTATATAATTATTTTTATATACAAGAGTATCATATTTATTTTTTTAAGTAACTATTTATATAATATATACTTTTATATATGAAATATAGATGTATATTATATAAATTTACATAAAATAATAAATTAAAATATATAAAAATATATAACCGGGGCGCTGTCGGGGCGGGTCCGGGTCCAAAAAATGAAGACCCGGGACCCGCCCCGGACCCGGTTAGGAGTCTTCAAAACCGCCCCATTAGGGGCGGGTCCGGGTCTGGGTTCGGGTCCAACCCGGACCTATTGCCATCCCTAGTTGGGAGAGGGTTTGTTTCGCGAAGAAGAATGATAAAGGAAAGAAAAAAGGAAAAGAAAAGGAGTGTATGATAAGTAATTAAATATTATGTATATAATTGTAAATAATATATTGATTTTCAAACTCCGCACTTGAGCTCGAATATAATAAAATAACTGAAAATGCGTTTTTCATAGATTACCATATAAATACATTTTCCGGCGAAATATTCTACTAGAATCCCATCACATGCATGTCATATGAATTAACTAAGGGCAAATGCACCATGACATCTGAAATTTTTGGAGTGGGATTTAAGCATCTGAAATGACGCATTTGCCTTTACTTAGGTCACATAACATGCATGTTATGGAATTTCGATAGAATATTCAGTTGGAAAATGCTTTTATATGACAATATGTTAAAAATACAAAGTTTAGAAGGCATGGGTCAATTATCATGCTTGACAATGGATATATCTTTGAAATTTTGGATGAATTAGATTGTGAATTGTGATAATCCAAATTTTCATTCAATTGGGGCTTTTCTTTTTTGCCTCTTTATTAAAATAGTGAAAAGAATTGAAGAAACTAATCATATTTTAGGATCATATTTGTTATATAATATATTAATATGACAAAAGTCTTTAAATATTATTTTATATAAGTATGTTAGATTTAAATAATTTATAAATATATTGTACTTAAAAAAGAAGACTGAACATGAAAAATGCAACAATAGTTTGACTTTTCATAAGTAAGTTATCTTTCATTATATATAGATATGTATAAATATTTAAAAAATTTGTAACTTTTCTCAAAAACTCAAATATGCTCGTGAGAATTTATGAATTATTAGTTGTTTAGTAAAACTAATAGCTTCTTTGTTATCTTTAAAAAGTTATGTTAATATTATTTTTTAGTGTTTGCATCATTAGTTTTTACTTCTTAATGTAAAATTTCTTTTGTGTAATATACTTAAGAAAAATTTGTTACCCATAAAGAAAGAAAATTAAAACGTAAAAACATTAAACACGATTTGTGTTCAAAAAAGTTTCCCTTTTCTGCCCAAGGCCTCAAGACCAAGAATACAAACACACTCTCTCTTTCCCGTCTCCCAAGCAGCCCTGCAAACCAAGTGCCCAAATCCCTCTCTCTCGCCTCTTGGTCTCTCTCTATCGGTCTCTCCCTTGCTCTCTCTATCTCAGTCTCTCACCTTCACTGACTCCGGCAACTACCGACCGGCCGAGCACATCCACGAGCTCGAAGCTACAGCAGCCAACTAAAGGTACTTTCTCTGTCTGTTTTTTTTTGGGTTAAATCCCCTGTTTCGAAATTGAATGGAAGGAGAATGGACCTTGTGAATTTGCTTTTCCTTTTTCAATTTTCTGGAAAAAGATGGGGTTGTTTCATTCGAATCGAATAGCAAAAATTCCATTGAATCAGTTGGGTGTACTTTTGAATTGGGTGTATTTTTGGTGCTAGGATTCTTTTTTTTTTTTGTGCTTTGGGGTTGTCCTTTTTCAATCTGCAAGTTCGTTTAAGATTAGCACGGCTCTAAATAGCTATTGTACTGGATAGTAACATTATACCGCATACTAGCTTCACAATTGGTCATGAATTGAACTGCCCCAGTCGTAGAAATGGTCATATATAAAATACTGAAGGTATCCCTGGATGTGTGAGTATGTAGGCGTAGCCCTGTGAAGTGCTGCGTATTATTGAGACTATCAAAGAAAACGAGAGAAATCCCAATATCCAGCTTATGGAAGTAGATTTGTTTAAAGATCAAAAAATTTGTTCCATCTCGCCGAAAAAGTAATGTCCTCAAGTGAACTTGATTGCTTGTTTTTCAAATTTAATGAAAGGAAGATGTCTATATATATATATATAGTGCCTTTGCATCAATCATATATGAATTTTATTGCCCTTATCAAACACCAAACTTTGCTTCACGATATTGTTGGTTCTATCTTCATGGAAAAGCTAACATATTATGATATATTGTAATGTTATTTTATAATGATGGATATGTTTAATACTTGATGGGTTTCGTATTAAAATGTTTAAGCTTAGATTTTTTGGGTTGATTAATATGAAGAAATAATTTTGGTACCCATCTTTTTGTCTAAAATGTATCTGATAAGAAAGACATATTATGGGGTTTCATCACTTTTTTGTGCTTTAATAAGTACTACACGGTTGTATAATGTTACATATGTTTTCTGTTATCTATTTTTGATGTATGGTTTTGTCTTTTCATGCTAAAAAGAAACAAATGGATAAGGATTGGGTCAAATTTAACGACTTTACATCAGTGGATTATGTTAATGGAGTTAAAAGATTCATGAGATTTGCTTTGGAGAACATTGGAAATGGAAGGAGTATGCCTTGTCCTTGTGGAGAGTGCTTGAACCAGATTTTACATGCACCCCACTTGGTGAAATTGCATTTGCTCACCAATGGAATTGATGTGAATTATATTGAATGGGTGTATCATGGTGAAAACTCTATTCAAACTATAGAGGATGGTGATGAGAATGGTTATATGGATGAAACATTTGAGGAAGAGGAGATGTTGGAAGATTTGAATAGTTCTATGCCTAATTTTGTTGAAGACTATGTTGATCAGCTAGATTTTGTAGTAAATAATGGAGATGAAAAACTTCAGAGACTATTGAAAGAGGCACGACGTAATCTATACCCCGGTTGCTCCAAATCACTGTTGTCTTTTCTTGTCAAGTTACTTCATATAAAAGTTTTAAACCGAATGACTAATAAATGTTATGATATGATTATTGATTTGTTCAAGCAGTATCTGCCAAAGGGTGATATTATTCCTTCATCGTTTTATGAAACAAGAAAGGTTTTAAAAGGCCTTGGTTTGGGTTATGAGCTTATTCATGCGTGCAAACATGATTGTGTTTTGTTTTGGAAAGAATATGATAGATTAAATAGTTGTCCGGTGTGCAAGGAATCTAGATGGAGGGTAAATGATGGTAAAGGAAAGAAGATTCCACATAAAATTTTGCGCTATTTTCCACTAAAGCCAAGGTTACAACGGTTGTATATGTCGAGGAAGATAGCTTCTGATATGAGATGGCATAAGGATGGAAAAGTTGAGGAGGGTGACACGATGATCCATCCTGTAGATTCTGAAGCTTGGAAAGATTTTGATAAGCAATTCCCTTGGTTTGCTCGAGATCCTCGGGGCATACGTCTTGGATTAGCAACCGATGGATTTAACCCTTTTGGTAACATGAATAATTCATATAGTGTATGGCCGGTGATTTTAATGGCATATAACCTACCACCTTGGCAATGCATGAAGGAACCTTATTTGATGATGTCTCTTTTGATTCCTGGTCCTCGATCACCGGAAAAAGATATTGATGTATATCTTAGACCTTTGATAGATGAGTTGAAGGAATTATGGGAATTCGGAATAAGGACACGAGATGCAAACACCGGAGAATATTTTAATTTACATGCAGCAATTTTGTGGACAATAAACGATCTCCCTGCATATGGTGATTTATCTGGACATCGGACAAAGGGATATTGTGCTTGTCCAAGGTGTAGCTTTAATACTCCGTCTCAAAGGTTAAGAAGTAAGATTGGTTATGTTGGTCACAGGCGATACTTGCCGCGTTACCATCCTTATCGAAAAAGTCTTAAATTTAATGGTAAGGTTGAAGTTCGGTCCAAGCCGATGGAGCCTTCTATTGACCAAATTATAATGCAGCTCAAAGAAGTAGAAAATGTCGTTCTTGGCAAGCATTCGGGAGACAAAAGGCAAAAAAAAGCTTCTCAGCAGCCATGTTGGACAAAAAAGAGTATATTTTTTGAGTTGCCATATTGGTCGAAACTCAAATTGCGGCATAATCTTGATGTAATGCATATTGAGAAGAATATATGTGATAATGTTATAGCAACGATTCTTGACATTGATGGCAAATCGAAAGACACTGAAAAAGCTCGGTTAGATTTGGAGGATATGGGTATAAGAAGTGAGCTGCACTTAAAACCGTTACAAGGCGGCAAAACTAACAAAAGTGGTAAAGTTAAGTGTTTGAAGCCACGTGCACTTTTCGCTTTATCCCAAAAGGAACGAAAAGAGTTCTGTGAATTTCTGAAAGAAGTATAATTTCCGGATGGGTATGCTGTGAATATTTCCAGGTGTGTGAGTGTCAAGGATGGTAAGATAACAGGACTGAAAAGTCATGATTGCCATGTTCTATTACAGCGTTTGCTTCCTGTAGGAATGCGTGGTTATCTACATAAGGATGTTCTTGGTGCTATAACTGAGTTAGCAAGTTTCTTCAGACAATTATGTTCAAAGAAACTTAATTTGGATGTTCTCGAAAGTTTGGAAAAAAAGATTCCTGTAATATTGTGTAAGTTAGAAATGATCTTTCCACCTGCTTTTTTTGATGTCATGGTCCATTTAGCAGTTCATTTGGCACAAGAGGCTAAGCTTGGAGGACTGGTTCATTATAGATGGATGTATCCTATAGAGAGGTAAATATTATATTTGTTTTACTTTCTTTTGTTTTAACCAAAATTGAAATTCTTTACTTATAGTGTTTTCCTATCTTGTTAGTTAACATGTTTTTTTTTCCCTTTATATCTATATTCTTTTATTGCAAGCTTAGGTATCTTAGTAGTCTAAAAGGAATGGTTCGAAATAGAGCTCGCCCCGAAGGTTCTATTGCAGAGGCTTATGTTGTCAAGGAGTGTTTGAATTTTTGCTCACTGTATCTTCATGGAATTGAGACAAAATACAACAGAGATGGAAGAAATCATGATGGTGAGGAAAATCCAAATGCAACAATATCAGTTTTCAAAAGTAAGATTCGCACGTTTGGAGAAATAAGTTTTACTCAGATGACACCTGAACAGTATAATGCATTGGATTGGTTTGTCTTGAATAATTGTGTGGAGATAGAATCATATTTGAGGTAATTAGAATCTTTTTTTTTTGTGTTTTTTTTTATGATAATAGCATTCTTTTGACATTGTTTGGTTAAATTATAACTTTATTGATGTTCAGAGAGCATGGAGAAAAACTTCAACAGGAAAATCCTATTGGTTGGGAGACGAGGCAAAAGAAAGAGTTTGCTTCATGGTTTGAAAATCGAGTAAGAACTTAAATATTAATTTATAATTTCATTCATTAGAAATAAACTTTCCTTTTGTACATTTGTTCACCAATGTTGTTTTCTTAAACTCAGATTAAAGAGCTTCGAAATTTAAAATCATCAGAAGCTACTGATGAACTTCCAGCACTCTCATCAGGTCCTGATTATCGTATTAGCAAATGCAATGGGTACATAGTAGAAGGCGTCAAGTATCTTACTTACAAAAGAGATAGTCGACGTATGACACAAAATAGCGGAGTGTGCACAGAATCTGTACATAAGGGAAAAATGATCAAGTTTTATGGAGTCTTAGAAGATGTGATTGAGTTGAGCTATGTTTATGGCTTTCGATGCGTATTATTTAGTTGCAAATGGTTTGACTTAGGTCGATGTAAACCAATAGAGATAGATTGTGATTTTACAAGTATAAATATTAGCAAATTGTGGTATGAAAGTGAACCTTATGTATTAGCGAATCAAGTAACTCAGGTTTTCTATGTTCGCGATACAAAACTAGCTGGGAATTGGAAAGTTGTCCAGAGTGCACAACATCGACATCTATTTGACTCATCACATCTTCAATTTATAGATGGGAAGGAGCCTGATGTGAATGATGCATATCAACAACAAAATTATGTTCATATTCAAGTTCAAGATAATGCGGAAGAGGTCGAACTAGTAGTACGCAGCGATGAAGCTCCAATAGAGATTGAAATTGCTGAAAACATAATCCATCCACGTGTCATTATGGATAACGAAGATGCTGGAGAAAAAGAGGAAGAAGAAGATGAGTCGTTGGCTGAATATTGGAGCAGTGACAGTGAATCGGCTTCTCAAGCTTATGTGGACAGTGATTTGGAATAATAAGCTAATGCAGGTATGATTAGTTACTCTTCTATTTAACTTAGTTTGGTATGTGCTAAAATTTTTATTACAACTAGTTTTTCATTCTTCTTTTCTTTTTCCATTATTTGAAGTTTTACTTTATTCTTTCCGTTATTTGTAGTGGGATAGCTCTGTCTTTTATATAGTTCTATTATGGATAATTGCTATAATCATATCCGATTTTTGTTGTGGTTTATAAAATTTTGTTAGGATAAACTTACTAGGAGGCTTACATGGATGTATTTTTATTGGCGTGCGGGTGCTGACACATGGATTGTAAGGTGCTTTTATTCTTTAAGAGGACATGTAATTTCATTTATGTGTTGTTGGCATTTGGATATCTATATCCACCGAGTTATTTGGATTTGTTGCACTTAATTCATTTCCTTAATTTCAACAGGTGTATGGAATTCTTGGAAGTGATTGGACTAGTGTACATAGGCCAGACTAATTTCTGCATCGATCAAGGCCAGTTGATGAAAAATAGCTTGTCATTATTTTCTCTGATGCACATGGACCAAAGAACTTTTTGCTAGAATAAGTTAACATATTTGCTCTGGGTTTCTTTATTTTTGGCTTATAGTTGTTTTTGATCAATATTGTAAGGGAGTAGTGCTCCTTATTTATATTTTATTAGCTACTTAGGATTTTGGAGCTTACTTAAATTGTATATGTTTTTTTGTAAATTTTCAACTTAATTAATTAGTAAAAGGGGGGTCCATTGAAAACCCCTTGCCAGACATGAGCCAATTTATGGGGGAAAAAATCATTATTTGATTCTATTGTATACATATTACCAACTAAATTAATTTAATTTAGCAATCGCTATTTAGTCATTCGT
This sequence comes from Petrea volubilis, assembly GCA_026212405.1. Lineage (NCBI taxonomy): Eukaryota > Viridiplantae > Streptophyta > Magnoliopsida > Lamiales > Verbenaceae > Petrea > Petrea volubilis. The sequence continues at coordinate 15,032,045 of CM047882.1, forward strand.
ATGTATGTATCAGCAATCTTTTGACTTTTTTTTGCAACTACATTTTTGGTCGCAACTATACACAAATTAGCAACTAATGATTTTTTTTTTCTTGTTACTAAATCATATAAAATGAAATAAAATTTACGACTAAATTAGAATTATTGCATCCATTTATTTGGTTTTTGAAAGGTATTCTTTAGCAACAGTGTTTCATGATAACAATATGGTTGCTAAAGTATGTCAAATATACAAATTGTTGCAACCATTGAAAAATTATTGCAACCAATGGCTTGGTCGCTAAAGAAATACTTTTTACCAACTAATAAAAAGTGGTCACTGAATCATATAAAATGAAAAAAAAATTGCTACAAAATTAGAATTACTGCATCCATTTATATGGTGGCTAAAAGGTATCCTTTAACAACAATGCTTTGCTACCACAAAATGGTTACTAAAACTTGTTAGAAATACCACTTGTTGCAACCGTATAAAAATTATTGCAACCAATGATTTTGTTGCTAAAGAAATACTTTTTACCAATCAATAGAATGTGGTCACTATATGCCTAACTATAGCAACCATATTAATGTTATAGTGACCGCGATTTTTCACATTAGCAACTAAAAATTTTGTTGCTGATAATTCCATTTTCAACCACCATTATTAGATGGTTACTATACACGCATCTATAGCGACCAATTTAATAATTTGTTACTAAGTACTTTTAGTAACTACCCTGTTGTTACCACCGGTGACCAAGTATTTTTTGGTTGCTATAGGTTTTAGCGACCATTTTCGAACCTTTAGTGACCATCGTTAATGGTTACTAAAACTAGTTTTTCTTGTAGTGGTAGTGTGTGGACATGTGTCTTTAATTAGGATGACGTAAATAATGAAAACTCAAAATTAACCCCCAACATATGTGGACAATTACACCTTGTCCCTTAATATTTGTATTTTAGCACAAATACTTAATTGGCATAAGTTATTGGTCGATTTTGCCTTCATGTATAATAAAATATTTTTTTAGATGCCACCGAAATCTGAGTCAAAAGGCACCTACTATGAATTTAAAAAGTTTGTTTCGTATTTTCACACAAACGCAAACAATGGGAGACGAAACACAATTAACCCTAAACGTGAAAGGGTTATTCATAAGTTACCCTTATTTTATTTTGTGATAAGTTGGTAAAGGTGAGTAGCTTTAACTAAGCCTGTCAATGAATAGGGTTTTATCCTACCCTTACCCTAATCCAAAAAATACCCAATAAAAGATACCTTATACCCTACCTTATTTAAATATTTATTCATTGGGTATGTGTTCTTTTTTTTAGTTCACACAGTCACACACAATCAACACATACAAACACACATTTGCGCGCGCGCGCACGCACACACAATGCACCCACACAAAGCACACACAATTTTAACACACACATAGTTTTCACACACTACACACACACACACACACTGCACACAAACACACACACTGCGCAAACACACACAGTGTGTGAAACACTCACACACATTCACACATTGCACACACACACTACATACACTGTAATGTATGAATGTGTGTGTGAAACATGTATGTGCAGTGTGTGTGTGTGTATGTATGAATGTGTGTGTGAAAAATTTATATGCAGTGTGTGTGTGTGTGAAAAATATGTTTGCACTATGTGTTTGTGTGTGTGTGTGAAAAATATGTTTGCAATATGTGTGTGTGTAAAACGTGTGCAGTGTGTGTGTGAGTGTGTGTGCGTGCGTGTGCGAGTAAAATATGTGTACAGTGTGAATACCCATTGAGTATTATCATTCAATGGGTGGAAACGCATAAGGTCCTACCCTATTCTATTCATTTGTAGCAGTATGAGTTAGGGTAGGATATGAATAAATTTTAAAATTTTAGAATAAAAATAAAATATGAATAAAGAGTATATAAATGGGTACGAATAAGATAAAATTCTATCCATTGACATGCCTAGCTTTAACGTTTAAGTTCTCGTTATTTACAAATAGTAGCATCTTTGCAACAAGAATTTGGCGGCTATGTTGACATCATGAGCTGATTATCCCTTTTTATTATTTTATGATTTGATAACATTTTTTTTATCACTACTATCATTGGAAAATTATTTTTGTGACCAAGTTAGACTCTTTTTTTTAATATTTTTATAATATATATATAATTAATAACAGCTATGATTTTATAGATCGCTAATTTATGTTTTTTTTATAGTGTCCTCTATTTTATCTTCATCATTTTATTTCATTAATACACGTAGGTGTAACGGTTTTGTATTCTAGAAAACTTTTTCACAAATATGGCGTGTGTTTATTTAATTTAAAAATAAGAGATATAACAAAAAAAATTACTAGTTTTTTTTTTGAGATCACAAAAAAAACTTAGTGCAAAAATATATATCAAAACAACAAGTATCTCTTCACCAATTTGTGATCTTGATTCTTGACAATAGAACAAACCAACTTTTTAAAAGTTAGAATATCACAATTAGTGCGCGTGTGTTAAATTGTAAAAACAGTATTTAAATGTCATATTGTGAGAATATATAGAATTTTGTTAAAAAGCGCATATCCAGATGTTGATTGTTTACTGGCATTGATACATTATTGTAATACTTCAAGTTCATTACAAGAGGGAAAGGGCCAATGATAGGGCAGCATATTCAGACTCCAAAATGATTCCCGACTTTTAAATAGGAGAACAATTCCAAAAGATATAGTGGCAAGTCAAAATGCTATGATCAGGTCGGGGTGCACTTACCTGCTACATGTTACAAATAATTATAAATTAAAAAAGATTAAGGGGTGCACAATATTATAAAGGATAATTAGAAAAATCATTCAAATATAATTATATATATATAAAATAATTTTAAAATTACATAAAGTGCATGCACTCCGAATTATGTGCGGTTTCGCTAATGCCAAAAGCAACGAACAAAGTGAATCATGAATTTGTGGTGCATGGAAGCGTGAAGGGGAAGAAGTATTTCCATTTAAGGCAACACTTGTAGCTACTAGTCAGCCACTGTTGACCAGCGCCTCTTCATTTCTTTTAATTCCATATTCTGTCGTTACTTATTTATATTAGGGAATGATAACTTTTATTTTTAAATTAGCTACTAGTGTCGCACACTCTCTACACGTGTACAAAATACAGAAAACATATACTTTAATTTAATGTTGAAAATTTTTCGGATCAAAATATAAATATATTATTATATTTCTTTTATGAGAGCAGTTTTTTAAGAATTATTTGAAATAATTTATTAAACTAATAATAATTAAAAATAAAATAGTTATATAAAATAAAATTACATGATAAAGAAATAAACACAAAAAGAAGAAAAAGAAAAGGTCCAATAATTGTAATTAGACAAAATATTTTGTTTGTGTGTGTGTGTGTGTGTGTGTGTGAGAGAGAGAGAGAGAGAGAGAGAACCAAAAGCATTAATTATCAATTTAAAGGAACTTGGTTTATTAAAAATGAATTTCAACATTCAAAATCCAACATGATAAAGAAAGTGGATTGTAGGTTGAGAACATAGGTTATTGGGTTTTTAAATTGGATATAATATTACTGTTAGAAATGGACTTGTTGAGATGATATTTTCAAGGGTTTAATTTAGGATTAAACAATTTCTAATGGAAATTTATAGATAAACCATAAGGAAAATATTGTCTATATGTAAAAAGTTGAGTGTAAATATCCCAAATCGGATCTTTAGCCTTGACAAACCTAGCATTGATGAGTTCAAAATGTCATTCTGTAATTTGAATATTGTGTGTTTTGCGTGCATACGAAACACTTGGGTTGATTAGCTTTACAAGTGAGGTTCGGAATAGCAGTACGGCTTGTAACGAATCTTTGAACTATCTTATATTGGAAGAAATATCACTGGCCCATCACATCTGTTAGTGCGAATATTGTTTTAAGGCAAACCGCCTCAACTTGGTGATTCAATCAGCTACAATAGCAAATAAAGACTGATAAGTTTACTAAACTTTTTTGTTTATTTATCTGTATTTAGCATTTTGTTTAATTACTTTTGGCTATTGTGTTTTGTACAAAACTATTATTACATTATATTTATATTTCTTGAAAAGATTGCCTCTTGAATATCTGTTTTATTAATATTCAAAAGCCATTGTTTTTAACAATTACAATAATGACTTTTCTATTTACTTTTTCATTGCATGTGTTTACTAATTAAAAGGATAAATTTAGCATATAAAATTTAGTATCCGAATTATATCAGTTTTATGAAAATTTTCAATTTTTCCTAAAATTTTACATGTCTTTATTTATTTCACATAGAATTATAGGAACTATCACATAAAAAAAAAAAACTATCATTTGTAAGATAAAAATAATTTTTTTTTTATAATAATATAAATATCGACATACCATAATCGATTTTCACCAAAAATTGTAACTTTCATGTATACTTATCGGGCATATTTACTATTTTCCAGCTTCTTGTTCCTTAAAAATTGGAAATTAGTATTGCCATTATTTGAAAATCCGCTGCTTAATAGGTGGTGTGACATAATTGTCCATCGCCCTGTCAGTAGAGTGTGGCATTGTCTGTTTTATGGTTGACTTAGTCATCAGATGAGGAATAAATTTATGGGAGAAAAAAATTGAAAAGAAATGAGTCAAATGACTAGTTTTTCTCTCTTTTTTTTTTCTTTTTAAATTTACTCTTCATTTCATGAACAATTCAACCATATACTCAATTTAGAGTTTTATCCAAATCTTATAGAGATTAGTGTTTTATGTGTGTGCACCAAGGTGTGGTAGTGGTAGTGTGTGTGTGTTTATTTTTCTTTTATTTATTTTTTTTGAGAAACTTAAATTGGGCGAGGTGGTTGTTGGGGTTGTTGGGAGAGAGAGAAAGAGAAAACCAAAAAGTTATTTAGGGAGGTTTTTACCAAATTTGAATTTAATACATCAAGGTCTTTTAGCATTCCGTTAAAATATAGAAATAATTTTTAAATTAATCTATTTTTATAAAATTATATTCAAAATACCCTACTTTATAAAAAAAATTTTTTTACCCTTTTTGAATAGTGATTTCACTATTTGAATAGTAATTTTACTATTTAAAATTTATTTATTTGCTTTATTGCCTCAAAACTTTAGATTTTTTTTAAGGTTTGATACCTCTTATTTGGAAATGGTAAGGTATATCCCATTTTTCATGATATATGAATTTTATTAATTTTATTCTCTCTCAAGTTTTAATGGTTAGTAGAATATAATTTTCTACTGTTCTTTCCATTTCCCAAAGTTCTTGCATATCTATGTCTAATTGATTTAGATCTTCAACATATTTTATTTCTTTATTAATGCTTTTATTGATATAATCAAAAACATAGTCCTCTTTATCATTATATATGGCAATAAGGAAAATCTTTAGGTAAATTCTCTAGGGTTTTTAAAAATGTTATTCTATGTTTATAATTGTTTCTTCTTTTAAATTGATTCTTTATGGTATCAAAATCTTTACCCATTTTATATGCACTTTAAAATAGCATTCTAAAAATAATATGCTTGCAATCTCATGATTAATAATGAAGTACTCTAAAACCATAAGTTTTCATAAAACAAGCAGAGAAATCTTAATATCTAAATCTTTTAAAAATATATTACCTCCTTTAGATCTTCAATTCTTTAATCCTCCTCGGGACCCGCCTTCCTTCACCTTGACAAGCCCTCCTGGTTTTCGCCCAAAAGCCCTCCTGGCTTCACGGGACTTACTATTCCAAATGGTTACTGTTTCAAACGGTTCAATCACTACGGCCGTATTAGGATTTGAGAATTTAGGATAATAAGGAGAAATATAAGAATAAAAGATTCTTATATTAAATTCTCAGACACTGATTTTTTTCTTGCTTGGGTTTTTTCGATTCTAACTCTCGATGCCATAGAAATAAAAAATCTAACACAATTTATAGAGATACAAAAGAACTATTCGGACTTCAAAATTTTATTACACATCCGATGTCCTAATCTCTATGTGCTGGAAACACGTTATTTTATCTTCCTTTATCTCCATGCGTTGTCAGCTTTATCTTTTTATCTTCACACGTCAAAAGTTGTCTGCCATAATACTGTAGTCAGTAATGATGTCATGGCATCCGTCATTCCTTGTGCTGTTGTAAGCACTTACATCATGATGGACAACATCCAATCATTTTGCAAGCCTTCTTCCTTGTAGCCTCTGTGCAAAAGAATTCATGAGATAAAAATTTATTTATGAATTCATTTAGCAGTGGAGATCGTATAGGTCCTCATTTCCTTAGCAGAATCCAATTATCTTTCTGCATAATGGTTTCATATTGACGCTCTCATAGAGACTCAACAATGGATTGAATAGCTTTAATGCCAATGGCTCTTCGTTCTATAATCCAAGATTTAGTAAACTTAAAAGATCAAAAATTCTTTATGCCAATTTCAATCCTTAAGTTCGTGGTAATGACATTTATGGTGATCATATGTTGAACTTTATGCCAGATTCGCATCCCAGGTTCTGGGGCTATAGAGTAGAACTTGAGTACGACTTCACATTTTTTAGCAACTTTACTAACCTGGGATTTAAATAGGTCATAAAATGCAGCTATCTCGTGAAGATCTTTACCAACATAAAGGAGATCTAGAAATGCATAGTTTGCTAGCTGAAAAACTTTATGCGAATCAGCTCCAAACATGGCTATGATTCTAAAATGAACACTACTTCCTTTAGAATAAAATAGAGTTCTGGAATTCTCCCATTTTGTAAGCTTCTTCTGCCACTTCTTTATACTTATTTTCTCATTTATTTGTGGGAACCATTTCTTCATCATTGGAACTCCTGCTACTGAAGCTTCTTGCTTTAGAAATTTTAACTTCAATAATCTCTGAATCTTTATGAGATTTTGAAGCCTTGCCTTTATTTTTCATGGAGTCTAAGAAATCTTTATCAGATGCTGGTTTATTCTGAACTGCAGAAGACTCTGGCTTTTCTTTTCCTTTATTGCTTTCTTTTTTTATCACTTTCTTTTTTATCATCATTCATTTTTTCCTTTTCTTTATTTTTTAAATCAAGGAAAAATTTTAATCTATCTTGAATCTAAAGGGCTCTATTCAGACCCTCTTGAGAAATGTCTAGAATTATTTTAAAATGTAATTCAATCAACTTTTTAAAAGCTTGATTGCCATCAACAATCTCTTGACAAACTAAGACAATATTAGCAATCTCTTTCTTTAGCTCATTTGCTTCTCTATTGAGATCCATCTTTGTTTATGAATTTATTCCTATAGAAAAACAATAATTCATAAGATGATTTGTATCATCAACACAATTTTTGGGAAATTGTCACCCATCAATGGATTTAAGAAGTCTTTACCACCGACCGTTAGATAGTGGACTAGCTGTATGTATAGTGCATACAATCACTCTATTTGCATTTAGAGGGAAATGCACACCCATCTTATCCATTTTATAGTTGGAGAACTCATTCTTTTTCGAATTCTGCATTTCTAGAAATGAAGTCGGCTAGAAAATTTTCTGAACCTTTTATATACTCTATTTTCAAATTGTAAAAGGACAGGAAAACTTGCTGTCTATGTAGCCTTCTGTATTGGGATGTATTTGGTAATTTATTGAAAATCAAAGACTGTATCGGGGAATTATCGATTTGGACTTTGAAAGGTCTTTGATATAGAAAGAGAGAGAATTTCTAAATTTCTTTTATAATGGCTAGAAGTTCTTTCTCATGGGTTGTATAATTGACCTCAACTTGACCGAAAGTACCACTTGTATACCTGCATATCTCATTGAGATCGGTTTTAAGTAGTGCTACCCAATAGAGATTTGAAGCATCCGTCTGAATAATCAATTTATCATTTTCATTTGGAAGTTTTAGTTTAGGCAATGCTTTACATTCTTCCTTTAGGTTTTCAATAATCTCTATATATTGATTGTTCCATCCTTTAGGATTATTTTTTCGAAGCAATTTTTGAATCTCATGCTTCTTTTTAGCAAGATTTATTATGAATCCCTCAGCATAATTTAAACAATCAAGGAATTTTTCAATTTGATTTCTGTTTTTCAATTTATCAGGAAATTCACAGATTTTCTTAGATATATGAGGTTAGTGTTTTATCCCTTCTTTGTTTATCTTCAACCCTAAAAATTCTATTTCCTCTTTACAAATTATAGCCTTCCTTTCGGATAAGACTATACCATTATCTTTACAAGCTTTAGCAAATTGGATTAAGCGAGATTTATGTTCTTCTAACGTATTAAAAGCAATTAAAACGTCGTCAACATAAAAGAGTAGAAAGTCTTTATATTTATTGAAAATTTTATCCATTCTTCTTTGATATATAGCAGGTGCATTCTTTAGTCCAAATGGCATAACTAACCATTCAAATTGTCCTTGAGGAAAACTAAATATTGTATATTGTATACTTTTAGGTTCCATTTTTATTTGCCAAAACTCTGAAGCACAATCGAATTTAGAATAATATTTCTTTCTTTTAACCAAGTTTATTAAAACTTCTTTATTAGGGAGATAATAACTATCTAACCTAGTGAAATGATTTAGTCATTTATAATTTATTACCATTCTAGGTTTTCCACGCCTTTTCTTAGATTCATTTTCAACCATGAAAGCTGGGCTACTAAAAGGACTATTGCTCCTTCTAATTAAAGGTGCATTTTTAGTTAACAATTCATTTATTTGTTTATCAAATTCCTTTCTGTCTTTTTCTGTATATAGCATAGGTCTTTCCTTTATAAATATTTTCAATTAATTCTATTTTAGCCTTTAAATCTGATTCCTTATAAAAAGCCAGAGGATGATCATTATAATTTTCTTTTATTTGTTTTATTACATTTTCAAGAGTTATCCTTTTTATTTTTATATTGGGTATTTTTATTAGAATTTTTTCATGTGGTCCACCAAGCTTCGCTGGGTGAACTCTGAACGGTTCATTTATTCTTGGTACTTATAGATAATGATTGCATTTAATTTTTAATATGACAGAATAAAGATTCTGTAAATAAAACTGAAATTGTTGAAGGAAATCATTCCTTAACAATATATCAGTTTCAAGTGAATTATAGTCATAAATAGTATTTATAGTAACAATTTTACTTCCTAATTTAATGTTTACTTTATCAGCCTTTTTATTAATGTGTTCGGCTTGATCCGTAACACCCTTTATCTTTATATTTCCATTCTCTTGACATTTAGTATAGAGAAAGGATTTAAACAAAGTTATTTCTGACCCATTATCTAGTAAGGCACATGTTGTTATATTCGTATCTTGTATTGTTATCTGTACAAAGACACTCAAAGGAAAATTAATTCCCTTCATGTTTTTTACAAAAGAGTTTTATAGTTCCAATTTGTAGTGTGACACCATATTTTTCTATTTTATAATAGTCACACTGATTTAAGAAACTATTACCCAAAATTATATCGTAATAGTCTCCGGCCATATCACTATCTATATAACAATGTACAACTATCCTTAGTTTATTAAAGATTATTGAAACTTGTACCTCTTGATCACAAGTTATTAATTGACCCTCAAAGTTTTTATATTGAAATATTGTAGAACCAACCTTTGCAATTAATCCTTTATTTTTATGTCTTGCAAGGTGATTACCACTAGCTCTTGTATCAATTATTATATTTGGTTTTTCAATATATTCTTGACCATTAAAATATTTGCCATTTATTACCATTGTATTGGTTATATCTTGTTTAGTAAATTCTACAAAAGTAAGAGGTGTCTTACTAACACTTCTTCTTGATATTGTATTTTCTCCAAAATCTATTTGTGGAGTTAAACCACTACTAGATCCATATTCTAGTGTTGGTTTGCTATCTATTTTTACTTCATAAGCTTTTATGTCTTCAATTTCCTCTATCATAGGTAACTTTATTGTCGTTACATCACGACATTCTTCATCAATTGCTATATAAGGTTTATTATTTTACCATAATTACTATTTGAAAAAGCATATATTGCTCTATAGTAAAAGGTAAATGCTTGACTTTTATCTCTTAGTTTTAAATCTTTTAAGAGTTGAAAGTGTAAACTCAAAGTATCATTTATCTTTTGATTATTTATGTCAACACTATATTTAGGATAACAATCAAAGCGAAATTGTGAGTATATTAGATTTCCTTCGACAGTTCCTAAATGACTATTTTTAGAATCTTTAAACCTTTGGTCATGTAGTGAAATAACCATAGAACTATTTATTCCATCTCTAAACAAAGCTTTAACAAGGATTTAAATCCTGGCAAGATAAACATATTTTATCTTCTTTCTAACATCTTTATTTTTTATCTTGTTTAGAGCTTGATTTATCGAGGCTTTAGTAAGCAAATTCAATCCAATTTGCCCTTTTGTATGTTCTACATTTATTGATCTTTCAACTGCATGATAGTCTTAAAAATTTATCTTTTCTCTTTCTATTATACTACTAAAAACTTTAAAAATATTTTTAGTAGGATTAGATGCATCAAGTTTTAATACTTTTATTTTTTCTAGAGTTTCTTGATTATAGGTCATCCTTTGAGCATAACCTTCCGATCCTTCATAAACTTCTATTTCTTTATCGGAATCTTCAGATTCTATTAAATCTTTATTCATTTTATGAGTTACTAGAATATTCTTCTTTTTCAATGTATATTTCTTTATTTACATAGTTCTCCATATTTGAAACCTCAGATAACTCATCCTAAAGTTTAATAAATTCAGCTTTTATACTCTGAATCTTTTTAAGTTTTTTACATTCTGGTGATTTATGTCCAATCTCTCCACAATTCTAACATTGGCATTGTGAAAGGTTTTTATTTCTTTTATAGTTAGGTTTTCGTTTAAATATCTTCTTTTTGGTTTTACGTTTTTCTTTTGAAAATTATTATATTTTTTATACTTCCTTTTATGGAACCTTCTTTTCTTTTTATTAAATTTTTCTTTATTGCATCGCTATTGACTGGAAACCTCGAATTCATTAGAATATAAAGGTGAAATTTTTTTAGTTCTTTTATATAAATATTGAGATTTACATAATTTACTTTATTCTGAAAAAAGGAAACTAGCCCTTCTTCCTAGAGTTAGACTTACATCTTTATTTTCTTCCTTTCATTTGTTCATTATATATTTATTCCAAAGATGTGGAAGTTTTAAAAAGTACATATTAAGATATATACTCTGATCCTCATTACTATAGGATTGTGTATAGTAGTATTCTTTAAATTCACATGTATATTTTTTTAATTCTTTCATATTGCAAATTCGAAGATTTATCAGATTAGTTCTAACTTCTTCTTTTTCTTTAGAAATTTTCTTTATCAGGTTTTTGCCAATCTTCTCCTAAAAATTCATTAGAGAGATAGACCACCAGAACTTCTATTCCTTTACTTGTACTCTCTATTAATTTAGTTTGTACATTTTTTTTTTATTAAAACTTTAGTGTTTTCAGTTAAACCTTGCCACCAATTGAAAACAATACAATCAAAGGTAGCAATTAGATAATCTATTTGTCGATTCGATGTTCTTGTATCATCAGCATTATCTAAAAAGAAAACTTTCATAGTATTTGCCCATGAAATTAAAGCCTTTTTAGTATCTTTTTTATAATCTAAATTTAATTTAGAACCTCCGTGATTTATAGGTTCACTATAATTATTATCCGGAGTGAATTTATCTTGTTTAATATAACTTCTGTCTTTCTTTATATGATCATAATATCGTCTTTTATGTTTAGGAATAGGCATCATATTTGATTCCCCTAAATACATATCTTTTGGTTTTTTGTACCACTTGAGCCTCCAGTTGTATTATTGGTGTTTACTAAAACTTCATATTCCTCTATTTCAGAGAGATCTATTTTTTCAAATTGATCTATTAAGTCATTAATCTTTATCTGTTTTAGAATCTTGTTCTTTAGTTGTATTAGATGATGTAGCAATATCTTTACTTTTATCTTCCTTTTTAAGTGCTCCTTCTTCAGCTATTATTTTAGGTAATTCAACATTCAACATATATGCGTCGAATGAATTTGGATTAATAGCTTCTTTAAAAGTTTTTAGAGGTTTTATTATTATTTCTCTTTCTTTTATTTTCTTGTCAAATTTATTTTTTCTTTAGACAAGTATCCTTTATTAATTCCTCTATATTTGAATTACAAATCTTTAAGAGTTGAACCTCTGCTTTTAATTCTTTAAGTTCTTGGCTTAAAATACAAAGTAATTCAAGTATTTTATTCATTTCAGTATTTAATTCTTCAATATTTTTATTTATTTTATCTATTTGTATTTTTTATATCTATCCCAATGTATTTAAGCATTTTGTTGGGTATCTTTTTTTTTTTTTTTTTTTTTTGTAACTTTGTATTTTTGCTTTATTCTCTTCTGCTTTAATGTGTTCATATTCTCTATTATATTCTTCGAGAATAATATTTAGACTTAAAATTAGATTTATACTTTGTATCCATCTTTTAAGGTGTTTGTTAGTCTTAATGCTTGACTAAGCATATCAAGACCTTCATTTATTTGTTTTATTTTTGTATATAAATAACAAGTTCTTAAAGAATTTATTCTATGATAAACTGAACCTCTTGTTAAGATAAAATCCAGCTCTTTTTGATATTTATTTAATTCCACTCGAAGCCTATGTTGTGTATAGCTAGGCATTACTAAGTAGAATCATTACAATTATAATTTCTTGACAAGCCTTTAGCCTTCTATCAAAAGGTTTCTTTACTTTTAATATTGAATGGATGGAGTTCCTCTATAGTCTTGTTCTTCTCTAGCTTCAAATACCGCTTGTATTTTCTATCTATGCCCTGAAATCCTTTAGTGTACTTAAACAGTTGACTCTTCATGGTGAAGGTAACGGCCATCAGTTTCATCACAGGAAAAATCGCAAGATAAGAGATCAAAATTTAAATCATCACTGAAATCTTTATAATTTAAATCATTTAGATAAACGAATAACTCTTTGGTTATTAGAAGATTTATGATTGAAATTTTTAATAGTTCTAAATATTCCATATTTTGTATGACTCTTTATGTTTTATAAATTTTTATTGATCTTTATGGCTCTGATACCAAATTTAGATGGGGGTTTTACTTGATTTAACTTTATGGATTTAAGAAAATTATTGAATAATATTAAAACTTTATGACTTAATTTATACAACATATCAAAGATGGTTGGGAGTTTTAATGTTTTAAACATGATTTTAGATAAATTTTATAGGTAGAATGTACTAAAATGATCAAGAATACTTTAGAAGGGATTTTAGTGATATAAAGGTTAAAATTTGGGTTTTTAAGAAAACACGCCGGCCCACATGAATAGTAAAATCGAGGTTTAAAAAGGTAATCAAGATTATTTTAGAAAACTTTTTAAAAAGTGGGTTATTTTAAAATTTTGAAAATTACAAAGGTGTAAAATAAAAATTTCTTCTAAAATATAGGGGTTAAAAAATTAATAGTGATAAGAAAATCGATAGAAAGCCGAAATATACTGAATGCAACGTGAGAAAGTGGGAATAGTTGGGAATAAAATTAAAAAAAGGGCAAAAATATAGTACAAAAATGTGATTTACCCCAAGTCAATTTTAAATCAACATAAGCAATCTTTAAAGCAAGATCTAATTAATTCTTTCTTCAGTGAATTATCATATTGGTGCATTTGATTTTGAAATAATGTGCACTACTTAAAAAAAATGACATAATTATATATATATATATATATATAATATGATACTTTAAAAAGTTTTTTAATTGTATATTAATCGTGGCACTTTATTAAAGAATCTTAGTAAACTATACCGAATTTGAACTAAAGTATATCTTTTTTGACACTACAAAGTGTCAAAATAAGCTACTGTGACACTCAAATACATAGCACTTTAGCTAGTGTTACCAAACCAAATTTACATTTAGTAACACTTATTAAAGTGTCATGTATTTGAGTGTACATAGTGATAGTCTATTTTTATGATAAGTACACTATAGTTCAAATTCAAGATAACTTATTGAAACACTTTTTATAAGGTATCATAATAGATACACAAACATAACACTACAATTTCATATGTGTCATATTATGTCATTTTTTGAGGTATTATGATGTTTTTTTGTAATAATACAGAGATTATAACTAACGTTTAAAATTTATAATAGGGTAATATTTACACAAATTATCATTATTGAAAGATCAAATTTCAAGAAGATCAAACTGTATGTCAAATTCATTTTTCACATTGTTGGAAATTCTATACAGTTTTATACACGAAAATAAGAACCGAAGGTTTAAATATAGTTATGAAAAATTGAAATTAGTGACAAAAAATTAAAAGTTATGAAAGTTGTCACGAATAATATGCACTAAGTACCCACCATATATTGTATAAAAAAAAGTACCTATCATATTGTCACTAATAAAATTCATTTGGTGAAAAGAGCTTTTATTTTGTCACTCTATGATCCAATGTTACGAAAAATTAATGTTTTAGTTGTCACTTGATAATTAATGACAAATATATAATCTAGTGATGAAAAAATAGCCATCCTAGTTTTGTGACAAGATTTATACTACTATCTAATTGTAGCTATAGGGATGTCACTAATTATCAACAGTGATGACTTAAATATAATTCAAATCATATTGAAATTGCAAAAATTATTTTTGTGATCAAATCAATTTTTTTCATTAAATGCACATATAACCGGTGACGAATTTAATTTGTATTATTTCTTAGCATGTTCTCGCTAATTCTTTTTTATAATAAATGTTGATTAGTTTTTTTTTCTCTCTCTTCACTTAGTTCGAGGGCATGATGCGCTACAATGAATTCATTAATTGAAACATATCTACACCCCCTGCCAGTTTACGAAATTTCCAACAGTATCCCTTTTAGATGAAAAATTACATATACAGCCACTTGAAAATATTAAAATTACAGATGCACCTCTTTCCGGTACAGTTCCAGAGAAAAAACAATAACGTCAGCCAAAAACTTATGTGATCTGATTATTTTGCCCATGGTAATTTTGTAAACTTAGAAGGGGGTTGTATGTAATTTTTAAAGTAGAGAGGGGGTGTACGTGCAATTTTTTATGAAACTAATTAACCGTTACGTTTTCAAAATTTGACTGTTTCAAATTTAAAAATGACCATTTATGACCTTTTTTTGACTATTAGAGCTGCTCTTCTCTATATATATTACAATTACAACTTCATATGACATGAATTTTGTTTAAAGTATATATACATGGTTTTTTCCCTAGCTATTCTTCTAGGTTGCGTTTGGTAGGGGTTTATATATGGGATTATATGTGTATCCCACCTATAACCCTTTATAAAGCATAGATCTGTTTCTTATCTATCCACTTCCCACCATGGGGATGGGATATGTAATCCACTTGATTTGGATTGGTTGATAAGAGTTATAATTAATGTATTACGCTTAAACATATATGATGTGGCTTAAATTAAAAGGCTTTTCATAATTTGCTTCAAATCCATATGGAAAAAAGAATACAACCAACATAGTTTGAAGGATATCTCAAGAAATAATACTTGATACCAAATATATTAATGCAATGGATTGATAACAAATTTATAGCATATTTATCCAATGATTTTACTATCGCACACAATCCTGTACTACTACCAAATGCAACTCTAGTGTATTATGTTGAAATACAAGAAGGATAGATACAAAAAAAAAAAAAAAATCAATTCGACTTGGAAACGAGCATTATGATAGCGGATATGAATGACAATCGTGGTGACTGTAGTATTAAAATCCAACTCATAGGTACTCCCATTGGTGTCTTCCCTACTTGCATTAAGAAGAAGAGGCTTCAAATGGTTCCACATGAATGAATGAGGCTATAACATATGCTTGTTAAGAAGCTCTACCCAAAGATGCTTATAGGGGCAACATTCTGCCAAAGCTTCTGGTGTTTAACCTCGTCTTGCTTGCTATTTATTTATTTTGCCAAATTGTTGAGTCTATCACTAACTAATTAGTATTATTATTGTACCCTTTTTTGTCAATAATATAGTATCTTTCATATTTCTATTTAGCTTTGGTAAGTTATTTTGTATGTATTGTTTTCAATTGTTGGATGGTAATAATAGCAACCACGTGAAAGAAAACAAAATTTACATAATAATACCCAAGAAGCTATGCAGCGGTTAAATTAATCACAATAACATGCCAAAAGAGGTAAGTAAAAAATCAAGCCTTTTTTTTAATATCCAAGTTTAACCATAGATTCACAAAACTCTATTACATAATACATATAAAATATATTTTAGGGCTACAAGAGCTATATAGAAATAAGAAAAATACATTATCATTGACAACATATGAAAATAGGAAGGATACAATATTTTTCAATAAATTAAAGCGTATAATAATAATAATAATAATAATAATAATAATAATAATAATACTAATTAGTTAGTGTATAATAATAATAATAATAATAATAACAAGAAGAAGAAGAAGAACAATATGACAAAGTAGATAAATAACAAATAATATGATGTTAAGTGCCACAAGTTTTGACACAATTTTGCCCCAATAAACATATTTAGATGGAGTTTCTCAACAAGTATATGTTACGGCCTCATTCATTCGTGTGGCACCATGTGAAGCCTCGATCTTTTTTTTTTCAATCAAGTAGGGTAAACACCAATGATGGTACTATGAGTTGAATAATAATAATACCATATATTTACCATGATTGTCATTCATATCCGCTATCATAATGCTCTATTGCAAGCCAAACTGATTTTTTTTTGCTGTTGTATTTCAACCCTATACATTAAAAGATGACTAGAATAAGCCATGTGTGTGTAATCTAAACTAAATACATGTCAAATAGAGTTGTAATGGTGCATATATATCTAAAGAGAGGGGGGGGGGGGGGCGAGGGAGAGAGAGAGAAGAGCAGCTTTAATAGTCATAAACAGTTACACATACACCGCTTCTCTACTTTAAATTTTTAACAGTAAAATTTTGAAAATGTAACGGTTAATTACTTTCATAAAAAATTACACATACACCGCTTCTCTACTTTAAAAATTACATACAACTCTCTTCTAAGTTTTCAAAATTACCATGGGTAAAATAGTCAGATCACATGAATTTTTGGCTGACGTCATTGTTTTTTGCCGGAACCCTGCCGGAAAGGGGTGCATCTTTAATTTTAATATTTTCAAGGGGGTATATGTGTAATTTTTCATCTAAGAGGGATACTATTGGGAATTTCGTAAACTCTCAGAGGGTGTAGATGTAGTTAACTCTAAGAATTAATAAGAAATTCTAAAAAGAATAAAGTAAATAATAGACATGTAGCCTGGTGTATGCACTATAAGAAGGAAAATGATATTAATGATAAAATATAAAAATAACATATAAATTGGCAGTATTTTTTATTTTATCACTAATTAATTTATTTGCTCACAATAACTTTTATTTTATCATTAAATGGCTTCATGGTGATAACATTTAATATTTCAAATTGTCTTTATCAACAATCAGTTTTTTGTCACTAAGTTATCATCAACAATTAGTTTTTTGTCGCTAAGTTATCATCATATGAGTGTTTTTAATTGTTTATGGTAACAAATTAATGTCCCTATTCACATTGTGAATATTATTTTTGTTGCAAAATAATATTTCTTGTACTTAATGCGTAGAATTAGTGATGATTTACATATTATCACTTGTTATTTTATTATTAATTAATTATTTTTTTCTTATAGTGATGCTCCACCACTAGAAAGTTTGAGTGGCCAAATGGAACAATGAGAATGGGATATCAACTCTATATACTTGGTTGTAACCAAAAATAAAAATAAAAATAAAAAATCCTATATATACATGGCGAAATTAATAGCCACACGATAATGATTTTGACAGGTCAAGGTGCTAATTGATCACATTATTATGCTGTGTCAAGCTTTACACAATATTAAAATGCCGCCCAAATTACTGTAACGCATTTAATTTGTGGCCGAAAGTTATTTTTCATTCTTCCTCTGTTCACTTGTTTATTTATTTATTTATATGCATGCAAGTTGGCAATATACACACACATATATATATATATATATGTAAGCCACCAATAAGAGCTAGAGATAATGCCATTTGATGTGGATTTTTCCATGGGATAAACTACATTTGCACCCTATTTAAAAATTTATACAACAATTCATTCTCGTTTAGAATAAAATTCGACATCTAAATTCCATTTAAAAATTTATATTTACATATAACCCCAATCTGTTAGAAATTCGTCAATGTTTAAACAGAATACTTTAAAAATGTGTGGAGTTCCAATTTGCCCTCGAAAATCATTTAAGAACAAAAAAAAATTGGACAAAAGTAATATAACATATTTTAATGGGGTCCCAATGTAATCGACCATGAAGCAAACAAAGAAAATAGAAAACACACATCGCCACACACACATACAAAATTAGCTACTAAAATTTAACTGAATTCTCAAATGAAATAAATGAATAGCTTACACATAGTACTGAGAAAACATTTCTGTGTAATGTATATACATATATATTGCCAATAAATGACTGGAGGCAGCGGAACCACCTTGTGGTAGGGTAACAGCGTCGTGCGGCGGTTCCAACGCCTCCGACAATTTTTTTTCTCAATTTGTTTTTTATAGATTTGCTCCACATTCCATGGACAAGCTATCCATATATTAGTTTCCAGATTGCAAGAAATTTTAGAGAGTAATTTGTTGTATGTGCGCGCAAGAGTGTGTATTTGTGTGTAATCGTGATTTCTCTATCTAGGATTAAGCTTTTAATTAATTGAAAAGATAACCCTATCAAATTTATTTATTACAAGGGGCGTCCATCATTATACAAAAATTACAAAGGGCGTCCAATGAACAAAATTTGTTCACATAGAGGGAGAGGGCAAAAATGATATTTCACAAAATTTTCTAATAATCTTTTTTACGTCATTTAATAAAATTTTATTTAACTTATTGAAAGAAAATATAATAAGAGATGAGGTGAAATACATATATTAATATTAAAAGAACCAATTATTGTGAAAATGATAGTCCACGAACTGGCTTTTCGGAAATGGTATTAAATTAATGTGACCTAGTTTTTGTCCCAGCACAGGCTGCAGATAATTTCCAGAAATACAGATGTTCTGACTTTCATTCCACAATTGTGTTAATGGAAAAGTGACGACGATTTTAATACTATTAGAGCTAGCAATGCTATATTGAGGGTGTTTGTGATTGTTTTAACTTTTGAAAAGTTGAAGTTGTTGAAAATATTGAAAAAAAGTTGAGTAGTAAAGTTGGTAGTTTTTGAAAATAAAAGTTAAAAGTTAATAGTAAAAATGTGGAGTGTTTGGAAATAAAAATAAAAAGCAGTTAAAAATTGATAGAAAATAGTTCAAAAAGTTAAATTTATTTACGAAAATACCTAGAAGCAGCTTCCTCCCAACTTCTTAGCTTCTGCTTTTTTTTCAACTTAATTTAAGCAGAAGTTACAAAATCAAACACTTAAAGTAATTTTTTTTTGAAGCTAAAAGCAGCAATGTGCTTTTTTTAAGTTTTTCAAAACACCCCCACCCCATAGTGACAAGCATTTGTGTTCATGATGTATGCACGGATTTTCATAAGGGAAAATTACAAAAAAAAACCCTGACATTTGGCCCGATTTCAAAAACACCCTGTGGTTTAAACAATTACATATTGCACCCTACAATTTTCAAACTTTATTACAGTCTTCACCAACCGTTAGTTCAACTAACGGAAAATGATGATATCAACCCAAAATTCAATGAATATCCCATTTTACCCTTGTGCCGCTATTTAATAAAATTGAGTTGACAAATTTACCCTTGGACCGATTTGTTAAATTTTTGAAATCTTGAGGTTGGACTTTAAATTTGGCACTGTATATTTTTTTATTTTAATGGCATATTTTACTATTTTACCCTTGTACCTATTGTAAAATTTTCAAAATCTTGAGGTTGTAATAGATATATATTGTACTTATATATTGCAATGGTGTCTTTGTATATAGGTTATGTATACAAGGTACTTTTTCCTTTCTTTTTTTTTTTTGTTGGTTTTGTTGTTTTTAATTCATTTCTTATGTGCTTTTGATCGCCTTAAGAACATAATCATGATAATGTGCAAATTGAACACATTACATTTAACCCCTTGACACTTTCTGCATACTTACAAAATAACCATCGAAGTTTGGTGAATAGTACATACAAAATACCATAAAGTTAGGCCTCATTGCCTAATCGAACCACATACAAAATACTTCTAAGCCGAGCAGCAAATTGAATACATTACATTTAACCCCTTGATATTTCCTACATACTTACAAAATAACCACCCAAGTTTGGTAAATATTACATGCAAAATACCATGAAATTAGGCCTTATTGCCTAATCCAACCACACAAAATACTTCTAAGCCCCATAAATTATACCCAATCAAGATAAAAGAAATTGAGTACCAAATCACCCATGGCTGCAATTTTCAATTTATTTTTTATATTCCCAAAGACAAGCTAAATAAAAAAAGTAGTAATAGAAGTCCAACACTTATTTAGTCAACACTAGGAGGTCCTCTCTCTTCACCCCTTGCAACAGCAACACTTGTAGATACTCTCTCTTTCTTCCTATTCTTGACTTGCCAGAACATTTCAACCAAAGAAGTATCTGGATCAAAGTCATCATCAGCAGAACTCCTCTGCCAAACTAAGGGCGGAAAAGTGAAATATTACAAATTCTTCAAGGTGTATTTTGAAATTAATTTTATTGTATAGGGGGAAATTTGTAATCAATATTGCAACAGTTCAGTACATGTCTATTCACTGGAAACTGGCCAACAACATTTGGGCAAGTTCTTTTGTTATGCCCAAATGCATGGCAAACAATCCATCTTAGGACATTTGACCTCTTATTTTGTGTGACACTAAGGCCGTCGCCTTGCTCTCGTTTTCTATTCTTCTTTGGCTTTCGTGGAAGCCTTTTGGCCGGTGGTGGGAGCACATTTGAAGGACTTGCATTCAAATTAGTTGGCCAAAATGCAAGGATCGGAATAGGATGAATCACCTCTCTATATGTACCTAAGAATTTGGAAGTATAATAGTAATCATCCGTGTACGCCTCAAGTGATTCCCTCCTATGAGCTATTGCTATCATAGCATGTTTGCAAGGAATTCCACTCAAACACCATTCCTTGCAATCACAATTTTTTTGAGGCAAATCTACAATGTAGTCAGTAGCCTTCTCTCTCACTTCAAACTCCATCGCACTACTAATAGTCAAATGACACCCAATTGCATCTCCCTTGATAGAATTTATTTTTGCAAATTTTTTTTCACAAACTGCATTATGCCAACCTAAACCTCTTGTATACCTAACCCTTGACTTGCTCATCAACATAGATCTAACTCCATCAACCAAGATGATTGTATCAAAAAACATTGCATACCTAAAATCTTGGGTTGTGTAACTTCTAGCAGCCATCCAAAAGTATTTTTGGAAATATGCTCTTGGGAATTACAATCTGAAGTTAGCATAAATGATCCTACAACACTTCCTGTGGATAGCATGTGGCACCTTCTCACTAATAGCCTCAACTAGCCCCTACAAAAAAAAAAAAAAAAAAACTGTTATGAATAATGTATTACAAATGAACCCCTGTACTTAAAAATAAAAAACAGACAACACAATCAATTTAATAATACTATAACAAGTAACATCCTGCAATTTAATTAATATTACAAATAACACCTTATAATTTAATTAATATTATAGATAACACCCTGGCCTTTTGTCTATCAGTCATGAAAGTCCATTTCTTGTTGGGGTTAAAGCCATCTAACAGGTTATCAAGGCAGTGAAGGAAGAAACCCCAGCTATCTTTGCATTCTATCTCAACTACAGCAAATGCAACTGGATATAAGCCTTTGTTGCCATCAAGACCTATGGCAAAAAGAAGCACACCTCCAAATGGGTCTTTTAATTAGCATCCATCCATTCCCAAAAAGGGATTACAACCAGCAAGGAAGCCATCACCAATGCTATAAAACCCATGATCATCCTTTTGAAAGAAGGAGCAGTTGGTATACCAGTGGACCCTTCATTATCATCAGGCTCATTGCTAGCCATTTGGTATTAAAGCTTAATAACAGAGTTCGCATTTTTTCCCCAACACCATAATAGCATAGGATGACAATTGAGAATAAGACTCCATATGGCACCCCTTAATAACTTTTAGTGATATCTTCCTTGCTCTGTACAACTTCATGTAATTAGGTGTGACTCCATACTTGTTCAGCTCACTTTCAAGCTGTCTTGCTTCACATTTGGATCCTCCTTCAACATCTGTATCAATTTTGATGTCATCCATAAACTTGTAGACTCCTTCATTGAATCAACTCTAATGCAACTGTGATATTGAACATACTTCTGAATTTTGAAAGTAGTACCATCTAGATTTGTTGATGCATGGATCCTCCATGCACTGGCGGAGCTATGTGTAAGTGAGGGGGTGCAATTGACCCCCCTCAACTTTTGAAAGCTCCACCATGTATATACATCTATATATTAATAAGTAAAAAATTATACTAATAATGGAATTAATTGACTCCCCTCACAAAAATATAAATTTCTATAAAAAGGGGTCATAAAGAAAAAAAAAAGATAAATTTGAAAAGGGGTCAAAAAGAAATAAGCCACCTTTTATAGTGAAAACAAAAATAAAATCATATACATGTATAAATTTATATCCACTAATATTATAATAATTAAAAAGAATAAATTGTATTCTCATTCATGAATACATATTAGTCGGTCGGGCATACTCAATGCGTGTGCAAAATAAAAATAAAAATAAAAATAAAATATAATTTAATTACATATTTAAATTATGAATATAAAATTTAAATATTTATTGGATTTTACAAGTAATTATGTATTTTTAATTTTAATTATTTGTGATTTATGTATTTTATTAAATTTGTTATAGAAAAATAGTTTTAAATAAAAAAAATTATAAGATTACCAAATAAATAAGAAATAAAAAGTTAAAAGGTTAAGAAAGAGAAAATAAAAACACATTAATAATGGGAGAGAAGATAGATATAAATGAAAAATGGAAACATCAAAAGACACCAATGACACCAAGTGGTTATTAGACCCCTATATGACTTATATATTAATGGTATAGATAATACATATATATCACGCGACCATTGAATTGATTAATTTATTAAGTTTGTTTCTTTCAATTAAGAGGCCTACAATTTATCAAATAATAGTAATAATAATAATAATAATAATAATAATAATAATAATAATAATATTGATAATAATAATAATAAGAAGAAGAAGAAGAGATCTACAGAATTTATTGAGCCCTACACAATTAAAAAGAAATACTATACAAAAAATTTTATTTTAGTTAAACTTTATTAGTTTACTCAATTGTGAATAACACCAATATACCTAAAAAAAAATTCAAATCCCGATAGATATTTGAATTTGCAGTCTAAAATAAGATTACCCAAAAGATTTTTGATACTTTTTTAGAGGATTGTTCATCAGAAGCTTGCAATGGTTGGATATACTAAAAAGAAACGGCCACCGACGACTGATTAATTCACGAATATTGACCCCGCTGAGTAAAGGTTCTGGCTCCGCCATTGCCTCCATGGGCATCCATTTGCTGTACAATGAGCTCTAACTCAAGTCTTCTCATTTTGTCCTTCACTATCTCAATTCCCATCCTTATAACATATTTGTCAATGACTTTCTAAAAGCATACATATCATCAAAATTTCGGTACTCATACAACCTCAATGGCTCAACAGGATCCATAGGCATCTCGACCTCATCCACATCCACACCTATTGGATCATCTTCAAACTCTTCATCAGATAAATTATGTACTGAACAATGGTCATCAGATTCATAGTCTGATAACAAATGATCATCCCCTGCTTGGAAGTTAGAATCAGATTCATCACTTGCTTGATCATCTTGCTCAGTTCCATCAGGTTAATTCTTCTTGCTCAACTTTTACAGAATGGACATCATCATCATCTTTGTCAAGCTCTTCATCAGTAGACTCTTCACCACTCACATCCCTACTGTCACCTGGATTTAACTCATCTGGATCTCCTGCTTCTCCACCATTACCCCCCTAAGGTTCAATTCCTGTGTTACACTTTCACACCCCTAAATTTGAGAGTCCATTACACTTTCCCCCTAAGATTTTCAGCAACAGTTTCACCTACAAACCCCTGCGTTTCCACTTGTGTTATAGATTCAACCCCCTCTTGTTCTTGCTCCTTATCACCCTCATCCACTTTATTTTTATTTTTATTAAGTCCCTCATCCCTACCTGCATGATCATCATTAAACATGTCATCCCAAGTCACATCATCTCAACTCCCTCACCCCAAATCATCTTCTTGTTCATTATTACCCCTTACTTCATTGACATTGACAGCTTCATCATTTGTTGCATCCACAAGCACTTGTAAACTCCTATCAATCACCCAAGAAGATGCTTGTTCACCTATTATAAATATCTTGATCTCCTTTGCATCACTATTTGTCCGAAACATGTTTCTCAACCCCCTATCATCACTTATTTCCACCAAAACATTTCTTCCCAAATAACTCAACTCCCAACTAAAAGACAAAACTAATTGTGCTCCACTTAGTTCATCACTAAACTCATTAGAAACATCTTTCAAAAGATCATCAAATCGATACAAGTTTGGGTCAACATTTCGTATCATTCAGCTCTTTCCATTAAAGTGCAAAAGCAATTCAAGCCACTCAGGTTCCATACATGCTCATAAGTGACAAAAAAATCAAATAAATAATAAGAACACCACTAAAAAAAAAGGAAAAATAAAAACATCAGAAAATATGACAAATGCCCCCTCAAAGTTTAATATAAAGTGTAGCGTGTATATATAGATATACAGAAAGATTAATATGTATATATATATATGTTTAGAAGAGGGGTAATTATATATATTGATGCGGTCGGATTTTGGTTAGACCACGTGTCGGGGTAACCTGTACTCCAAAATGTTCTTGCTGGTGGCCCACCTATCAAAGAGGGAGGAACGCACGTGAGACTAGCCGATTTTGCCCCGGCGTAGGCTCTCCGACGCTCAAGTCAGTTGAGAATATACAGGTGAAGAAGATGATGAACAGTATTCAGGTTGTTTGTGTTTTACAGAGTTATGTATGTCTTACCCTTGGGTGGAGAGCCATTGAGAGCTTTTATATGAGAGTGAGGAGCCTGGATGTGACATGGTTGGTGGGATCCGGTTACTTCTGGCACTGTAGCCGTACTGATGTGCCTTTTGTCCCCCTCCATGCATCCTTTTGGCGGCTACTATCACTCTTCATTAATGAGGGGCCTTACTTGGCCATAAATGTGTATCTTGAGCATTTATGACCAAGGATTGTATCTATGACTTGGCATTTAATGCGCCGAAGACAGATGGGACGGACCCATGTGCCACTAGGATGCGTTAGGTGGCGGGGGCTGCGCTTGTCAGAGGTTGCCAGCTGTATTAGTCCCTGCTGGACGCCCAACTTGGCAATGGCTAAGTGTGGGATCTTGCCCTCGACGGGGGCGCCCTCGAGGGCCGCTTCCCAATTCGAGGGTGCCCGTGGTAGCGCGTTGGCATCTTGTGGGGCTCTCGAGGGAAGAAAGTCAGCTTGGAGCCCTTTCGAGGGCCATTGTTATACCGAGGGCCGCACTCCCCTACGTGGGCGGATTTGAGACGTACAGTGACGTGGCATGGTGAGGTGGCACCTGACTCATCATATATATATATATATATATATGTATATATGAAGGTATACTAATGATATAGTGGGATATATATATATATATATATTGAAAGTGCAAGATTTTATGGATGTGTGGGTTATAGGCGGGATTTGTGTTGTGTGCGTGAAAAAATGAAAACATGCCTCCCCTATTTATAGTGTTAAATATGTGAAATAGATTTATTTAATATTAAGGTCAATTTTTACACCTTGGTTGGGTAATTAATGAAATAATCCAACTCATGGACTTAAGTGGCATCCTAAATATGCTTAAGTGTGCCCTAAATTGTATGAATAATCCCCTAAATAAATATGAGCCATGCAAGTGCACATTTTTTAGAAATATTGCTACAAGAATTAACAAGAACCATGCAAGTGTACAAGTTGAAGAATAATCTTAGAAAAATATCTTGTATTGGTGTAAGATATTTTAATAAAATAGTAACACAAAATCAAATAAAATCAAGTAAAATCTGATTTTTATTTTCCTAATCTTATAAAATCTAAAATCATATCTTTATTTAATTAAAAATTCGAATTTGTATTTATTCATTTTTGTGAAAATCGAAAATTAGGGTTTTAGGGCATAAAGTCCAAAAATTCATAATTGATTTAGAAAAATTCCAAAATTATGAAATTTAATCTTTATAAGTCTGAAATTATATGTATATTTCCCAGAAATTAAAAATGTTTTAGTTATATTTTTGAAAATTGCAATTTAGGACTTAAAATTTCGAAAATTGTGTTCGAATATCAAATTCATCTAAAATTTGGAAAATCATGTAATTTATTCAAAAGTGCATCTTCTCCATGCATAAAAGTCTAGAATACTTATTTATATTATTTTTGAAAACTCATAAGTATTTAATAGATGAATTTTCGAAGAATGGTAATCAAAATTTGAAAATTAGCACTTTACCGTTCAAATTTTAAATTACTCTCAAAATCAGACTAAAATTTGAAAACAACAAGTAATAAGGACATTTTCAAGAAGCATAAGGTTTTATAGCAATTATTTAAATACTAAGGATTACCGGATCGTCACATAACAGTTGACCAAAAGTTAGATGGTGCAATGTGTAATTTTTTAAACCGCGGAGTGTTTTTTTAAATCAGGCCAAATCTCAAGGGGTTTTTTGTAATTTTCCCTTTTCATAAATCATATTCTTTCTATTCCAAAAGGTATTTACTGATTTCTATTTTAGACTTTTATTTTGTTCAAATACACTACTCATTTTTTATTGGGTGAAATTCGTTAAGTACTCAATTTTTGGGTGTTCTTCATTTTGGTTTGGCGATTTAGGTGATTTGAGTGGGTTTGGGTTGGATTGGAATAAGAATATAACACAAAATCTCTCAATTCTAACTTAATTCACCATCTGTTAAACTTACTAAGTCTGAATCCTAACCTAATCTAATTGGTTTTGTGTCAACTTGAGTTGACCTAACTTAAATTAAGGTGACTCATTGACGTGATAACTCATAACTCAATCCAATTTGTTGGTTTAAAATTATTTTTATTTTTAGTTTCACAAAGTATCTTCTTACTAAATTCATTATGAAGTCTTAATAATCACAAAGCATTAGAAACTTATATGATTATGCAATAATAAAAAACTAATAGCTTGTACAAGTAGGAAAACAAGTAATTACATGAAATAATTTATACAACTTTCTTTGGATTTTAAAGTGAAAATCCATACGCTGTGTTCTTTATTATATTAAGTTTAAATTAAATTTCAGTTCTATCAATAATTGATTAAGTTTGGGAATAATATGCTTAACATGGGATTGTCATAATTTTGTAGTTTGTATGTCAAATTTAAATGAGTTTCAGTGTATTACATAAAGTAAATTAAATTTTCAAGTAATGAAAAAATTGAAAACATTACAATTTAATTTTCAAAAGTTGATCTCTATTTATTTTTCATTTCTACAACTATATAGCATACATTTATTTTGTGCGGTAAGCTATGTACACCCTATATGATTGGAATTGACATCACAAATTATTGAGTTCATTTTCCTTCTCTGATTTATAATTAAAAATGTTATTTATAGGACTATTGCGAAAAACCGTTATGACGAAAATTTTCATTTACTGTTAGGGGAAATGAATATTGAACTTAATGAATTGTAAATAAAACAATTAAAGAAAAAATATGTGCTTTCTTTTTATTACTAACACAAGTGTCATTTTCGTCAGGACTTTTCACTAGTTTTCATTTAGCAATCCTTTGTCTTTAAATATCTAAAATATTTTGTATTTTAATTTATTTAAAATTTATCTATTTCTCGCCTCATAATTTTCCTATATTATATTGCTAATGTTCAATTATAATTAGTTTATAGCATTTAAAATGTTATAATTTATAATTATATATATAATATATATTTTTTAATATATATATATATATAGAGAGAGAGAGAGAGAGAGAGTGAGATGTGTGTGTGTGTGTGTGTGTGTGAGTGAGTTTGAATCGGGTGGTCAGTTAACTCATAAAAAGATTCTGATTGTTTGGGTATCCCGCGGGCCACCCCAACCCAACTCCACCTCTTTTTCAGGTGTTCGGGTTGCTTTTGGGTGCAACCCATTTTCAACTTAATCTATAAACTCCCAACCCTAATTCACTATTTTCGTGTTGGTTTCGTTGTCGGTTGTTGTGTCGTGTGAAAAATAAAAAATTCTATCAATTGTTGACGTTTTATAAATTGTGCTCTAATGGCATTTCTAATGAAATTTTCTGAAAATATTTCGTTCAAAATGTGGAGCTAATTACATTTGACCCCCTGTAGAATTGAACATTAATGTAAAAACACCATAAACAAAATTGAAAATAAACTCCCAAAATTCTCGTAAATTATATATACATGCAAAACAACCTGGACGTAAATTATATATACGTCTCCTCGTCATACTGGTGTATTTTCCCTCAATAAAAATAGGTAAAATGAACTATTATGGTACTATATATGTTCATTCTTAATATATCAGCATTGATATGGTTGGATAGAATAACCTAATATTTATAAGGCATAAAAATAAAAATAAAAATAAAGGAAAAATCAAATAAGATAAGAAAAATGCAATGTTCGTAGTCACTATATATTTGACAAATTGATTTAGGCTCGTAGTCATAACATAAAAGAAAGTCCAGACAATACAGTAAAAAGAAATAGAGTAATAAATTTGATATGTATGCAATATCTTTTATAACTTTGCTTAATTTAATCAACGCATTATTAATTCAAAATCAATAAGAATATTTTTGAAAGTTAAATTAATTGAATTCATCAACTAATGGGAAATTTTCTTTAAAAAAGGGGCAAAAAAATAAGTTTAATTACTTTTATTTTTCTAATGTAATTATTTTTTTAAAAAGGGGAAAAAATAAGCTTAATTAATTTTTTTAAAAAAGTTAATTTATTTTAAAAAAATTAATATAAAAAAAAATCTCTATCAATTTCTTTCCATTTCTTTAAAAAAATAATTGCTATCAATTTCTTTTTAAATTTAATTAATTTAGAAATGGATAAAATTTATTTCTCAAAAAGATTAATTACATTTTATTCATTTTTAAATTAAATTTAAAAAGAAATTGATAGAAATTATTTTTTTAAAGAAATGGAAAGCAATTGAAAGTGATTTTTGTTATATTACTTTTTTAAAAAAATTAATCAATTTTATTTTTTTCCCTTTTTTAAAAAAATAATTACATTAGATAAATCAAATTTTCTTTAAAAAAATAGTTTTTATTCACTTTATTTTTGTGGATTTCAAATTGATATTAAAATATGTTTATTTGAATTTATACAAGTAATGTATAAATTCATGAATCTACCTTATTTTTTCCAATTGTGTTGGTTGCCCAAGTGGTAATGGATGTTGTGACACTCATGCACCACTTGGGTTTGAGTCCCATGAACAACAATTTTACAAATCATTTTTCTACAAGTGAAATGACGGAAATGCCTCTGCCAGGATCACATGCCATGCACGTGGTACTGTTCCGGTGACTTTTTTGGCGAGAATTCGCTCCCAGGTGGTAAAGTCAAAAAATCGTATAGTTTGGATAGCAACCGGAGACAAAAAAAAAAAGTTTAAGTGGCAAAGTCAAAAAAACGTCATAATTCGGATGGCAAAAAATCATTTCCCCTTATTTTTAATTGGTAGTATTGATGATTTTTTTTTTATCAAATAATTGTATTAGTTAATTGAATTTCTCATATTTTTGTTTTTCATCATGTTTCGAATATTTTTCTTGAGGAAAGTCTAAGTTTGAATATAGACACAATACATTTTTTTTTTTTTTTTTGCATCTTAATGTTGCTATTTCCCTACTATTTTTATTTTTCTTTATTTGTTCTACAATTCTCTTTTTTGTTTTATGAATCATTCTACTAATAATAATGGGAGCAAAATACATTGATTTAAATAGTAGTAAGATACAAACTAAGTAGATTAAATATATTATTTTTTTCATTCTTTATTTTGAACTGTGTGCCTATTAAGAGATATTGAAAGTTTCATAGTTAAGTTTCAGCAAATATTTTTCTTTATTATACCTTTATTAAGTTGGAATATATAGTCTACGTTCAAGAATTAACCTGAAATTTGAAAATAAATATATTTAAAATATTAAGATGTTTTTATGATAATATTAATACATAGTCACTTTTTCATATGGTCAAAATATAATTATTTTTTATATTTGTGATATATTTCCTTTTTTTTATAAATTTATTGTGATTAAATTTAATGTATATTAATAAGTTCTTGACGTTTTATCAATATTATACTTTTAAAGTAATACCGGGCATAGCACGGGCTCTACGCGAGTCATATATATATATATATGACAGTTTATTACAATCAATCAATTATATCAATATTGTTAAATGAAAATTAAATTATTTCAATCAGTGATCACCAAATATTAAAATTATCAATAAAAAAAATACAATAGAACTATAATACAGTAGAAATAAATTAATATATATATATATATATATATATATATAACTAGAACATGGAGGACAGATGGAAGTCCCCTAAAAGTCCAATTGATGAGGTCGGACGGTGATTCGCCCACCTGCCGGACCACTTCCTCTTGATACGCACTTCCATCTTGTTCTTCTGATGCGCACACAGGATATGATGTTGATTTCTTCAAAAATATACAGAACTTGTTGGGTATTTTTCCAGAATACATAAAATAATAATTTTTATTATTAAATAGAATCATTAATTAATTTCTTAACGGTATCTTATTCCAAGCATTGTGATTGTTCAAAGTATTTCTTCACTCTGAAAAAGACACAACTATTCATCATTTTTTAAATTGGAAACCAAATCTATATGTATTCTTTTCTTGGGCATACACATGATAGATAGTCACCATATTTTCTTGATTATCTTATTTGATGATTGATAGTCACCATATTTTCTTGATTATCTTATTTGATCCCTTTTTTTTTTTAGTTTTTCTTATTTAAGTGTATCAAAAGGCTGATTGATGTATCTATTCACAAAGTACAGTTTACGAATAGAATTGATTGAGGTTTGTATCCTGGGAACAATAAATTTTCGAGAACACATAATGCTATTTTATTTCATTGCATGTGCTATTATTTAAAAGATTTTTTCCCTACAAACCTAAACACGACTAACCAACGACTACATCTCTAACTGAGAAAAAGAAAAGATAGGAAAGGTCAATGACGGAGCCAAGGGGGTGGTTGGAGGGGGAGGTCGCCCCCCCTCAAGTTCATGTCAAACTAAAATTTACATGTATTTTTATGAGAATTTTGATTTTAACCCCTCCCCCCCCCCCCCCCCACTAAATTATAAAAATCCCTCTAATATTTTATAGAAATTTGATCTCATTCCCCCGAAAAAGAATTTCTGGCTCCGTCCCTGAGAAAGGTTATATGAGGTTCGAGCCTATGTGCCTCTCCCTTCAGATCATGAGATCCTGATATATATAATTAGAATGATACCCGATTCACGAAAATTTAAACACAACTTAAAGGTTGAAAAGTAGTCTACACCTCGCCATTGAAGCTAGGTCTCATCGGCATATTATAGGTGTGTTTATGCGCGCATTACAGCAACTAGAATTCAAACACAACTTAAAGATTACAAAGTCTACTCCTTATCAATGAAGCAATTCCTTTTATCGGCAAATAATTGATATGCTTCTCCACGCATGCAGGCAACTCAAATTAACTGTTCACTTTCTAATTAAGAACTCTTAATAAAAAGAATTACCACTTTAGTTACTCCAATAACAACAGTGATTAAGCACCCAAGGCTGATATAAGGTGTGAAGGAGTATTGGTGTAATAATTATTTTTCACCAAAAGCCGTTATACCCACTAGATCTGAGATAATTATAATTTATTAAAATAATTTTTTATGGTTAAAACAGCATTTACTATCTAGTGTCAAAATTAAATCGCACTACATCTGGATGTGGTGATGACAAGTCAGCTAAAATATATTTGGCAATTCTGCTCCATTTACTGATAAGATATTCTCAAATAGTCAGATATACTAAAATATAATTCAATTTAGAATAATAGATCCTCCAAATGTAATTAAGAATAATATCTCCCGATTCCGGGTGGATAAACAATTTTGTGCTACTAATAAAGTAATTAATGGTGCTAATTATGTGGCAATCAATGAGCATCACTGTCTTTATTGTCCTCAACTGGCAGTAAACTTTTGTAATTGAGACGATCATGAAAAAAAAAGGCCTAATTTGACAACGTTATTTATAGTCAAAATTATTGTCGCTCACCAAACCGTATTAAAAAAATGATCTAATTTGATACTTTTGAAAAATATCATATATATGCATCTATTGCGGCACCTCATAAAAAGTTTATCAATAAGCATACCAAATTTTAATTATAATGTAAGTGTCAAGACAACCTCTTGTGATAGTCAAATACATAACACTTTATAGTGTTATAAAAGATACATTATAATGAAAATTTGGTATTGAGACACTTTTTATGAAGCGTTAGAAAAAGTGCACAAATGTGATACTTTTAAAATGTGTCATGAAAAAAAGTGTCAAATTAGATAATTTTTTTAGTAGTGCGATCGACACATATTTGGTTTGACCTTAGTGTGTGTGTATATATATATATATATATATATATTGAGTTGTGGAAATCTATTATGGATGAAATTGTTAATATAAAGTCATTAAAGTGATTAGGATAAAATAGTTTGTCTCTCTCTCTATACTAGAGCGGCGACGGAGGGAAGGGGGAGCATTTGGTGGCAGCCGCCCCTTAATTTTTTAAAAATTCATTTTTTATTATATATTTATTAGAATTTCAAATTTTCATCTTCCTCCCTAAAATAAAATTTTGACTTTTATATAAGTTATATAATAATTTTAATTTTCTTTACTCTATTTTATTTTTGGTGATTTATCTTTATTCAATCTCATTTACCATAATTAATTAAATTCTCTATCTTTCTCTTTCCTCTCTTTATCCTTCTTCTCATTAAATTAAATTACTAAAAATTCTTTTAGATTTTACTTCTCTCTACTATTCCAATTAAAGTACCAAAAACCCTATTAGAATTTTTGTTTTCTCTTTTCTTGAAATAAGAACCTAAAAATAAACATACCCTATAGTATTCAACATTTTCTTCAAAAGCAACACACAAGAAGGTATTGTGTACTAATTTTAAAATTTATACATTTATTTATTTTTTTTTTGTAATTATTTGTTTTGTAGAGATTTGAATCTTAAGATTATTGATATGAATCTTGAGTTCCAAAGGAAGTTTTCTCCTTTTCATGTCTTGGACCAAGTTTTTGGTAGAGAGTGAGCAATAAAATCACTTGGTAGAGAATGAGCAAAACGTGGTGTTATTTTACAGATTTTTATTACTGGGTCAATTTGACAAATTGTGCTAAAAATATTAGAAAATGATCTTAGGAGTGGTGTGGTAATTTTAAAAAATATAGCGGGTTTAGGACTTTTTTTTAACACAAAGGTTTTTTTAGTAATTAAACTTAGCACAAAGGATTTTGTAAATTTAACTCTAGTTTTAACGTATCAATTATCATGGATTTTATGATTCTACCAATCTTCGAGATTTTATATGTGCTGCCACAACCACCATAGCACATTATCATTCTACATCTTAACCTATCAAGACCATACAAATTCTATTTCAAAACTCCACCGAAATTACTAGAAATACAATTTGCGGTCGTGTTCCACCTATATGAGGGATGAATTTTGTTTTGCTAATATATATCTTAGGAGTATTTGTAATTTTAAAAACAATAAGAATTAATTTATAATTACCATATACCTTAGCGGGTGTAGATTTATTTAACCTTTATTTTATTTATGACAATAAGGTATACCTATCTTGACATTATTAATTATTAAAGGCATAGGTTAATGAGCACATTAGTTAAAGCGCTTACAAAATAGCCCAAAAAATTAAATCACAATGAACTTTTTTTATATTAAGAGGGTGTTTGGCTAAACTTATTTTAAAGAGCTTATAAGTCCATATAGCTTATAAGATATTTGTAGACCTTATAAGCTACTACATTTTATTCAACTATAAGTTGTCAAAACGTTTGAATAAAATAAGATATTGTAGCTTATAAGATTTTTTTAATCTTATAAGTTGAGATTTTGTTTAGGTAAAAATGAGAGCTTATATTTTATTTCAAATTTAATAATGACAAAAAATAATAATGCAAAATTAATTTCAAATAAATAAATATTTTTCAGAGATAGTAGGAACGTTACGTTGAAAAAAAAAGTAAAGATATTTATCTCATTTCATGTTTTGGTGTTAGACAGTTTATAAACATTTTTTTTTTTAAAAAAACTATTTTTTTGGAGTTTATAAATTTCTAACAGCTTATTTTTGGAGCTTATAAGCTCATTGTTTAAAAAATTACCAAATAAATTTTAGGAGCTTATAAACTTTCAAATATCTTATTAAGATGTTTTGAAAAATTTATAAACCTAGCCAAACACTATCTAAATGCTCTTTAAGGTTGACCTAGCTAGTTTTAAAAAGCAGGCTTAAAACTACCAATTTGTTTATATATATATATATATATATATATGTGTGTGTGTGTGTGTGTGGTCTAGATGAGTTGAGCCAACTTATGAACATAATGAGTTGGCTCGACTTGAGCTTAGCTCGAGCTCTTTGATGAGTCAAGTTCGAGCTCAACTGTGACTATTCGAAAGCTCATGGGTCAGTTTGCGACTTTCTTTTTTTTTTTTTTAATATCTATACTTTTTAATAGATAAATAATAAATAACAATGTGATATTGATAATAGGTTTGTATTAAAAAATAATGTTTTTAATATTTAAATGTTTAAGTTTTACATTAGAAAAACTAATAATATTAAATGATTCAAGGTTTTATTGGAAAAAAATGAGGAAAAAATAGTAATATTTAAAAAACGATATAATGGAAAAAAATGAGCTCAAACCCAAATTTGAGCTCGATCTTTAAACGAACAGATGACTTCAAGTTGAGTTTCATCATTTTAAAATGTTCTTGAGCTCTATAATACAAGCGCATCAAACACAAGCTCAAGCTCAAGCTCGAGCTCACTTAAATTTAGTTGAGCTTAACTTGAGTTCCAAAAATCAGCCGAACTTGACTCGTTTACACGCCTACTTATAAATTGCCTCCAAAAGATTATATGGTAACAACTTTTTTTCTTTCTTAAACAAAAATGTACCCTCTTTTTATTTTTAAATCTCAACGACTTTATGGATGCTGCTTTTCTTTTTATCTTTTTGGGATATCTTCATGTATATTATTTAGTACCTTTTTATAATTTTAAAAATAAATAAGATGGCTCATACAATGAACTATCCACGAAATTATTTATACTTACTATATTGCGCTTAATTTAGAGTTTAATTCGTTTGGCGATTAATAATTATAAATACAATATGGTACGTGAACATAAAAATAGTTTGACAGATGTACAAATATCAAGTTTGAGTAATTTATTGATAATGTCAAGAAGGTTTGGAGACAGCATTACAACTATTGTTATCGTTATTATTATCATTATTATTATTATTATTATTATTATTATTATTATAAGATGGCCAAGGCGTAATTTGAAAAATAAGCCTTGAAAAACTTTAATAGTAGAGGTTAAAAACATAAATCTATATTATATATCTACACCTTTTTATTTATAACTTTTTATCTATTTATCTACTTAACACATCAAATTAATTTTCAAGCACTGATTCAATGCACCAGCACTGGTATGATTGCATCCAGTTAAAGAGTTTAATAATTGAGTAGATATGTTTACTTATTTATTTTTCAAACTATATATTTGATTTATTCATGTTGGAACATGTAATAAACATAAAAATATGCTGCTCTTTTTATAAATTTATATATATATGTATCTCCTTGTATTTTTCTTTTAATTTGTTCATGAGGTAAACCAATACGGGTGTTACTTTTAAAAATATTTTAAAAGACGAATAACATAAACATGCGTAGTCAAATTTATTTGCTAATACACGATTTCATAACGTCAAAAATTCTTATGTTCGTGAATTAGACTGCAAATAATGATTATGCAATTGAAAATAAAATTTTTTATTTCGACCCAATCAATAAAACATTAGACCCATCTAATAACTACGCTTGGTGTCTTTGATTTCACCCCATTTTCTTATCTCCTTCTTTCTCTCATCTTACTCGTCCCTTCTCACTTTTCGCTCTATTTTCTTTAACGTGATATCTATTTTGTTTCTATTTTTCTCTCCTTCATCTTTATTCACTTTCTTATCTACTTATTTTTTTTCATCATATAATTTAGTCCAATTTTAAATTATTTTGTCTTCAAGAACTCTAATAAATTTACTTAAAATATTTAAAAAATATATCCTAATAAAATCTAATGAGTTTTACATTCTATGTTATTTAAATTTTAAATACATATTATTATTATTATTATTATTATTATTATTATTATTATTATTATTATTCTTGTTACTATTATTATTGTTATTACTACTACTATCATGATTGTTCTTATTATTATTATTATTATTATCATTATTATTATTACAAGGTGGCCAAGGCATAATTTGAAAAATAAGCCTTGAAGAATTTTAACAATCGAGGGTAAAAACATAAATTGTATTCTAATATTGGTTCAATCTTATTCAATCGTGGATACCAAACTACCATCTGCATAATATATATAATCATCCTATTAACTTAATCGTGGATACCAAACAACCAATATAATTAACTTAACTCTCGGCTAATCTTGAGTCAATACACAAGTTTCGATTAACGAATTTTGCAAAGCAAACGATTCCTTAATGTATTAAGGCTTCCTTTGATTGTATGGATTGGACTAAACAACCAAAATTGTATTTAGGGTTGTTGAGCCAATTTGCTGAAGTTGGGCTCCCAATTTGTTTTGTCATTATGAAGAGCCTTTAGGCATGAAAAGTCTACTGGAGTCCAAGTTTGATTTGTGGGTTTGGATTGTATTGGTCGGGTTTTTACGTTTCTGCCCCTTAAATAACTGTTGCTGAATAATTGTGCTCGGATGTTGTGTTGTACAGCTGTAGGCAGTCATGGTGCCTTCCCATTTCGGATAGAAAGGTAAATTTATGCATCATCCAACCCACAAACAAATTCCACCTACCTTAGTTACACCCCCCCCCCCCATGAGACTCAATATTGATGAAAACCATTTATTCAGTACATGTATCCATGAATTATGGGGTTTTAATACATGGTTTACCAATGAATCAAATCAAGTTGAAATTGTGGATTAAAATCTGTAGTACATGGTACTACAACGAATCAAATGAAGCCTAAGTATGAATCTTTTTTTAAAAAAAAAAACTATAAAAGTTATCCCCTATAAAAAAATTTATCAATCGTACTCATGAAAATCAACCATCTCATCTAGATAATCTTTTTTTAGGTTGATTATTTTGCATAGATGAAAATATACTTATTTATTTAAAATAGAAAAATTTTAAAACCCAAAAAAAAAATAAACTTACCTAATAGAGATCCCTTTAACAACCTATTAATTTAATTTATACAATTTCAAACAATAGTACAACATGATCAAGCCCAAAATGTATCGCACAAAAATGACCTAGAACTAAGGGTGTTTAAAAAATAAAAAACTGACCAAAGCGAACTGAACCATTTTCGGTTCTTAAGTTTTTAAAGAAAAATTGCTTTTCGATTTTTTTTTTTCCGGGTAAAAAGCCACGGTTAAACCTGAAGAAAAAAACTAAAACTGAATTGAATTTGGGAAAGTTGTGTAAGGTTTGGATCAAATTGTAATATTGTAAGCAATTGCATTTTGTTTATGTGGCACTATTCTGAGAACAAGTCTATTTCTCTTTCATGCGCTATTTTGTTTTTGCATTATCTAGTGAATTGGCATTTTGATATGATTCATTATTACAATTCGGAATACATTAAGACCAAGTCTGTTTTTCCTTGTCATTCAATTGTTGCAGGCTCATCACAATTGATGATATATTAATATGCATAAGCATGTGTTGCTGACTTACTGTAATGATGTTCTAGATTTCGATTTCGATTTCGATTTCGAGTTTTCAATATGCACAAGCTTGTGCTGCAAACTGGCTGTATCACTCTTAAAGTGCTTGATTTCAGTTTTGGTTTTTCGATTTTTGACTGTTTTTTATTTTTTTCGGGGAAATCGAACTGAATTTGTCTTTTTGAACTGAAATTGAATCAACCATATTTTTGTTTAGTTTTTGATTTCAAGAAATTAAAATTTTCGATTAATCGAATCGAAAAATCAAAAGTATCAATTTTAACTGAATGAACACCCTACCCGAAACATAAACATGTTAACTGATAAATACAAAGAATAAGCCTATATACACTAATTAGCAAAGCAATCTACTGGTGAGATATTATTTTGTCTCAACACAGACCCAGATTCAAATCCACATTGGCACGAGGACTAAACTTGTAGCGCCCCTCTCGTTAGAACTTTTCTATATGATTGGGGTCCACTGATGGTCGTGTTGAGTACCTATCTTGCGATTTATACCTAATACGAACGTTCTAATCGATACTTTCTAGCAGTAACATATACAACATAAATGAGATAGAAATATAAATGCAAGTTATATATATAGAACTATATCAGTTTAAAAGGGTAACAACACAAAATAACCAAATTTATTACATGCAATAAACTTCAAGATCTATTAAACATACTATTCTATAAAGGTAAAGAACTAAAAACTAATAATTTGAAATACACCAATCGCCTTATTTGAGTTCTTTTTTATCTTGAATCTGAGACAGTAAATGGAAAGAGAACGACGTTGTAAGTCCAAGTGACTTAATGAGGCTGGGCACATATGCATATAGATATATACAGGAAATAAGACTTATAAAACTATTTAAATAATAAACAATGTTGAAATGTGTAGTAGTGTGAAATGTGTATTTTAATAATACAATATGAGCAAAGTGAGTAATATCTTAGTGTGCCATGAACAGTATCTCCAAACTTATGACTACTCAAAACGATAAAAATATCATAAAACCCTTATACCTCTCCTATCAAGGAGCGACCTCAACTATGGTTGAATAGTGGGTGTACTCGGTGCTGGGGTCAATACACCGGTCCAACCCTAGTATAGTCAACCTTCGGCTGTACGCAGAATTGAATCATGCCAGTATGGTATCATATAAAAAAAGTTTCTACCGTCAATCCGTTCTGCCCGATAAACCCTTCTTATATGTATCGAGGCCTGACTCTCCCAAGGGCAGTCTCCAAGGGTGTCATTTGATCGTAAACGGTATAATATGGCTCATGGTTTCCAATAATACAATAATTTATCTTCAATACCAATGACAAATAAATCATAAACCAAATCTAAGGAACATATATATAGTTTAAGTAGTAGCCTAAAATGCAAATGTATCTAAGGGGTATAATAAATTAACCATACTCAAGTAAGGTGAGTCAAACAACAATATTTACTACGTTTAGTTTAATCTCCCAAAAATGAATAGTGAAAGGCTCTCACCTTAACTAGTTATGTTTCACCAAGATTTTGGATTGGATTGACTATATCAAATTAATAACCACCTCTTATGCCTATGCCGTGTGTGTGTGGTTTAGAGGATTTTTAGGTGTTATGGGATATGTGACTTCTCAAATCACATATATATAGTGGTAGGCTTAAGAAATAAATAATATTTAATTATTTTAGCCCTTAGTCATGCCTAGACTAGTTTTGTGGCAAAGTTTTAGACCATTTATATGTACATATTAGATATAGATAAGGGACTTGTGGCAAAATCATAGCTTTTGAATATATGTTTGAGATTATGGCAAGAGTATAGCCATTGGATATGGATGAAGACTTGTGGCGAGATCATAAGGTGTTGAAGTGGAGATATTTTAATCAAATGAAAGGAACAAGTATCTTACATCTTTCAAATGATAAGAACAAGTGTCCTACATCTCTCAAATAAGAAGAACAAATGTCCTACATCTTCCAAATGGTAAGAACAAATGTCCTACATTTTTCAAATGATAAAAACAAGTGTTCTACATCTTTCTTTCTTTGTTTTTTTATCTTTCTTTCTTTCTTTTTTGTCTTGGTGGACGTGTTCTACATCTTTCTTTCTTTGTTTTTTTTTTTTTATCTTTCTTTCTTTCTTTTTTCTTGGTGGACGTGTTCTACATCTTTCTAATAAGAAGAACAAGTGTCCTACATCTTTCTAATGAGAAGAACAAGTGTCGTATATCTTTCAAATGATAAGAACAAGTATCCTACATTTTTCAAATGACAAAAACAAGTGTCCTACATCGCATGTAACTAATAAAATATCTAATGATAATAATAATAATAATATATAATAATAATATTATTATTATTATTATATTATTATTATTATTATCATCATCATCATCATCAATTCATGTATATATATATAAATTAGGATGTCACAGAACTTGCATGGATGTGTGCGCCAAGCGTGGAGTTGAACATGTATCTGCTCTGAGGCAAAACAATATCCCAATGTTAAACCACTTTGTTATTTTGTGTATATAGGTGGCTATGTTTTATATTTATCAATTGTTATGTTTATGTTTTGGGTCATTCTTGTCGATGCTTTTGGAACTTGGTCGTACTATATCTATTTTTTTAAATTGTATAAATTGGACCAATATGATACTAAAGTAACTTTTATTGAGTAAAATTTATCTATTTTGAAAAAATATGTATGTTTTCGTTTATGTAAATAATCGACCGAAATGAAGGCTATTCTATCTAGACGATTGATATTTAACAATATGTGATATATCATGTTATTTTGCCTATGCAAATTTGGGCCGATTAGTTCCTTTATAAGAGTTTTTTTGGCTATATAGTGACAACTTAGTTAAAAAAAAGCAACTACCACAACGATTTTTGACAAAACTTTCATTATTATCAAGCTGTCATTTTAGAAGTTTCACTAATTGCTAATGGTGGTAAGCCGGTAACTTAAATACAATTTTATCATTATTAACCATGTTATTATTTTTATGAGAAAATGAAAGTTTTTAGTCACTTATACTATTACAAAAATGTACAATAGGATTGAGCAATCGCTTTGATGTCTTCGCTCTCTACCCTCATTTATCTTCTCCGTTTCCTTCTGGCTCTTTTATATATGTGTATATATATATATATATATATATATTTACTCTCTCAACTTTTTCTATTTTGACTTTTTCTGATTTTTTTTTTAATCTTATAACTTTATATTATTTTAAGTTTTATTTTCTTATTCGTCATAAATTTAACAAGTAATATAAAACATATGTTTATGTATAAAATCTAAGAAACATTTATCATTTTATATAATCTAAATTCAAGCATTTAATCAAATTACATTTCATTTTTAGTTTGCACACGAATGTGGTCTGCCCAATTGTCAATATATATAATTGCTAATAATTTTTATATTATTACTTGATATACTATCACCAACTTTCTTTTTTCTTGTAGTGATCGGGCATATAACGAGGATAATTATATATGCTAGTAAATGTAACATACTCTCTGCGTGTGCAAAATAAAAATAGATATAATCTGATCACATGTTTAAAATTAAATGATATAAAATTTTAAAAAATATTTAATTATAATATGAATATGATTTTGTATATTTTTTAATATATTTATTAGAATTGTCAAAAAATGATTGAAAATAGATTAAATATATGATTGAAAATATAAATAAAAAGATAAACTTGAACAAATATTAAAGATAGGAATATTAGAGAGGAGAGAGAAGAATAAAATGAGAAACAATAATATCACATTGAAAATATAAGAGAGAAAAGTAAGAGGAGAGAGAAAAGGGGAGAGAGAAAATAATTTGCCAGACCAAAGCACCAAAAATAGTTATTAAATAGGTCTAACGCTTTATAAATAATATATATATATATATATATATATGGAAACCCATGTAAAATGCACCTTTGTGCTAATGCTACTTTTCTTATAATTGTCACTGTGTCAAATGTTATCAAAATGGGCCAAGTTTCACTGTTGGTCCTTCATGTCTAATTCGTCTCACTTTAATTCTTCATATCTCAAATGCACTATTTTAGTTCTTCATATGTATAATTAGTCTCATCATCATCCCTTGCTAGACTGTTTCATTAGTATTTAACG
Organism: Petrea volubilis; assembly: GCA_026212405.1. Taxonomy (NCBI): domain Eukaryota; kingdom Viridiplantae; phylum Streptophyta; class Magnoliopsida; order Lamiales; family Verbenaceae; genus Petrea; species Petrea volubilis. The sequence continues at coordinate 15,074,733 of CM047882.1, forward strand.
AAATCTCTATTTAAGTGGGTGGAGTGTTCCACTAATTAAGAATGCCTTTGAAAAATACTTATTTTTAACTATTTAATATTATTTTATCTTTCTTTTTTTCTTGATATGCCATTTTTTTTTAACCAATTAACAGACTTCAGTAGCAAACTTGTAGCAAAAGTTCCATACTTCTACAAAACATAGACAAAATCTCTAAATTTTTCCCCAAAAAATTGGTGATTCTTTGAAACTTTCACATTGATTGTAATGGCTTCAAGTGTGCAAAGTACTACTGAAGGAAATTAAACTAAAAATACCATTGAGGTTGAAGGAATTTCAATCAAGGTGAATTTCATTAAGTATTAAAAAGAGAAAAGATGAGTCACTTTAAAATAATGTTGCATCAGAACATGTGAAGCAAAAATATTAACAAAGAGAGGTAGGAAGAGGATATGATGAACTTTTGGTGGTGTCTTTCCATAAGAAGAAAATTGGGCAATAATGATGTATTTGGTGGTTTCTTCTTCTACTCTTTTGTTTTACCCTTTGTTTGGACATTTAGTGGTGTGATGCAATTTTAATGGCATATGAAATAGGGCGAATTACACTGACCACCCTTGAAGTTAGGTTAATTTACGAGAAACCCTTTATTTTTTTAAAAATTACCAAAAACCCCCTTAGGTTATGCCTATATTACAACTAGCACCTTGCCTTAGGTTGACTTATTTTAATTTTCAAAAATACCCCTGTCCCTTTTTTTGGGCGAATTACACTGACCGCCTGTGAGGTTAGATTAATTTACAAAAAGTCCCTTGTGGTTTCAAAAATTCCCTAAGGTTATACCCATATTACAACTAACAAATAAATAATGTTAATCCAAGCATTGATATGTTATATTTCATAACTTTGACAATAAAGATGGTATAAGATATTCTTTAGGGTATAGAGTGTAACTAACTATTTATTTTAATTATGTTCTATGTCATAAATTTATACTAAATATACGTAATATGTGCTAAATTTATATTTGAGAAAAATATAATTATATGTGTTGCATATATCCATAATGTGAAATGAGAAATATAAAGATTGATTGAAATAAAAAATTAAAATTAAGTAATGCACTTAAACACTTTATTTATAATTCAATAGAACATAAATTTTGACCTTCTTGAGAACTCTAACTCATTTCTCTTAAAATTTACTATGTATTAGCGATAATATGACATACTTGATGTGTTGGTAGATACTTTTAATGCATTAAATTCAGAATATTTATTTGAATAAATAATCACATTTTTTTCAAATCTATTTCATGAAAATTTTATGATAACAATATTATAGAGGGAAAAAAAAAAAGAATTAATATTGTTAATAAGTCAACTTAAGTAGGTTCTAGTTATAATATGAGTATAACCTTAGGGGACTTTTGATAATTTTTGAAACTATAGGGGTTTTCTCATAAATTAGCCTAATCTCTGGGTGGTCCGTGTAAATCACCCAAAAAAGGGAAAGGGGTATTTTTGAAAATTGAAATAAGTCAACCTAAGGCTAGGTGCTAACTGTAATATAGGTATAACCTCAGGGAAAATTTTGATAATTTTTGAAAAAATAGGAGTTTTTTCGTAAATTAACCTAACCTCAGGGGTAGTTAGTGTAATTTTTCCTATGAAATATGTTTTGACTGCAGGTTTCGTACTTTATTTTAATGTGACTATATTGTCATTTTTCACACATATACATATTATCATTTTTGTTTTTGGTGTTCATTAGCTATGGTAAATATTTTTCCAAATATACCTGTAGCAAAAATACTCAATCCACTTAAGCAGAAAAGTATGGGACAAAAACAAACTTTTTAAAATAATTAATATTATGAGATAGATGGAGTAATAGAGTAATTAATGAGGTACGATGATGAAACTAATTATAAAAATGAAGAAATAAAATGATACATTGAAAAATGCAGAATTAAGTGGAACCGAACTTGAACATAAGGCACCAATAATGAGAATTCGTCATTAAAATGAGATGAATTAAAGCTACATCATCACTAGGTGACAGCACTTCATACTTTGAGTGATGATATATTGCATCTCTATTTGTGCTTGGTTTGATTTGTTGGTAATATATTGAACAATGATTCTTAATATTAAATAAGCTATTATTATTATTATTATTATTATTGTTGTTGTTGTTGTTGTTGTTATTGTTATTATTATGTTCAATATTGCAAATAGAATTCCCATAGCTTGGTTCCTCTTCATATAATTGCTGGTTTAGGTTGAACTGAACATTCAAGTTCTGAATTATTAATATATACTTGATCATGGAGAACACTTCAATTTTGCTATTTTTATAATTTTTTAAAGATGCGCATTCATATATGTCATTACTAGCATGTACCCAGTGCTATGCACGTATATCATAATTTATTGCAGGGTATAAAAAGATTAAAAAATAAAATATACTATTCATGCGAAATAAAGTTTACTCTAAATAATTTTCAATATAGCTCAATAATTAAATAAACAATAATATTTACTCATATTTATAGCTTTTAAATTTAAAAAGAAAAAAGAAAAGTATTGTCGTGTCAACAGAATCATATCAAAAAATTTTAAAAAAATTAAAATCTAAATATATGATCCAAACTAAAGTTATAAATAAATTTTTAGATATATTAAAGTTATGAATGCTAAACTATGAGCTACTCTAAGTTAATAAATTACAAAATAATGGATTATTATCCACATTGAAAGATGTGACACAATGATTTTTTTTACGCACTTAAATATAAATGGATGTGAATCATCGTAAAATAAATTAAAATTAAAATTAGTTTACAAAAAAAGAATAACTATAAAAATATAAATATAAATCAAATAATAATTAAATTATGAAACACCAAGTACTCTTGATGTATCTTGGATGTTGTGAATCTTTTTTCACATCTCCAAATAAATCTTTCGCCTTAAACTTGCATAAAATAAATCTTAGATGTTGTGAATATTTTGAATCTCCTTTCATACAGATATATATATATATATATATATATATATATATATATGTATCTTTGGATAAATAATCTCCTTTCGTATCTCAATTCATTTTCTAATGAATATTTTAATGATAAAATATCTCACTTAGTAGAAATCAAAAATCATAGAAAAATGGGAGTACATAATTGGATATGTTAGTGGGTAAGTAAGTGGATGATTGGAATAAGAAAATTTTTAATTGTTGTTATTATTATTTCAAAAGACCGATCCAATCATTTTTTTAATTAAGAAATTCAAAATTTTGAAAGATCAAAATTAACCAAATTGCAGTCAAAGACCACTATCAAAATCATTTTGTGGCTTATAAGATTTGATCAGTCCACGCGACCAAATGCGCCACTTGTCACTATTTGATTGGTTTTGGATTTTCGGGCTGCAGAACTTGATTTAATTGGCCGAAATACCTCATATTGACACTTGACGACCTCTTATTTGTCGGTAAATAAATATTAAAATATTAATTAAAATTAACATTTTAATATTGGAATATGCTAGTGTGTGTGTGTGTATTCTTGGCGGCAAGATACTTGAGCATCAAATATATCGTTTTGCGAAAGAGATTTGCCAAGAATTTCCCTTGAATAGTCTCATCAAACAACAAAATTAATTTCTTCTGATGAGATTGAGAATCAAACAAGAGAAATTATACTTTGATTATTTGGGAATCAAGAATTGAACACCTGATACTACTTTAAACTCATGATGGGCCTTCTCGAATTGACCAAACAGGAGTTGAACTTCAAGTAAGATTAGTGTTCCAATTCAATCTGTACTCTATTGTTCCACGTGTTAATTTATTGATAATTTGTCAAACACATCAAATGTTTTATCATTGTTGAATAACCGCTTTCATTTAAAAATTTAAACAGTTAGTGATGAGAATTATCAAATACTTATTTATTTCCTATGCATTCTCGCACATGCAGACAAACTTTTTTTTTGTATCAAACATTACAAGTAAAATTACTTTTGTTTTTTAATAAATGGGCGGTGTTAGAATTCAAACACATGACCTTTTATTTGATCTAACTCTAATACCATATTAAATAACCACCTTATTTAAAAAATTAATCTGTTAGAGAAGAGTTATTAAAAATATTTATTATTTCCAACAATCAACAGAGTGGAGTTAGTCCTTTAAATTTTATCACCGACATATTTTTGTCATAAAGTCTCAAAATTGCAATATTTTTGGTCTTTTCTATCTAATGTCCCTAGCTAAAAACAAAATGGAACACTCTAATCTTTGATTGGCAAACTTAAGGTGGTGCTATTATTCGTATTCATTTTCTAAGCAGATATATAATTATAAAAATACTAAAATAGGAAAAATAAAATACGAAATCATCAAATTTACTATAATGATGATACTCAATGAAACATTTAAACTTCAATTCTAATAAAATCCAAGATTAAAAGATATTAAGAACAGTGGAAAGATATTGACCATAAATTAAGTACCAATATATATCATATATGATCTATTAAGAAAATTTCCTGAAAATTGCCTACTCATTAATATCAACAACAAAAAGCCCATTCAACAAACACCAATCGATTAAGTTACTCAGGCTGCAGTTAGGCTCGGTTGGATAGATTTTAAAAAATTATTTTTTGAGTCTATTTTTGGGGCGAACTGAACCCATCATTAACCGAGAAGCCTTCATGGTCGATTCTTAGATTGCCGGGTATACCAATCTTACAATCTGATTCAGATCTTTGCTTTAATACGCGCATGCGGCCTGTTTGCAAAAATTCGCCCAATGAATATGCACATGCACAGTTTGTATTTTATGCGC
>CM047882.1:15080072-15097913 GCA_026212405.1 Petrea volubilis
AAATTCTGCTTAAGCTTTTTGTTTTCTAAAAAGGGTACTTCAAATTTATATATCTTTGCACTCCTTTAAGTAATATGATTTTAACTGGTGAGTTATTGAAGAATCTTTTCAAGAAATTATTTCTTTATGATGCTTCCAGATCAGCAAAACTTATGCATTTAATTTATTTGATTTTTCGTTTCGTAGGTTCTACTTCAATCAGGACAATTTGGCGGAGAAGTTAGGTTCAGGTGATCTCTGGAACATGATTCTGATCCTAGAATTTCAAACTATACTATGACTAGGCTTGTCATGTTAGTTTTTTATCATATGATTTGTCAGAGATTCATCTCATTATTTGTTTCTAAACATATTCAGTGTATGACTCCCTACTCGAAGTTAGTAATTGGTTCTGATTTTTTTTTTTTTGACAGAAGCCATATGTTTTAAGTTTATTTTTAGCATTGATTGATGCTTCTCATATATATTGACGTGTTCTGATTTGTAATACCTTCACTCATGATACTACTAATGGATGACGAATTTTGGTCAGAACATGGTTCTGGTGTCAAGTGTTTTGGAGAAAATATCTTAGGAAATATTTAATGTGTGAAAAATAAAATTACATTTGATTTTATTTTTGGAGAGTCACGTCAAAATTTTATACTGTCACGTATTGTTATGTTAGTAGCATAATATTTGAAAATCATGTGTTGTTAAATGACCGCCTCATTTAACTATCTAAATTGTTAAAACATTTAAGATCTCCAACACACCCCTGCATTCACAGGAATTTTTTTTCTTTTTCTTCTTATTTATTTATTTATTTTTTTTTGAGCATCGTGCATGAAACTATTTTCTTGTTTTTCATCATAATGGGCGGCGATGAGATTCGAACACTGGACCTCTTATTTGGCCTAGCTCTTATACCATGTTAAATGATAGTCCTGTTAAAGAGGAGAGCCATAATATATTTAAGATCTCCAACAGTATATATTTATATATTAATTAACAATTGAAAGATAGGTACGTATATATTTTGATTGAGTGAGTGAGATTAATGATTATGATTTTCCTAAAACATTTTGGGAAAAGAGATGGCTTTGAAAGAAATGTTTGGCTTCTATTGCAGAAATTGAAAACATTCCCTTGGAAACATAACAAAACTAGCCTTGATTCCCCCTTATATGCTATGGTGATATCCAATGGTATACTTTTGCCTCTCTCTCTCTCTGAAGTCAGTCAGCTAATCTTGTATCTATTCCCATGCTAGTTTGACATCCCAAGATGCAGCTTATGCTTTGAGAACCAACAGTGTTAAAAGTTCTTATAGTTGAATATGAAAGCTAATTATCGTTGGACCTGGAAAGGGACTGAAAAAGTGATGATTGTAGATTTTATGCAATAATAATCAATAATATGCCAAATGGGTATTCTCTGTTTCATCTTTCTTTCACTTGTCATTAGTTTCGAATATACAGACACATTCCTCTATGCTTTCTTCTGCTGAAGGAAACAGGAGTGAATGAGGTATGAAATTTTCGATACTCATGATTTCTCTTTTCTTGCTTGCCTTTGGCTTCACAGAGTGATGAAGACAACTGCCAGAAATTCTGGCAAACAAAATGGATCAAATCACGTGAATGGTTTCTTCTATCCACATGAGGAGTGTAGCTGGGGGAAATTATGCCAGAGGTGCAGTTATGCACTACAAAAGAGAGGCAACCACATAACACAGGTGTTTTTTCTTCTCTTCAATTGCTGATGCCTTCATAGTGTATTCTAGAGAAACTTTATTTAAAGGCAAAGCTATTTGAATCCTACAAATAACCATAAATACGCACCCAAACTGTGCCAGTAGTATTGCCATTGGTGGCACACCACATTTGTTCAGAAAGTAAATGCTTAAATATAGAATGTTGCTTTTCAAGGTGACTAACTTTGCTATAATTTTGGGTAACTTGAGTTGGACATTAAACCAATAAGAGAATATGAGAATCCTGGCTATTCTTGTGCTTTGTAAATTTGCAAGTCAATGCCCTTAAATCTTCTGTAAACATTGTTCCGTTTTAGGTGGATAATTCATAGGAGTTATATTGTATAATCAGTTATGCAGGTTTTCCCTCTCCTTGTATTAGACGAATTTATTTGTGATTTTTTGCAGGGCATTATTGGATTTACCTCTGGTGCTGAGGGGCTAGATAGTTCAGGCCTTAGCTCTTCCGCGGCTGTAGTATACTTCTCTTCTCCTCGCGTGATGAATTTCGGTATCAGCTTAGATGATTGGTGTTTGTCCTACCAAATAAATGAGGTTCACATATTGCAATCACTATGTTACTGACCTCACGTTTGAAGTATTTCTGAAGCTCAAGGTTGTTTAGGGCTATTCATGGTGTTTAGCCTTCAGAATTAGATCTATGATCAATTATATTAAACACATTTATTTTATTTTTCTAACTAGGACACATTTTCAGTTAATTACGATGATGCATTCAGGTGTTCAATGCAGTATATCAGAAGGATCTCTCATGATGTTGTCTATGCCAAGATTTATCTTGAAGTTTTTCATATTTGAACATTTGTGGGTAGTGCTGCTCCAGCTTTATTGTTGTTCCATGTGGTTACTGAAGTCTCTATGTTTGACAGGTAGGCGTGGCGTACCTGTTGGCTTTTGAAAGTGCAAATGATCTTATAATATCTCCGACAGAGATATTGAGTATGATAGTACGATTTTTTTGATAATATTTCCAGTTTGACTATTTACGAGCATCTTCTTCAGCAATATTTTCTGCTTTCAAAATTTTATAGCCTGATATCATTATTTATTTATTCTATTTTTTTTTTACCGCATGAAAGTTATAACATCTTTCTGTCTCCTTTAAAACCAATTCATGTGTTGATCTCACTTCCCCAAAACATGCAGGTTAATTGAAAATGGATATTTAGGCCTGAAAAATGGCATATTGGATCAATCAGCCATATTGCTTTCAAGCTACGGTTGTTTAACTTGTATGAATTGCAAGGTAAATGTTTATTTTCAGGATTTTTTCATTTTCAAACTGCATTGCTTTATTGATATCTGTTTTTCCAATATTAGTGCTTTTTCTTGAATTACTGTTGTGCTTTTCTTGAGTTGGTCTTCTTCTGCAGACCAAAGAACACAAACTTATACGTGGTCCTGAATTGAATGGGAATTGTAACAATGAGACAAGCAAGCAATTCAAGATATTACTGGCATTTTTCAGGCTTGAAGCAAGCTTTGACAACAAATCCTGGATACAATTCCAGAGTAGCAGAGTGTCAGGAGGCTGCAAAAATTCTGCTCCAGTAAGATCCTTTTATGAAATTGTACTGTTGCCCACCTTTATTTGCTCCGTGTTTTTAAGTTCTGACATTGTAGTTTTTAAGAATCTTGAAAACTAGTTTAAACTAAAACAACCTAAACGATCTTTCTTTCTAATGAGCAAAAGTTAAGTCCAGGAAGAATATTTGTGACGCCAAATTTCTGAAGGAGCTTTTATTTCTATAATTTTCAGAGGACATATGGCTCTTTTCTGTATCACTTATCTGTTGCTGTCCTTTTACACCGACATTTGGTGATACGTGTAAATTGCTTCAATGATTCTTTAACTGGTACATGGTTGATATATATATGTGTGTGTACATATATATTGGGTTTGACGCTCTTAAGTGGGACTAAGGAAGCAATTAGTATAAGTGTTGGGAAATACCTTAAAATTGCCTTTAGACTAAACAAGGTCAATTGAAGGAAGGAATGATATGAGGGTTTCGGATAACTCCAATCTTAAGCATGGATGCCTAATACATTACAATGCTTTAAAATAATTCAATTGAAGGATTTGAAAGCCATGGTTTTAAAGTATTCTGTAACGACCCGGTAAATCTTTTATTTAACTATTTTATATTATACAAGTTTTATATGATTATTTTGTGAGTTATTGTTTTCTAGAGATTATTCTTTCAAAATATGATTTTTATTTGCGAACAAATGAGCATATTACTACATAAATATTGATAAATATTATAATTCCAAATATTCTTAAAATTTCATGCATTTAATCTTTCTAAACTCCCAGAATTATTTAATATATTATTTTCACATTTTACCTATTTTCCCAAGAATTTTTAGTAATTTTCGAAAAACATTGTCTTTAAGTTCTTAATTTGAAATATAATTTTTAAAATACTTAATTATTATCAAAGAATGAAAATAATAATATAAATAAATATTTTAGATTTTATTTGACTTATAAAAATTAATTTTCGAATTTTTAGAATTTTATTTCTATTTTTGGGCGATTTTCGAAAAAATTGGCAAAACAAGGGGTATTTTGGTCTTTTCACCTCTCCAACCCCCAAATTTCGTTTTTTTTGCTGAGAAATAAGCAATAAAATACTTAATAAATAAGAGTTTCAGATTATATAGGCTTTGTTTGATTTTAGTTGATTTTATTTTATATTTTATCAAAATATCTTTACTAATACATACTCTTGAACCTCATATACATAAATAAACTATATATTAGTGGTGATGTACATGGCTACATATACACACACACACATACCCACATACATATACATGGTATTTAGTAAAAATAGGTGTAGGCATATATAACCATGTATAATGTATGGAAGAGGTATTAGTTGAATTTAATAATTGGATATTTGTGTCTAATAGTTAGAAAATAATTACACAAGACCATATACACCACAATCCTCATTTTTTCAGCCATTTCCAGCCCAAAACCGTGCACTCTCTCTTGCTCTTACACTCTCTTTCATTTTTTTTCCTCAAACACTTCACTCTCTCCAAATTAATACACCACTTTGAAGGACTAAGGTAGGAACTCTTCTTTATACCTTAAGTAGAGGGTTTTTCTTCTTCTTCTTGAGGAGATTAGGCAAGCTTCCATACTCTTGTGCCCAAGCAATGTAAAGGAACAAGCTTGAATGGCCTAGAGTGAGAGCTTTTGCCAAACATGCCTCCAAGTTGAGGGTTTTAGTTATGTTGCTATCTTCATGTTACTTTATAGTAATTTTATCATGTTTAACTCTTGTTGGGAGGAAGTTGAAGGATGGATAGACTTATGAGCATGATCTTGAAGATCTTATGTGGCTAGTATGCTTATTTGGAGTTCTATGTGCTTACTATGCTTTCTTGGAAAATTATGTGATTATTGTGCCTTTTTACACTAATATGGCATTCTTATGTTTTATTTGGATTATTATGTGAGTTCTATGCTTTATATGAGATAGTATGAGACCATGATTCTTTAAATGAGCTAGTAGGGGAATATCCTATGTTGCCTTGAAAGTAATTGTGAAGAAAGCTCCATATATCTATTTTTTATACTTTATTGTATAGTTTTATGCCTACTTTGATGATTATAGAGATATATCTATATCTATATATATATATATATATCTATGTACGTATATATATAGATATAAATATTTAAAGTATTGTTATCTATTCATTTAGCTAATTCATATTATATTAGGTATATATCTATATATATATATAGTTATGTACGTATATATATATATATATATGTCTACTTATTATAGACTAATTATATACTTAGTAATACTTAGTAAGACTACTTTAATCTATATATATATATATATATGGTACGTATAAATATATATACTTATATTCATTTTATTAGTTTATATATATATATGTAGATAATTTCAATCATCTTATATCTATATCACACTTTATATAGTTTATGTATTTTTCTATCATCTTTATATATATACTTATCTATATCACATTTTATATATTTTATATATTTATATTAGTTATTTTTTTATCTTTATATTTATATATTTACACTAGTTGTGTTTATATATTTATATATTTATATTCATATTTTATCTATTTACATATTTTGCTACTAGCTATATATATATTTACCATTTCTATGTAAGTATGCTTAATAAGCAAACATAAAACTTTCATTTATACGTGTGGAGCTTACTTTGCTAAATTATGATGATGTGCATATGTGAACAAATTGCAATTGTGTGAATGGGCCCATATGTGCTGGAATGGTCTGGGGGGTGTTCCACCGGGACATACTATTGAGTAGCCGGGAGAGTTCACCACCCTTCCATCTCCTAATCCCCCCCTTGGGTAGACGGAGGGATCTACTCAAGAGAGAGGGTCGTAGAACAATACTAAGGCGTATGCCCGGGATACGACCATTGGAGGATAAGGCTGGCGGGAGAAATGTGCTGGTTGTTATTTCGGCCCGGGTAGTTATAAGGGTCACTGTCAGGTGACGAAAGGTAGAAAGTGTGAAATTATATGTGTGCTATGTGTAACTAATGTGCACTTGACACCCGAGCACCTTATGTGTATAAAGAAGTGTTTCTACTCAACGTATGTTGATTTCATGTTATATAATATTTTAGATGCTTCCGAAGATAGCTTTTATGATGGTGAGGAGGAGGAACCTTTTGAAGCATTTTACTAGGAAGAAGGACGTAGGATTTTTCGCTGCGTACCTGTTTTGGGTTTTTGCTTTTGCTATGTATCAATAGTAAACTAGCAAGTCGAGACTCTCTTTTGTTGATGTACCCTTATGTAATGTGCCTTATACGTTGTAATTAAAAATGTACGCATGTATGTAGCCACTAATGATAGTATTAATCTAATAATAGCCATAAGACTAATAATAATAATAAAGGGATTTCGGGGTCGTCATAGGTGGTATCAGAGCTTGGGTTTATGCCTAAGCTATGCTGGGTAAGGATCCTCGGCGTAAGATTTTGGAATAGAAAGGAGATAGGCTTGATCCGAGAAAGTTGATTAGGGATGAATTTCCTTTGGTTGTGTTTGACACGCGGGGGTGGCGGGTGTGGCTGGGCGGCCGACCAGTGCATACTTTGCTCCTCTAATGGCAAATACTTGACTAATTTGAGTATAAGGTGAATGTTTTTGGGTAATATCTGTAAATGATTACTTGTGGAATTATGTGACTTAAGTTGTACGTTTGTAAAATCCACCTCTTGAACCTATAGGAACCAACTTGAGAGTTACCATGGGTATATGTGAATGTTGCGAAGACCTCTAGTGCATCGAATGGATTTTATATTAGGTTGAATTATACTTTGCAAAAACGTATCTTTTGGTAAAAATTAGTATTGAGATAGGGACCTTGAGAATTGGGAAAGGTAGAGGCTATGTACTTTGTTGAACTTAAGAAAAGAAAGATTTGGAAGCTTGTGGAGGTCTAAGGCTCGGAATTTGTGAAAGGATTCATAATTATACTATGGTAGTAGAAACGGTATTGAGAATTAAAAAGAACAACGAAGCAATTGAAAACTTTAGACACTTCGTGAGACTACGATCTAGGGGCGGCCCAAGTGGAAGGAACTCTGGAGGATATATCAAAGCTGCAAGAATTATTGTGCGAGGTAACCAAATAAGCCTACAACGTGGAAGGTACGCATTTAGCTTGTTTCATTTACCTAGAACTTTGATTGATCCAAGTTCACTACATGTTTTCTAAGCTATAGGTTCAATCTGACATTTATCACATGAGTTAGAAGTATGACTTAGATGTAGCCGCTATCCAATATTGATGAGTTATTTGATTAAGTACAAGAAGTTTCAGTATATTCCAAACTGGATTCGAAATTAGGTGAGAAGGCGAGGGAGAATTTTAGTAGTCATGGGAAGACGAGCAATTATGGAATAGAATAAAGATATAAAACAAAGCTACTAGGAATGATGAACTTAAGTATAGGTTTCTATTTTAGGCGAAGTGTGTAATAGTTAAATGACGATTCCCTTGTGATAGTTATGTTTCTTAATTCTTTTCGTAAGACCTCATCATTACTTATTCAAAGGATCTCTAAAATTCATTTTACTTGGAAGCAACTTTTTATTATCTCCATAGGAGATGTACTTTTTAATCAAACCTTGAAGCCTATATTATTTATGTGATTTGTTTCTAAAGTTATAAGTTTGCTTGTTACATATTATTTTTGCCCCTAGATTTTCACAATATCGATATTTCTTTGGGATATCTCTTACAACCAATATCCATTGTTTAATGTAAAGAAAAGAAAATGCCAATTTTGTCATACCTTTATTCTAAAACAATGATTCCAATAGCAAGTCTTTTGTTTCCGCAATCATTCTTTTTGCTTTTAAGGCACTTTTCAAATTTTTCTCAATTGACATCCCTTTTTATCTCTTTCTCGAAAAGTTTGTGATAGAGGAAATTTCCAAATTATTTCACCTATTAGCAAAAGCTTGAAATCTTTGCGATTTACGTCAACCGAAGTTTTCCTTATTCGACACTTCAGTTGACCAAGCTGTTTGTCAACTTGTATGCATTCTCATGTGTATCAATAATAATCCATTGGCAATCTTATATTTCATTTGCTCTTTAACTTCAAACATGAAAATCTGTCGAATCAAGTTTGGAAAAATTGATGTGTTATCCTTGATCTCTACTAAACTTCTTCTTGTATATTGCTAAATAATATTTAAACTAAAAACGTTGACAAATATTTTCAAATCCTACTACATGTATGACTCGCTTTTCCACTTGTCGATTTTCTGTTTCTATTAATTACAATTTTGTTTTCGTTTTGCCGTATACATCTTGGATCTGATTTTGTATCTATCTGGACTATCACTACCCTTACTCATTTGACAAAAAAAAAAAAAAAAAATTTAAATTTGAACCTATCACCAAAGATTTTGTTATAGGATTACTTTGAACCTAGCAAGGCAATAGTGCAATATGGATAGTTGTGGATAGCCTTATGAAAAGCTTCCACTTCATTGTGTGGTTTAGAATGGCAGAATATTAGAAACAAGACATAGTTGGACTTTTTGGTACTTGGTATCTCCGTTAGTATAGTCTTTAATAGAAACCCACAGTTTGCCGTACATTTTGGCAAGAATTATAAAATGTTTGAACCACTAAGTTAAACGTTAGTATTTCTCAACAACCTCAAACTACTGGACAACTAGAATGAATCCTACAAGCCCTTGAAGACATACTTCGAATCTGAAGGAAGTTAAAATCGACACCTCCTACTAGCCAAAATTTGCCCCTCACAATAACTATTAACCCATAGTTGGCATGATCCTTTTGAAAGCACTTTATGCACAAGGAAATAGATTCACATTGTTTTGGAATGAAGTGGCACAAGTGAAGCCCAAAGTTAGTATAGGAAATCTCCAAAGTCACTAAAGTAGCTTGAAAGTGAATGACAAAAATACAAAGTTGCTAAAAGAGTTACTCCGATAAGAGACAAAGAGATTTGGAATTTGAATTAGAAAAAAAAGGGGAGTCTTAAGACTTGGGAAACAAATGAAACAATTAATCCAAGATATGGCGATTCTTTTGACATATTGGGAAGAATAGGAAGTAGTAGTGTAAGTTGGCATTACCTTCTACCTGCTAGAAGTACATAATGTCTTCTATATATCTATACCCAAGAAATATCACTTGGATCCCTCACATACACTAAACCACGACAACCTAGATATTTACCCAGATTTGACCTATGTTGAAGAGCCTATCGAAAATATTGAATTTGAAGAATGCACTTTAAGGAACAAGACAAGTCCATTAGTACGAGTGCTATGGAAACATCATGGAATTGAAGAAACCACTTGTGAACGAGCGGAAGAAGTACAAGAGAAGTACCCACAGTTCTACGAGTAAGCATAAGACGAATTTCGAGGACGAAATTTTTTTAAGGGGAGGAGGATGTAACGACCCGGTAAATCCTTTATTTAACTATTTTATATTATATAAGTTTTATATGATTATTTTGTGAGTTATTGTTTTCTAGAGATTATTCTTTCAAAATATGATTTTTATTTGCGAACAAATGAGCATATTACTACATAAATATTGATAAAATATTATAAATTCCAAATATTCTTAAAATTTCATGCATTTAATCTTTCTAAACTCCCAGAATTATTTAATATATTATTTTCACCTTTTACTTATTTTCCCAAGAATTTTTAGTAATTTTCGAAAAACATTGTCTTTAAGTTCTTAATTTAAAATATAATTTTTAAAATGCTTAATTATTATCAAAGAATGAAAATAATAATATAAATAAATATTTTAGATTTTATTTGACTTATAAAAATTAATTTTCGAATTTTTAGAATTTTATTTCTATTTTTGGGCGATTTTCGAAAAATTGGCAAAACAAGGGGTATTTTGGTCTTTTCACCTCTCCAACCCCCAAATTTCGTTTTTTTGCTGAGAAATAAGCAATAAAATACTTAATAAATAAGAGTTTCAGATTATATAGGCTTTTGTTTGATTTTAGTTGATTTTATTTTATATTTTATCAAAATATCTTTACTAATACATACTCTTGAACCTCATATACATAAATAACTATATATTAGTGGTGATGTACATGGCTACATATACACACACACACATACCCACATACATATACATGGTATTTAGTAAAAATAGGTGTAGGCATATATAACCATGTATAATGTATGGAAGAGGTATTTAGTTGAATTTAATAATTGGATATTTGTGTCTAATAGTTAGAAAATAATTACACAAGACCATATACACCACAATCCTCATTTTTTCAGCCATTTCCAGCCCAAAACCGTGCACTCTCTCTTGCTCTTACACTCTCTTTCATTTTTTTCCTCAAACACTTCACTCTCTCCAAATTAATACACCACTTTGAAGGACTAAGGTAGGAACTCTTCTTTATACCTTAAGTAGAGGGTTTTTCTTCTTCTTCTTGAGGAGATTAGGCAAGCTTCCATACTCTTGTGCCCAAGCAATGTAAAGGAACAAGCTTGAATGGCCTAGAGTGAGAGCTTTTGCCAAACATGCCTCCAAGTTGAGGGTTTTAGTTATGTTGCTATCTTCATGTTACTTTATAGTTAATTTTATCATGTTTAACTCTTGTTGGGAGGAAGTTGAAAGATGGATAGACTTATGAGCATGATCTTGAAGATCTTATGTGGCTAGTATGCTTATTTGGAGTTCTATGTGCTTACTATGCTTTCTTGGAAAATTATGTGATTATTGTGCCTTTTTACACTAATATGGCATTCTTATGTTTTATTTGGATTATTATGTGAGTTCTATGCTTTATATGAGATAGTATGAGACCATGATTCTTTAAATGAGCTAGTAGGGGAATATCCTATGTTGCCTTGAAAGTAATTGTGAAGAAAGCTCCATATATCTATTTTTTATACTTTATTGTATAGTTTTATGCCTACTTTGATGATTATAGAGATATATCTATATCTATATATATATATATATCTATGTACGTATATATATAGATATAAATATTTAAAGTATTGTTATCTATTCATTTAGCTAATTCATATTATATTAGGTATATATCTATATATATATATAGTTATGTACGTATATATATATATATATATGTCTACTTATTATAGACTAATTATATACTTAGTAATACTTAGTAAGACTACTTTAATCTATATATATATATATATATATGGTACGTATAAATATATATATACTTATATTCATTTTATTAGTTTATATATATATATGTAGATAATTTCAATCATCTTATATCTATATCACACTTTATATAGTTTATGTATTTTTCTATCATCTTTATATATATACTTATCTATATCACATTTTATATATTTTATATATTTATATTAGTTATTTTTTTATCTTTATATTTATATATTTACACTAGTTGTGTTTATATATTTATATATTTATATTCATATTTTATCTATTTACATATTTTGCTACTAGCTATATATATATTTACCATTTCTATGTAAGTATGCTTAATAAGCAAACATAAAACTTTCATTTATACGTGTGGAGCTTACTTTGCTAAATTATGATGATGTGCATATGTGAACAAATTGCAATTGTGTGAATGGGCCCATATGTGCTGGAATGGTCTGGGGGGTGTTCCACCGGGACATACTATTGAGTAGCCGGGAGAGTTCACCACCCTTCCATCTCCTAATCCCCCCCTTGGGTAGACGGAGGGATCTACTCAAGAGAGAGGGTCGTAGAACAATACTAAGGCGTATGCCCGGGATACGACCATTGGAGGATAAGGCTGGCGGGAGAAATGTGCTGGTTGTTATTTCGGCCCGGGTAGTTATAAGGGTCACTGTCAGGTGACGAAAGGTAGAAAGTGTGAAATTATATGTGTGCTATGTGTAACTAATGTGCACTTGACACCCGAGCACCTTATGTGTATAAAGAAGTGTTTCTACTCAACGTATGTTGATTTCATGTTATATAATATTTTAGATGCTTCCGAAGATAGCTTTTATGATGGTGAGGAGGAGGAACCTTTTGAAGCATTTTACTAGGAATAAGGATGTAGGATTTTCCGCTGCGTACCTGTTTTGGGTTTTTGCTTTTGCTATGTATCAATAGTAAACTAGCAAGTCGAGACTCTCTTTTGTTGATGTACCCTTATGTAATGTGCCTTATACGTTGTAATTAAAAATGTACGCATGTATGTAGCCACTAATGATAGTATTAATCTAATAATAGCCATAAGACTAATAATAATAATAAAGGGATTTCGGGTCGTCATATATTCAAATAAATGCAATCATATGGATTTGAATTTCTTTGGCTCGCAAATCTTTCAATCCAAGCCGAATTGATTGTTCGCCTCAAACAGAGTCTTGAAAAAGTTGAAATATCTTTGCCTTTTTTATTTAGTGCCCCACTCAGTTCAATATCTTTATGTGGTTTGTGCCACAATGTTTGCTTATTTATGGTTTTATTTTTCATTAGACTATATCAGACTAGCAACCATGTTAAGTTGTGTTGATATTTCCTATGAAATCTGCTTCATAATAGGGCCTGTGGGAAAGAAGGGCTAGAGCCTCTCCTTTCTAATGGTACTTGAAATATTTTTCTTAATTTCAATATTAATACAATAATTATCTTGGTTTCTGAGTATCTGTTAAATTTGCTTCAGTTGAACCAGAAGCTTATGAGGAGCACAAGGTGAGTTCTTAAGTGCATTTCAACGTGATATTTTGTTTTATTGCTATGTTGTGTTATTCTTCTAGGTATATGCACATTGGCAACCCTCGTATGACATGGATTAGTATAATGGATGCATATTCTTTTCACTAGTACATTTCCCATTCATGTTATAAGGTTGGATTATATGGACTATATTCAACGTGCTATCGGTTTACATGGGTTTGAAGCATTATTTCCAAATTAGAATACAAAAAAGGTAAATATAGATATTGTATGTCTTCATTCTTGACATCTCTTTCATATCCATTACCTCCCCATGATATATTTCTGCTAAGATTTGAGATCAGTTAGTGCCATGTAGCTTATATCGTGAAACACTGGACGGTAACATCCTCCCACTTGAACCGGAACCGAAAAATTAGCCCTATGTTAAGCTTGTAAAGAAAGGTTGGGATCTTTTTCCCTTTAACAGAGTTGTTGCTTCTACTTTAAATTGAACCAAAGTGAAGATTAAAGCAGATATCACTGCATGAATTTTCTGGTCCCAAAGGGAGATGGATTTCTGAATTTATTATTTTTCAGAGTAATTGTATGAGATCGTTTTTAAATCATAATAACAGGTTCAATAAAATTATCAAAACATATAAAATATGTAAATCAACTTTTGAAATTCAAGAAATAGGAAAAACTGCAGTGATTGAGAGTCACAACACTTGTTGGTATCTTGAAACCATGGTTGCCTCCCTATGTGTAGGTTCGTATGGCTGATCATGACTCCAAAATTAAAACCCTTAAAATTTCCTCATTTCCATTTTTCCCAACGATTGTTGCAATAATAAAATGAGCAACATGTATCTTGCTTCTGCCCTTATCTGATTCATGATTTTCTTGTGTCCTATTTGTATCGTCTGCTGCACCCCGAAGGATAAACCATAATATTTGGAACTTTTATTTCTTCCATCCTCTTTGCTTTCACCTTTAAGTTCAACGTGTACAAATTCCCTGCAGTGCAAATTAGATCCTGTTCTCGCCAGAAGAGCGGAGCACTATTTCTCAGAGAACAAACGAGTTTTAAAGGGTATCGATATTCTAACCCATGCATAAGTATGCATACCTTTATCTATTGTATTATTGATAACTGATTTTAATTCAAGGCCTTGAGGCTTGGGCTACCGGAAATCTAGAGGATTTTGGAAGGCTTATATCAGCATCCGGTTTGAGTTCTATCAAGAATTATGAAAGTGGTACGATGTTCTAGTAATGCCATCCTCCGTCTATGAGTCTAGTAATAAGTTACTTTTTTCCTTAATATATCTCCCTAAAGTTACTTGTTTTGAACTTTCTGTGTCGTGCTATTTGTCCTAACAGGTTGCGAACCACTTATTCAATTGTATGAGATCCTTTTGAGAGCTCCCGGCGTATATGGAGCTCGTTTCAGTGGTGCAGGATTTCGTGGGTGCTGCATTGCGTTCGTGGATGCTGACCGGTCTTCGGACGCTGCAGCTTTCATCAAACAAGAATATCCTAAGGCACAGCCGGAGTTAGCAAGCCAGCTTGATGAAAATGGGATGGTCATGATATGCGATGCAGGTCATTGTGCTCGTGTGATTTGAATGACTCTACGTTATATGACAAAATGCTGGCTGATTTTCATAATGGAAAGGTTAAAATTCTTTTAATTGTCATATTCTTGCTTCTTGTTATAGCTTAAACATTTGTAATTTGGGTAGAAAGTATTATAGGCGCAATGTATCCATGATTTCTAATTGAATTTGAGTATCAATTTTTTTTTTTGTAAGGGACATGAACATGTATTGTAACTTTGTCTTTCACTGAAATTGAGTATGATTTTCCTTTTATCCCTCTTGAAACGGAAGTTGCCATGGTTTAGCAATTATTATGCACATACACTCTTATAATTAAAATCGTGTTGTTGCACACGATGTCGGATATGACACTTCCCGACACTCTCCAACATGTATCCGATGCAGAATGTGATGTGGTCATAAATTAAATATATCTGATACTTCTGATAACGTATTGGACATACTTCCAACAAGTCTAACACTCTTTTTACATGTGGATTTTTTTTACGTATTCTTATTAATATTCCAACAATAAAAAGATATTTAAGAATAAAAATTTTCTAAAGGTACTCCAAAAGGATTGATGATGTATCCAATAATTAATTTTTTTCAATATATTTTTTTGATGAAAAATCAAAATTTTCATTTGTTTCAAAATAGATAGTTTGTGGATCTCATAAAATTAAAAAAAAAAATTGTGATACGATCACTGATATGAACTTCTTTGGTCTTGTACTTCTTGAAATAAAAAATTTAAATATATAGACTGATTAGTGGCCACTTTTGTCTTTTATTTATTTGACATGATAAGTGGCCCAATCTTGTTAATAAATTTAAGAATTATAGAATGTGATTTTACTTTTTGACCTCTATTCTATGTAAAATTGTAGCTTTGTGAGGGGTTGTCAATATACAACACTATTGATCAAGAGATACATACACTAGAAATGTAATTTTAAAATTTGAGTGGACTGAATTGAACCCTATAAACCTAAGGTGGCTCCGCCACCGTCATCAGAACCGCCATCTAACGGAGCCACCTTCATCAGAACCGCCATCTAACGTCGGGTGGCGGCAGCCACTGTGGAACTTGTGAAGCTAAATTTTGAAGGACGAAGATGCAGCAGGTCAGTGTTTGGGATGGCGGATGCACATATATATAATTTGAGACGCTGGAATTTGCCAAGCATTTTGGTTGGCGTCGCATATGGTTAGAAGGGGATAACTTAGCTATGATGAAGCTTAGAAGGATTGTTTCTGCTGTTAGGCTGTTATTTTCTCATTTTGCGTACATTCGTGTTACCCATGTTGGCCTATCAGGCAATACAAGGGCTATAAGAACGAAAGAGAGACGGGCAAATTGCATTAACTAATTCAGCTCGCACTTGAAGTGCTTCCGACGACGCCTGACCCCAGTTTCTCGGGTTGTGAATTTTCAAAATTTAGTTGTTCATTTATCAATGTCATGGGAGTTTTTTTTCTTTCTTCACCTCCATTGATCTTGTGTGGGCTTCTCGATCACACATTCAGATATCCCATATTTAGGATCACATCAGATGATATTCATATTTCCCGTTATCATCTGTGCTTACAAAAGAATAATAGAAATTTCAAAAAGCAAAACTGTGCACTTGGGAATTGCAAGGTCTACCACTACAAAACCATACAAGGATCACAACAGCGTATTAACATAGATGTAGATGCATCTGGAGAGAACGCGAGTACAAAATTAGAAGGCAAAGACATATAAGGGCTTGGGAGTTCTCAAGTTGGCTAAAGAATATTTAAGTCCATTCTGTCCCTGAAAAATCGGGCACCAGCACGATACGCTAATTTAAGGAGTAGCCCACTGATTGCTTAACAGCCAACAAATAAATGTGACACAACCAGCTTTTACATGCGATGCAAACCAAACTTTTCTTGTTCTGGCATGCACTGAATGACCTAGATCTCAAGTTTTGGGCTTCTTTTGGGAGGGACTATCTCCAGCCTCGGACTTGCGCTTGATATTTAGGAAGTGCTCCACCTGGAACACAAAGGATTTAGCAGGGAAAGCAAACAATATAAAAAGGACTTTAGGAAAAGCCAAAATATATATATATATATAAGATGGACTAGTTACGCATCGATGTATGCAAAATCTCAAGGGCTTAGCACTGAAAATCAACAAGTATCTAAAAAGTTTAATGTCCCCAGATTCTCTATGTTGAGGTTTGCAAGCTCATATGTGTGCTAAAGTGATCCTTATGCTTTTCTCTCTCCCTCCCTCCCTCCCTCCCTCCCACCCACCCACCCACTCTTTTTTTGCCCTTCTTTCTTTTTTCATGGTGGTGGTTTTGGTGGGTTTTTTTTTTTTTTTTTTTTGGGTGTGGGGGGGGCACACTGACCTTTTTATCACCAAGCATGGGAGTCAAGCCTCCAGCAAGGTCCTTCTCCACAGTTGCAAAACCACTTCGGGGATCACTGCTTTGGCTGCAAACATAGAACCCCACTTTAATGAACAGCTGACGATAGCGCAGTTTACATTGTTAAATTTGAGGGGAAAAGAAGGAAAGAGCAAAAAGCACAACGATGGAAGCAAATAACTCCATAAATCCACTTCTCAAAACAGAGAGCAATGTTGTCCTAAGCTAGTTGATTGATGGTTAATATTTTTGGCCAATAGTTTTTCACAAATTACGAGTACAGGCAACACAGTACACAGAAATTACATTCAATGCCACGTATTTCCATCCTAACATACCATGAAAATCTTTATCATAAGCTCTAGCATTTTTTTTTAATTGGACATTCAGATAGAAAGAAAGCCAGCAATTAAATTGCAATTTCAAATAAAAAAAAGTCACTAATACAAAATCGCCAACACAACTTTCATGATCCAATACTAGTGTTCTCCATTTGAAATCCAGCGGGGTTTGCTGTGTCTGGTTTGTTCTCCAGACATAAGTTTGTTTGCATTTTGATGCTTACAATTCCGTATCCTCGTCAAGAGAGTCACTAATACATGAATATCACAGAGATATGAACGGAGGAGAAAAAAAAAAGAAAAAAAGAAGAGAAACAAACTGAACATACCCCGGCTTCACATGTCCACTTAAAACAAGATATGGTGTTTGTAATTTAGCTTGAGCTTCCCTCATTCTCTCCACTGAAAGGGATGGTGTGTCAGCATTTTTCATCTGCTTAACTTTCAACTCCTCGTGATATTGCCGCATGCGCTTTTCTTGTTTCATTTTTCCAGGCCCCTTTCCGTGGAA
>CM047882.1:15098413-15113163 GCA_026212405.1 Petrea volubilis
AGTTATTTAGTTGAACGCAAGACTTTGCTTATGGTGATCCAAATCCTTTTATCACTTGGATACACACACTTATCCAACGGAAGGAATTTTAAACATAGGTTTTTGAGTCGTCACAAACATAGGTATGCTTCTAAATTATTGCATCTTGGGATCATCATTCATCATCATTGTGTAGGCCGCATGAAAATGAGTTCAAATGTCAAGTAAAAACCACGATGACGCTTCAACCATAAATCTCTTGCCAACTGTGATATCTTTAACTCCACTCTCTCTCTCTCTCTCTCTCTCTCTCTCTCTCCAACACACACACAAATACACATATATAAGAGAGAGCCCGAGAGTGAGCCCGGTTCAAAGAGCAGTCGTCAGATTGGATATTTTGATCCCATTTTCGGAGGATGGATACAATGTCTTGGCCTTCTGAATCAGAGGTAAATCTTGACCCACCATAGCTGTTGCAATGGCGCTTCTGTGTCTCAGTTCCGCTGATTCTCTAATGGGTTGAATTCTTTTTATTGAATTCTTGATTTTCACTGCAATTCTTGTGATTTCCAATAAATTTGAGATAGTGTCGGCAAAATGTGCATGTGTACGCGAGTGAATATTCAAAAATACATTCAGAATAGTACTTGTACCAGTTGGAATTGTATGAATGAATTTTAGTTTTTCTATTTTCTGCACTCGCTTTGTGGTCAGGCGCCATAGATGTGATATTGTAAGTTTCATCGAGTAGAGCGAGCAAGTTACATCTGTTTCATCCTCATTGGTATGAAAAATCTGGCAATTTATTTGAGAAGGGATGGGAATACACTTTTTGTAAGCTTTGCTGAAAAAACCTCACTTCCCACTAGCATGACTTGTGCTCATGTTCATATTAGTGTATTATAAGTCATTGCTAAATTGGGATCCCTGTAACTTGGCTTATCCTTTTGCAGTTGAATAATTGGCTTTGTGTGATATTATTTGATCCCTTGTCATCTTGATAATGTTTTTTGGGAGTAATTACATAAACCTCCTTGAGGTTAGGCCCATATCCACAAAACCCTCTGTGGTATGAAAAATTACAAATACCCCCTCGTGTTTGGTTCCATGTTATAGATAACCCCAACTGTAGGTGGGATTTGTAATACAAAACCGATTTGGCAGTATTCATAATTTTTTATATTGCAAGGCGTTATCTGAAAACGGGGTAAACCCTAGTGGTTTACTGTAAATAACCCTGTATTTTAGCTGTACTGGTCAAAGTAGTTGCATAGTGAAGAAGTTTTGAGTTCAATTTTTTGTATCTGTTATAATGTTGGCACAATTGGACTTGTGTTACTGTTGCAGTTGAATGTAATCAGAACAAAGGTTGCAAAAATATCAGGGAGAGATTCTGAGGAGGTTAGAGTCGTTGTATCCCCCTATAGGATTTGTCCACTTGGAGCTCATATTGACCATCAGGTGCGTGCTTTGCATCTAAACTTGACTATGATTACCTCAAAAGTTATGTGGCTGGTAATGAAGTTTGTAAAACTTGTCTATTGTTTCTTAAATAAGTTTGAGGTTATATATGTGTTTGCTTCGGAGTTATGTTTAGGCGTTACTGTATCTGACAAAAGTAATTTTGAGCAGTGTAGTGGTACCATTGTGCATCTCTTATCTCTGTGACTACTGGATTTGATAGTCGACTTTATTCTTTTTGCTATTCAAATTGAGGGTTTTGTAGTTTCTGTTTCTCAAATTAAGAACCCCGGAAATGATTTATGCCTTTCTGTTATTGTTATAGGGTGGAATTGTTTCAGCCATTACAATCAATAAGGGTATACTTCTTGGCTTTGTTCCATCGAAAGATTCTCAGGTATTGCTCTTTCTGAAATCATTGTAGTATCATGGGGAAGACAAACAAGAGCGACAACATTTGTCGAATTCATAAATTGATACTGAAGATAATGCAAGAGATCCTTCTAAGGCTTTATAGATTAGAAGTGAACTGACATAGGTACTTCCTGTTTAATCCAAAACGGTTGAATGATCCCAAATAATGTGGACTTTGGCTAAGTAATTTGATTCACACAATTGATTGAAAACTTACAGGACTTCAGAAGCTGGTTTAGGTCTTGAAATATAACGACTAAGGAGGAACATATTTGCATCCATTTTAAAGGTTAAATGAAAAGAAATATAAGTACTCAAATTCTGCTTAAGCATTTTTGTTTTCTAAAAAGGATACTTCAAATGTATATATCTTTGCACTCCTTTAAGTAATATGATTTTAACTGGTGAGTTATTTGAAGAATCTTTTCAAGAAATTATTTCTTTATGATGCTTCCAGAGATCAGCAAAACTTATGCATTTAATTTATTTGATTTTTCGTTTCGTAGGTTCTACTTCAATCAGGACAATTTGGCGGAGAAGTTAGGTTCAGGTGATCTCTGGAACATGATTCTGATCCTAGAATTTCAAACTATACTATGACTAGGCTTGTCATGTTAGTTTTATCATATGATTTGTCAGAGATTCATCTCATTATTTGTTTCTAAACATATTCAGTGTATGACTCCCTACTCGAAGTTAGTAATTGGTTCTGATTTTTTTTTTTTTTGACAGAAGCCATATGTTTTAAGTTTATTTTTAGCATTGATTGATGCTTCTCATATATATTGACGTGTTCTGATTTGTAATACCTTCACTCATGATACTACTAATGGATGACGAATTTTGGTCAGAACATGGTTCTGGTGTCAAGTGTTTTGGAGAAAATATCTTAGGAAAATATTTAATGTGTGAAAAATAAAATTACATTTGATTTTATTTTTGGAGAGTCACGTCAAAATTTTATACTGTCACGTATTGTTATGTTAGTAGCATAATATTTGAAAATCATGTTTGTTAAATGACCGCCTCATTTAACTATCTAAATTGTTAAAACATTTAAGATCTCCAACACACCCCTGCATTCACAGGAATTTTTTTTCTTTTTCTTCTTATTTATTTATTTATTTATTTTTGAGCATCGTGCATGAAACTATTTTCTTGTTTTTCATCATAAATGGGCGGCGATGAGATTCGAACACTGGACCTCTTATTTGGCCTAGCTCTTATACCATGTTAAATGATAGTCCTGTTAAAGAGGAGAGCCATAATATATTTAAGATCTCCAACAGTATATATTTATATATTAAATTAACAATTGAAAGATAGGTACGTATATATTTTTGATTGAGTGAGTGAGATTAATGATTATGATTTTCCTAAAACATTTTGGGAAAAGAGATGGCTTTGAAAGAAATGTTTGGCTTCTATTGCAGAAATTGAAAACATTCCCTTGGAAACATAACAAAAACTAGCCTTGATTCCCCCTTATATGCTATGGTGATATCCAATGGTATACTTTTGCCTCTCTCTCTCTCTGAAGTCAGTCAGCTAATCTTGTATCTATTCCCATGCTAGTTTGACATCCCAAGATGCAGCTTATGCTTTGAGAACCAACAGTGTTAAAAGTTCTTATAGTTGAATATGAAAGCTAATTATCGTTGGACCTGGAAAGGGACTGAAAAAGTGATGATTGTAGATTTTATGCAATAATAATCAATAATATGCCAAATGGGTATTCTCTGTTTCATCTTTCTTTCACTTGTCATTAGTTTCGAATATACAGACACATTCCTCTATGCTTTCTTCTGCTGAAGGAAACAGGAGTGAATGAGGTATGAAATTTTCGATACTCATGATTTCTCTTTTCTTGCTTGCCTTTGGCTTCACAGAGTAGATGAAGAACAACTGCCAGGAAATTCTGGCAAACAAAATGGCTCAAATCACGTGAATGGTTCTTCTAGTCCACATGAGGAGTGTAGCTGGGGAAATTATGCCAGAGGTGCAGTTTATGCACTACAAAAGAGAGGCAACCACATAACACAGGTGTTTTTTCTTCTCTTCAATTGCTTGATGCCTTCATAGTGTATTCTAGAGAAACTTTATTTAAAGGCAAAGCTATTTGAATCCTACAAATAACCATAAATACGCACCCAAACTGTGCCAGTAGTATTGCCATTGGTGGCACACCACATTTGTTCAGAAAGTAAATGCTTAAATATAGAATGTTGCTTTTCAAGGTGACTAACTTTGCTATAATTTTGGTAACTTGAGTTGGACATTAAACAATAAAGAGAATATGAGAATCCTGGCTATTCTGTGCTTTGTTAAATTTGCAAGTCAATGCCCTTAAATCTTCTGTAAACATTTGTTCCGTTTTAGGTGGATAATTCATAGGAGTTATATTGTATAATCAGTTATGCAGGTTTTCTCCTTGTATTAGACGAATTTATTTGTGATTTTTGCAGGGCATTATTGGATTTACCTCTGGTGCTGAGGGGCTAGATAGTTCAGGCCTTAGCTCTTCCGCGGCTGTAAGTATACTTCTCTTCTCCTCGCGTGATGAATTTCGGTATCAGCTTAGATGATTGGTGTTTGTCCTACCAAAATAAATGAGGTTCACATATTGCAATCACTATGTTACTGACCTCACGTTTGAAGTATTTCTGAAGCTCAAGGTTGTTTAGGGCTATTCATGGTGTTTAGCCTTCAGAATTAGATCTATGATCAATTATATTAAACACATTTATTTTATTTTTCTAACTAGGACACATTTCAGTTAATTACGATGATGCATTCAGGTGTTCAATGCAGTATATCAGAAGGATCTCTCATGATGTTGTCTATGCCAAGATTTATCTTGAAGTTTTTCATATTTGAACATTTGTGGGTAGTGCTGCTCCAGCTTTATTGTTGTTCCATGTGGTTACTGAAGTCTCTATGTTTGACAGGTAGGCGTGGCGTACCTGTTGGCTTTTGAAAGTGCAAATGATCTTATAATATCTCCGACAGAGAATATTGAGTATGATAGGTACGATTTTTTGATAATATTTCCAGTTTGACTATTTACGAGCATCTTCTTCAGCAATATTTTCTGCTTTCAAAATTTTATAGCCTGATATCATTATTTATTTTATTCTATTTTTTTTTTACCGCATGAAAGTTATAACATCTTTCTGTCTCCTTTAAAACCAATTCATGTGTTGATCTCACTTCCCCAAACATGCAGGTTAATTGAAAATGGATATTTAGGCCTGAAAAATGGCATATTGGATCAATCAGCCATATTGCTTTCAAGCTACGGTTGTTTAACTTGTATGAATTGCAAGGTAAATGTTTATTTTCAGGATTTTTCATTTTCAAACTGCATTGCTTTATTTGATATCTGTTTTTCCAATATTAGTGCTTTTTCTTGAATTACTGTTGTGCTTTTCTTGAGTTGGTCTTCTTCTGCAGACCAAAGAACACAAACTTATACGTGGTCCTGAATTGAATGGGAATTGTAACAATGAGACAAGCAAGCAATTCAAGATATTACTGGCATTTTCAGGCTTGAAGCAAGCTTTGACAACAAATCCTGGATACAATTCCAGAGTAGCAGAGTGTCAGGAGGCTGCAAAAATTCTGCTCCAGTAAGATCCTTTTATGAAATTGTACTGTTGCCCACCTTTATTTGCTCCGTGTTTTTAAGTTCTGACATTGTAGTTTTTAAGAATCTTGAAAACTAGTTTAAACTAAAACAACCTAAAACGATCTTTCTTTCTAATGAGCAAAAGTTAAGTCCAGGAAGAATATTTGTGACGCCAAATTTCTGAAGGAGCTTTTATTTCTATAATTTTCAGAGGACATATGGCTCTTTTCTGTATCACTTATCTGTTGCTGTCCTTTTACACCGACATTTGGTGATACGTGTAAATTGCTTCAATGATTCTTTAACTGGTACATGGTTGATATATATATGTGTGTGTACATATATATTGGGTTTGACGCTCTTAAGTGGGACTAAGGAAGCAATTAGTATAAGTGTTGGGAAATACCTTAAAATTGCCTTTAGACTAAACAAGGTCAATTTGAAGGAAGGAATGATATGAGGGTTTCGGATAACTCCAATCTTAAGCATGGATGCCTAATACATTACAATGCTTTAAAATAATTCAATTGAAGGATTTGAAAGCCATGGTTTTAAAGTTATTCTGTAACGACCCGGTAAATCTTTTATTTAACTATTTTATATTATACAAGTTTTATATGATTATTTTGTGAGTTATTGTTTTCTAGAGATTATTCTTTCAAAATATGATTTTTATTTGCGAACAAATGAGCATATTACTACATAAATATTGATAAAATATTATAAATTCCAAATATTCTTAAAATTTCATGCATTTAATCTTTCTAAACTCCCAGAATTATTTAATATATTATTTTCACATTTTACCTATTTTCCCAAGAATTTTTAGTAATTTTCGAAAAACATTGTCTTTAAGTTCTTAATTTGAAATATAATTTTTAAAATACTTAATTATTATCAAAGAATGAAAATAATAATATAAATAAATATTTTAGATTTTATTTGACTTATAAAAATTAATTTTCGAATTTTTAGAATTTTATTTCTATTTTTGGGCGATTTTCGAAAAATTGGCAAAACAAGGGGTATTTTGGTCTTTTCACCTCTCCAACCCCCAAATTTCGTTTTTTTGCTGAGAAATAAGCAATAAAATACTTAATAAATAAGAGTTTCAGATTATATAGGCTTTTGTTTGATTTTAGTTGATTTTATTTTATATTTTATCAAAATATCTTTACTAATACATACTCTTGAACCTCATATACATAAATAACTATATATTAGTGGTGATGTACATGGCTACATATACACACACACACATACCCACATACATATACATGGTATTTAGTAAAAATAGGTGTAGGCATATATAACCATGTATAATGTATGGAAGAGGTATTTAGTTGAATTTAATAATTGGATATTTGTGTCTAATAGTTAGAAAATAATTACACAAGACCATATACACCACAATCCTCATTTTTTCAGCCATTTCCAGCCCAAAACCGTGCACTCTCTCTTGCTCTTACACTCTCTTTCATTTTTTTCCTCAAACACTTCACTCTCTCCAAATTAATACACCACTTTGAAGGACTAAGGTAGGAACTCTTCTTTATACCTTAAGTAGAGGGTTTTTCTTCTTCTTCTTGAGGAGATTAGGCAAGCTTCCATACTCTTGTGCCCAAGCAATGTAAAGGAACAAGCTTGAATGGCCTAGAGTGAGAGCTTTTGCCAAACATGCCTCCAAGTTGAGGGTTTTAGTTATGTTGCTATCTTCATGTTACTTTATAGTTAATTTTATCATGTTTAACTCTTGTTGGGAGGAAGTTGAAGGATGGATAGACTTATGAGCATGATCTTGAAGATCTTATGTGGCTAGTATGCTTATTTGGAGTTCTATGTGCTTACTATGCTTTCTTGGAAAATTATGTGATTATTGTGCCTTTTTACACTAATATGGCATTCTTATGTTTTATTTGGATTATTATGTGAGTTCTATGCTTTATATGAGATAGTATGAGACCATGATTCTTTAAATGAGCTAGTAGGGGAATATCCTATGTTGCCTTGAAAGTAATTGTGAAGAAAGCTCCATATATCTATTTTTTATACTTTATTGTATAGTTTTATGCCTACTTTGATGATTATAGAGATATATCTATATCTATATATATATATATATATCTATGTACGTATATATATAGATATAAATATTTAAAGTATTGTTATCTATTCATTTAGCTAATTCATATTATATTAGGTATATATCTATATATATATATAGTTATGTACGTATATATATATATATATGTCTACTTATTATAGACTAATTATATACTTAGTAATACTTAGTAAGACTACTTTAATCTATATATATATATATATATATGGTACGTATAAATATATATATACTTATATTCATTTTATTAGTTTATATATATATATGTAGATAATTTCAATCATCTTATATCTATATCACACTTTATATAGTTTATGTATTTTTCTATCATCTTTATATATATACTTATCTATATCACATTTTATATATTTTATATATTTATATTAGTTATTTTTTTATCTTTATATTTATATATTTACACTAGTTGTGTTTATATATTTATATATTTATATTCATATTTTATCTATTTACATATTTTGCTACTAGCTATATATATATTTACCATTTCTATGTAAGTATGCTTAATAAGCAAACATAAAACTTTCATTTATACGTGTGGAGCTTACTTTGCTAAATTATGATGATGTGCATATGTGAACAAATTGCAATTGTGTGAATGGGCCCATATGTGCTGGAATGGTCTGGGGGGTGTTCCACCGGGACATACTATTGAGTAGCCGGGAGAGTTCACCACCCTTCCATCTCCTAATCCCCCCCTTGGGTAGACGGAGGGATCTACTCAAGAGAGAGGGTCGTAGAACAATACTAAGGCGTATGCCCGGGATACGACCATTGGAGGATAAGGCTGGCGGGAGAAATGTGCTGGTTGTTATTTCGGCCCGGGTAGTTATAAGGGTCACTGTCAGGTGACGAAAGGTAGAAAGTGTGAAATTATATGTGTGCTATGTGTAACTAATGTGCACTTGACACCCGAGCACCTTATGTGTATAAAGAAGTGTTTCTACTCAACGTATGTTGATTTCATGTTATATAATATTTTAGATGCTTCCGAAGATAGCTTTTATGATGGTGAGGAGGAGGAACCTTTTGAAGCATTTTACTAGGAAGAAGGACGTAGGATTTTTCGCTGCGTACCTGTTTTGGGTTTTTGCTTTTGCTATGTATCAATAGTAAACTAGCAAGTCGAGACTCTCTTTTGTTGATGTACCCTTATGTAATGTGCCTTATACGTTGTAATTAAAAATGTACGCATGTATGTAGCCACTAATGATAGTATTAATCTAATAATAGCCATAAGACTAATAATAATAATAAAGGGATTTCGGGGTCGTCATAGGTGGTATCAGAGCTTGGGTTTATGCCTAAGCTATGCTGGGTAAGGATCCTCGGCGTAAGATTTTGGAATAGAAAGGAGATAGGCTTGATCCGAGAAAGTTGATTAGGGATGAATTTCCTTTGGTTGTGTTTGACACGCGGGGTGGCGGGTGTGGCTGGGCGGCCGACCAGTGCATACTTTGCTCCTCTAAATGGCAAATACTTGACTAATTTGAGTATAAGGTGAATGTTTTTGGGTAATATCTGTAAATGATTACTTGTGGAATTATGTGACTTAAGTTGTACGTTTGTAAAATCCACCTCTTGAACCTATAGGAACCAACTTGAGAGTTACCATGGGTATATGTGAATGTTGCGAAGACCTCTAGTGCATCGAATGGATTTATATTAGGTTGAATTATACTTTGCAAAAACGTATCTTTTGGTAAAAATTAGTATTGAGATAGGGACCTTGAGAATTGGGAAAGGTAGAGGCTATGTACTTTGTTGAACTTAAGAAAAGAAAGATTTGGAAGCTTGTGGAGGTCTAAGGCTCGGAATTTGTGAAAGGATTCATAATTATACTATGGTAGTAGAAACGGTATTGAGAATTAAAAAGAACAACGAAGCAATTGAAAACTTTAGACACTTCGTGAGACTACGATCTAGGGGCGGCCCAAGTGGAAGGAACTCTGGAGGATATATCAAAGCTGCAAGAATTATTGTGCGAGGTAACCAAATAAGCCTACAACGTGGAAGGTACGCATTTAGCTTGTTTCATTTACCTAGAACTTTGATTGATCCAAGTTCACTACATGTTTTCTAAGCTATAGGTTCAATCTGACATTTATCACATGAGTTAGAAGTATGACTTAGATGTAGCCGCTATCCCATATTGATGAGTTATTTGATTAAGTACAAGAAGTTTCAGTATATTCCAAACTGGATTCGAAATTAGGTGAGAAGGCGAGGGAGAATTTTAGTAGTCATGGGAAGACGAGCAATTATGGAATAGAATAAAGATATAAAACAAAGCTACTAGGAATGATGAACTTAAGTATAGGTTTCTATTTTAGGCGAAGTGTTGTAATAGTTAAATGACGATTCCCTTGTGATAGTTATGTTTCTTAATTCTTTTCGTAAGACCTCATCATTACTTATTCAAAGGATCTCTAAAATTCATTTTACTTGGAAGCAACTTTTTATTATCTCCATAGGAGATGTACTTTTTAATCAAACCTTGAAGCCTATATTATTTATGTGATTTGTTTCTAAAGTTATAAGTTTGCTTGTTCATATTATTTTGCCCCCTAGATTTCACAATATCGATATTTCTTTGGGATATCTCTTACAACCAATATCCATTGTTTAATGTAAAGAAAAGAAAATGCCAATTTTGTCATACCTTTATTCTAAAACAATGATTCCAATAGCAAGTCTTTTGTTTCCGCAATCATTCTTTTTGCTTTTAAGGCACTTTTCAAATTTTTCTCAATTGACATCCCTTTTTATCTCTTTCTCGAAAGTTTGTGATAGAGGAAATTTCCCAAATTATTTCACCTATTAGCAAAATGCTTGAAATCTTTGCGATTTACGTCAACCGAAGTTTTCCTTATTCGACACTTCAGTTGACCAAGCTGTTTGTCAACTTGTATGCATTCTCATGTGTATCAATAATAATCCATTGGCAATCTTATATTTCATTTGCTCTTTAACTTCAAACATGAAAATCTGTCGAATCAAGTTTGGGAAAAATTGATGTGTTATCCTTGATCTCTACTAAACTTCTTCTTTGTATATTGCTAAATAATATTTAAACTAAAAACGTTGACAAATATTTTCAAATCCTACTACATGTATGACTCGCTTTTTCCACTTGTCGATTTTCTGTTTCTATTAATTACAATTTTGTTTTCGTTTTGCCGTATACATCTTGATCTGATTTTGTATCTATCTGGACTATCACTACCCTTACTCAATTTGACAAAAAAAAAAAAAAAAATTTAAATTTGAACCTATCACCAAAGATTTTGTCTATAGGATTACTTTGAACCTAGCAATGGCAATAGTGCAATTGGATAGTTGTGGATAGCCTTATGAAAAGCTTCCACTTCATTGTGTGGTTTAGAATGGCAGAAGAATATTAGAAACAAGACATAGTTGGACTTTTTGGTACTTGGTATCTCCTTTAGTATAGTCTTTAACTAGAAACCCACAGTTTGCCGTACATTTTTGGCAAGAATTATAAAATGTTTGAACCACTAAGTTAAACGTTAGTATTTCTCAACAACCTCAACTTACTGGACAACTAGAATGAATCCTACAAGCCCTTGAAGACATACTTCGAATCTGAAGGAAGTTAAAATCGACACCTCCTACTAGCCAAAATTTGCCCCTCACAATAACTATTAACCCATAGTTGGCATGCTCCCTTTTGAAAGCCTTTATTGCAAAGGAAATAGATTCACATTGTTTTGGAATGAAGTGGCACAAGTGAAGCCCAAAAGTTAGTATAGGAAATCTCCAAAGTCACTAAAGTAGCTTGAAAAGTGAATGACAAAAATACAAAGTTGCTAAAAGAGTTACTCCTGTAAAGAGACAAAGAGATTTGGAATTTTGAATTAGAAAAAAAAGGGGGAAGTCTTAGACTTGGGAAACAAATGAAACAATTAATCCAAGTGATGGCGATTCTTTTGACATATTGGGAAGAATAGGAAGTCAGTAGTGTAAGGTTGGCATTACCTTCTACCTGCTAGAAGTACATAATGTCTTCTATATATCTATACCCAAGAAATATCACGTGGATCCCTCACATACACTAAACCACGACAACCTAGATATTTACCCAGATTTGACCTATGTTGAAGAGCCTATCGAAAATATTGAATTTGAAGAATGCACTTTAAGGACAAGACAAGTCCATAGTACGTAGTGCTATGGAAACATCATGGAATTGAAGAAACCCCTTGTGAAACGAGCGGAAGAAGTACAAGAGAAGTACCCACAGTTCTACGAGTAAGCATAAGACGAATTCGCGGACGAAATTTTTTTTAAGGGGAGGAGGATGTAACGACCCGGTAATCCTTTATTTAACTATTTTATATTATATAAGTTTTATATGATTATTTGTGAGTTATTGTTTTCTAGAGATTATTCGTTTCAAAATATGATTTTTTATTTGCGAACAAATGAGCATATTACTACATAAATATTGATAAAATATTATAAATTCCAAATATTCTTAAAATTTCATGCATTTAATCTTTCTAAACTCCCAGAATTATTTAATATATTTTTCACCTTTTACCTATTTTCCCAAGAATTTTTAGTAATTTTCGAAAAACATTGTCTTTAAGTTCTTAATTTGAAATATAATTTTTAAAATGCTTAATTATTATCAAAGAATGAAAATAATAATATAAATAAATATTTTAGATTTTATTTGACTTATAAAAATTAATTTTCGAATTTTTAGAATTTTATTTCTATTTTTGGGCGATTTTCGAAAAATTGGCAAAACAAGGGTATTTTGGTCTTTTCACCTCTCCCCCCCCAAATTTCGTTTTTTTTGCTGAAATAAGCAATAAAATACTTAATAAATAAGAGTTTCAGATTATATAGGTTTTTGTTTGATTTTAGTTGATTTTATTTTTATTTTATCAAAATATCTTTACTAATACATACTCTTGAACCTCATATACATAAATAACTATATATTAGTGGTGATGTACATGGCTACATATACACACACACACATACCCACATACATATACATGGTATTTAGTAAAAATAGGTGTAGGCATATATAACCATGTATAATGTATGGAAGAGGTATTTAGTTGAATTTAATAATTGGATATTTGTGTCTAATACTTAGAAAATAATTACACAAGACCATATACACCACAATCCTCATTTTTTCAGCCATTTCCAGCCCAAAACCGTGCACTCTCTCTTGCTCTTACACTCTCTTTCATTTTTTTCCTCAAACACTTCACTCTCTCCAATTAATACACCACTTTGAAGGACTAAGGTAGGAACTCTTCTTATACCTTAAGTAGAGGGTTTTTCTTCTTCTTCTTGAGGAGATTAGGCAAGCTTCCATACTCTTGTGCCCAAGCAATGTAAAGAACAAGCTTGAATGGCCTAGAGTGAGAGCTTTTGCCAACATGCCTCCAAGTTGAGGGTTTTAGTTATGTTGCTATCTTCATGTTACTTATAGTTAATTTTTATCATGTTTAACTCTTGTTGGGAGGAAGTTGAAGATGGATAGAATTATGAGCATGATCTTGAAGATCTTATGTGACTAGTATGCTTATTTGGAGTTCTATGTGCTTACTATGCTTTCTTGGAAAACTATGTGATTATTGTGCCTTTTTACAATAATATGGCATTCTTATGTTTTATTTGGATTATTATGTGAGTTCTATGCTTTATATGAGGTAGTATGAGACCATGATTCTTTAAATGAGCTAGTAGGGGAATATCCTATGTTGCCTTGAAAGTAATTGTGAAGAAAGCTCCATATATCTATTTTTTATACTTTATTGTATAGTTTTATGCCTACTTTGATGATTATAGAGATATATATATATATATATATGTACGTATATATATAGATATAAATATTAAAGTATTGTTATCTATTCATTTAGCTAATTCATATTATATTAGGTATATATCTATATATATAGTTATATTATATATATATATATATGTCTACTTATTATAGACTAATTATATACTTAGTAATACTTAGTAAGACTACTTTAATCTATATATATATATATATATATGGTACGTATAAGTATATATACTTATATTCATTTTATTAGTTTATATATATATGTAGATAATTTCAATCATCTTATATCTATATCACACTTTATATAGTTTATATATTTTTCTATCATCTTTATATATATACTTATCTATATCACATTTTATTATTTTATATATTATATTAGTTATTTTTTTTTTATTTATATTTATATTTACACTAGTTATGTTTATATATTTATATATTTATATTCATATTTTTATCTATTTACATATTTTGCTACTAGCTATATATATATTACCATTTCTATGTAAGTATGCTTAATAAGCAAACATAAAGCTTTCATTTATACGTGTGGAGCTTACTTTGCTAAACTATGATGATGTGCATATGTGAACAAATTGCAATTGTGTGAATGGGCCCATATGTGCTGGAATGGTCTGGGGGTGTTCCACCGGACATACTATTGAGTAGCCGGGAGAGTTCACCACCCTTCCATCTCCTAATCCCCCCTTGGGTAGACGGAGGGATCTACTCAAGAGAGAGGGTCGTAGAACAATACTAAGGCGTATGCCCGGGATACGACCATTGGAGGATAAGGCTGGCGGGAGAAATGTGCTGGTTGTTATTTCGGCCCGGGTAGTTATAAGGGTCACTGTCAGGTGACGAAAGGTAGAAAGTGTGAAATTATATGTGTGCTATGTGTAACTAATGTGCACTTGACACCCGAGCACCTTATGTGTATAAAGAAGTGTTTCTACTCAACGTATGTTGATTTCATGTTATATAATATTTTAGATGCTTCCGAAGATAGCTTTTATGATGGTGAGGAGAGGAACCTTTTGAAGCATTTTACTAGGAAGAAGGATGTAGGATTTTCCGCTGCGTACCTGTTTTGGGTTTTTTGCTTTTGCTATGTATCAATAGTAAACTAGCAAGTCGAGACTCTCTTTTGTTGATGTACCCTTATGTAATGTACCTTATACGTTGTAATTAAAAATGTACGCATGTATGTAGCCACTAATGATAGTATTAATCTAATAATAGCCATAAGACTAATAATAATAATAAAGGGATTTCGGGGTCGTCAT
>CM047882.1:15113663-15405312 GCA_026212405.1 Petrea volubilis
CCAAAGCCTTTAAGCCACCCGTGCTTTAGCACCACTTACCTAGCTTAAGAGGTCTCGAGGGTTTCGGATGCCCCTCGTGGCTTTTTAGTCCCGAACTTTGGGGATAAGCAAGGGGGCACCTCCCTTCTCATGCCTCGCACTTCAGGCTCACTTTCTATGTGGGCGCACTCTCGAAGACTATAAGTTTCTTCGAGGGCATCAGTTTTCACACTTGGTGAGTTTTTGGTATATAACCTCATAATCGAGGACAATCGGGCTTAACCTCCTTCGAGGATAGCCTACTAGGTCGAGGGCTCTGTTGCCCCACACTTAGAATATAGACAGGTCCACCTCTGCTGATGTGTCCGGCTAAGGTGGCACTTAGCACATCATTAGTCACCCTACTCTTGATTTGATAATGATGTCAGCTTCAAGAGTGACTCTTGCTTTTTGGGATGTCAGGTACCTTTTCAATTTTGAATTTGAAACACCTTTTTGGGCACGAAAGGTCGTGCCTTTTCACTTCTGACGGCTCACGTGCCTTTCCAGAGGACGTGGCATGTGCCCATCCTTCCATCTCTAGCGGCGAAGCGTCATGATGGAAGGGGCGTGTCCCCTGCTATAATTGCTATAGCCATAATTACATTAAAGGCTAGGGCACAATTATGGCTGGTGGCGTTTCCCACGCCACCTTCTCTTATAAATAGCTAAGAATTATTCCTTATTGGGATTTTTACCTCACGTTCACCAAGAGCATTTGTGGAAGAGATCCTGAGACGTAGACTGCTGAGAGTTATCATTGCCTTAGATTTCGGCCGCACATCCGTCTATTTCTTTTGTATCTCCACCTAAAAGCCTTTAAATCAGAAACCCTAGCTGCCATGCCTTCTAAAAGAAGGGTTTTGGACGACTCAAACCCGACGCCTGAGGACTTGGCAGCGAAGAGGAAAGTACACTTCCCCTCCCGACTCGATTTTAAGCATGGGGGCGAGTCGCCCAATAGAGGCCCCGGGGCATCTCAGGCTGGGGGGCTGGGCCCAGCGTGTCCCCGTCGAGAGTCCAAAGTCCCGGGGAGGGGGAATGGGTAATTTCCAAGCCTCTTCTCTCTCTCGGGATATTTCAAGCAACATTACCCCTGCGGAGATGGAGAGAATCAGGGAGGAATTCGGGGTGCAGTTCCCCATTCACATGCCTTGAATCTCCATCATTTTGAGGTGGGGTTGTGTCTACCGTTCCCCCAGAAGTCCGAAGGTTACTAGAATTTGCCAGTGTCTGCCCGAGCCAGCTGGTGCCCAATTCCATCATGATCATCATCGCCTTTGTGGTGATCATGAAGTGTCTTAAGGAAGAAGCCAGCCTGCCCAAGTGAGGCGATGGAAGACAAGCCCGGATTCTTATATCTTTCTGGCCGCTCGGCTTTCTCTAAGGTGTTGGATGGGCTCAAATCTTCCCACGGATCATGATGGAAAAGGAAGTATGCCTTCATGGAGGATCGAAGGCAATTAAGCATACCCTCAAATTGGCGCCAACCTCCCATGGTCAACCGCAACTACCACCACGAGGAGCCCAGGTTCGACGAGGGGAAGGTTGTAGACTTTGCGCAGATGGGAAGAATGTGTGCCCTCTTTTTGACTTTAGAAGAGGTCCTTCGAACATGCCGCCTCTTGAGTGCCTCAGGTGACCCCAGCTCCAGTAAGCGCCTCGGTTCGAGGCGCCATATTATCACTATCTAGGGCCTTAGGCTCTCTGCATGTGATAACTCTTATTGTTTTTTGAATTGTCTCATTTCTTCTGTGCAGGCATTCACGTACTGATGGACGAACGCAAAGCGTTGTTGGCTAGGTTTGACAAGCAACGACGCTAAACTCAACCCCTTCAGCCCAAGGTCTCCGCTTAGCACGGGGCTGTGATGGAAAAGCTAAGGAAGGATCGGGGCGCGGGTGAGAGGTTGAGCCAGCGGGCCGATGAGGCTTCCCACCCCAAGGGTAAAGTTCGGGAAGAAATCCCTTGAGACGAGGGCACTGGGGTCTCCATTGCTGAGGAGATGGTTGCAGAAAGCCCAAGGGGGGCAGACGAGGGTCCCCCTTCAACTGCACAAGAAACCACTACCGCCTCGAGAGCCTTTACAGCTTCGGAGGTCCCCATCGCTCCGGAGTCTTCTATTCCAGAGAACACCCCATCAGGGCCCTCATTGTGCGAGGTGACGCCTCCATCTCGAGTGGAAACCCTGGTCGGGGATCCCACTGTTGCGGTTTCTCCAGCTACTACAGGTGCACAGCAAAGTCCCCCGCCAATTCCAGTCGCCCCTTGACGGGCAATGTAGGGGGTCACCATCCGCAAGGGTAGGACTGAAGGCTCTTGGAAGAGGGCTACTAAAGAAGAGGCCTTGAAAGGAGGCAAAAAATAGAAATCCAACTCCAAGGGCAAGGGGAAAAGGCAGCCAGGCCCGAGCCCTCGGATTCTGATGAGGAGGAGGAACTCCTTAAGTGTGCGGATGCGAGGCCCAGCAACCCCGTCAACTTTATGGACTACACTTCTAATGTCCACATTGTTGGGTTGGGTGCCAATGAGGCCAACACTAAGATGAACTCCAACTGCCCACTGACCAACGGGCCCTGCTGAAATGCTTTGTGGCGGAGCTCGAGACGAACCTCACCAATGCCTTAATCGGGTAAGTCTGCCTCCCCTCCCTCTTTTTTTTTGTTGACATCTCTCAATGATCCCACCACTTCTTCCGCCGGGCAAGTATTCTTGGTTGAGGGAAGATTAAATATAAGAGGACGTTTCGGGAGGAGAGGAAGAAGAGGCGCTAAATGCCTAATGACCATAAGAAGCGCCTCAAGGAGACTGAGGTCCTCGCTGGAGAGCTAGCCTCGACGAACGATGACCTCCGAGCCTAGGTTTAGGAGAATAAAGAACTTCTCGAGTCGGCCAAAACTCGCATTTCAGAGCTCGAGAAGAAATGCGACAACTTGGACAGCTAGGTGAAGAAGATAGCCATGACGTGGGAGGATACGCGGGAGCAGTGCGAGGAGCTGGCCCTCGACCGCGATTTCACCAAGGAGCACCTCGAGGAGGTAAACCGAAAGAGAGCCAAGGCAGAGGAAAAGGCCCTCCGGAGCTACGACGAGGGCGTCAAAGTAGGTCTTCGAAGGGCAGATTAGACCTTTCTCATGAGGTACCATAAAGGATCAAGCGCGCCTTCTCCAGATCTTCGTGAGTGAGGCTTTAGAGTATATCTGTGCTTGCCTTAGCTTTCAAGATTCTGCAGAGGCCATCAATCTTGTCCTCGACCAGCTTCAAGGTTTGGGGGGATTTCCCAGAGGATTTCAATCTTGAATTCGTGGGGCTCTCCTTTGACCGCAACGGAGTGCCGACTGAAGAGAAGTCCCCAGGGTCGGGGGCCTCCAAAGAGTTCGACTTCCTCGAGGGTGAGTTTAACTTCTCCTTCCATCACTTCGATGTTCCAATTGCCGAGAGCACGCAAGGGGAGGCTTCCGGGGAGGAGGACCTTCCACTTCCACTTCCGTCCGCACCAACTCTAGAGACTTAGAAAGATATGAGGGCTGGGCCGAGCTCCCCTAACAACTCCGAAGGCGCTGGGGACAACAGAGGCGATGGCGACGAGGGCGGTGATAGAGATCAAGGCGCGATGGAGGCAGGACGAAGAGCCCATCGAAGTCAGCGACTAGATAGGATCTGCTTACTGTAACCTTAGTTCTTTTAATCTTTGGCCCTCGAGCCCTTTGTAGTCTCTCTACCCCTCGAGTTGTTAATAATAGCCTGCTCCAGTTTTTCCTGAATGACAAAGTATTTTAGTTAGTTTCTATCGATTTAGCATTAACCCACGCTAATAATTTTAATAATCTTTCGCATTCTTAACCAAGCTTCTCGTCTCCTTTCCTCGAGGAGGTTCAGCTCTGCAGCTCGATTATCGTCACTTCGGGTCTTGATAAAATGGGCAACTCTAGCAGTATTGTGCAGGATTTCTGCTGGGATCACTGCCTCGGTTCCATATACGAGGGCATACGGGGAATTCGTCGTTGCCGTTCAATGGGTCGTGCGGTAAGTCCATAAAACCCCGGGTAACTCATCTGCCTAATCCCTTTGAGGGCGCCTAGTGATGTCTTCAAATTTTGCAGGATGACCCTGTTAGTAACTTCAGCCTGACCATTAGCTTGAGGGTTTCCCACTGATGTAAACCGCTGCTCGACGCCGTAGCTTCAGCACCATTCTGTAGTGGCGCAGCTTTGGAATTCAGTACCATTGTCTAAGATCAATATCCGAGGGACTCGGAATCTGCAGATGATGTTCTTTCAAATAAAGGCTCGAATCGAGGCGCCGGTAATTTTTGGGACTACCTCTTCTTCGGCCTATTTTGTGAAATATTCGACAGCAATTATGGCGAACTTCTTTTGACCCTTGCCGGTT
Source organism: Petrea volubilis (assembly GCA_026212405.1). Lineage (NCBI taxonomy): Eukaryota > Viridiplantae > Streptophyta > Magnoliopsida > Lamiales > Verbenaceae > Petrea > Petrea volubilis. Next base: position 15,118,074 of record CM047882.1, read on the forward strand.
AGGAATGGTCCCACTATATCAATTCCCCACTGATCAAAAGACCACAAAATCTCGACATTCACCATTTCTGCAGATGGTTTATGAGGGAGGTTGGCATGGAATTGGCAGCTCGAGCATCTCGTGCATAACCGCATGCATCCTTTAATATCGTGGACTAATAGAAACTACTCCGCATGATTTTCTTGGCTAGAGATCTTCCGTCATTGCCGCAACTTTCCTCAGGGACTGACTTCAAAACTTCTTTCGCCTCGGAAGGGATGAGGCATTTGAGATGGGGCCCAAGGAAGGACTTCCGGAATAACCTTCTCTCATCATCGAAGGTATACCTCGAACATTGCCTTCTCAACCTTCGTGCGAGTGTTTGGTCCGCCGACCATTTCTCCTCCCTCAAGAAGGCACGGATCTCATCCTGCTAACTTAGTTCGAGGAACTGGACAGGGAGAGTATTGGCAGACTGTTTTTGAATCAAGGGGGAGTGCGAAACCTTAAAGTTAATGGTTTGGTCTCTGGTCTCCTTTAAGGCGTTTGCAAACTCGGAGAGTCATCTATTCGTTCATTCTCCATCTTTGGTATCTGCTCCAAGCTGAATGATTGAAACTGTCCCTCAATTTGGTGACATGGTTGAGGTACTTAGTCATGGTAGCATCCCTTGCTTCATCGATGCCGTCGATATGACTAGATTCCAACTGGGAGTCAGTGAAAGTTCTGACATGGGAGACTCCTTTCTTGACAGCCAACTCGAGGCCCGAGATATTTCGCTTCGTTATTGGTGACTGGGAAGTTAAGTTTGATGGCGAACTCCACTACATCACCTTCCGGGCTTCTTAAACAAACCCAGCCCCTTCTGGGTGGTGGATGAGCCATCCACATGCAATGTCCATGGGGTAGTACTGGGTGGGTTTTCTTCTGATAGCCCCAACCTTTTGAGGAGGAAGTCTGGTAATACTTATGCTTGGATGGCGATCCTCGATTGGTAAGAAATATCGAACTCTCCTAGTTCTATTGCCCACTTAATCAGCCTGCCCGATGTATCAGGCTTCGAGAGGTCTTGCCGAAGGTGTTGATCCACGAGCATCACCATTAAGTGCGATTGGATGTACTGCCTTAGTTTTCTCGCCGAGTGGACCAAGGCCAAGGCAAACTTTTCTATTTTGAGGTAGTTCTTTTTTGCCCTTTGTAGGATCTTGCTGAGATAAAATATAGGGAGGTGTTTCCTTTCCCTTATGACTACGATCACCTAGCTGATGGCCTCGGGGGACACCGTGAGATTCACATATAGCTTTTCCCTTGGATTGGGCTTTGCTAACAGTGGGGGCGTAGCTAGATACTTTTGAGCTCTTGTAGGGCCTGCCCACATTCAGGAGTCCATCTGAACTCTAGGACTTTCCTTAGTTTCTTGAAGAAGGGTAGGTTCTGTCAGCCGACCGCGAGATGAATCTGTTGAGAGAAATGATCCGGCAGCATAGCTTTTGAACGTCCTTCACCGATTTGGGTGTCCTTGTCTTCTTCAGCGCCTCGATCTTCTTAGGGTTAGCCTTAATCCCTCTCTCACTAACTATATATCCCAAGAACTTTCTCCCTCAAACCTCGAATGTGCATTTCGAGGGGTTGAGCTTGAGGCCAAATTCTCTCAGCACCTGGAAAACCTTCTCCAGATGTTCCAAGTAGTCTTTCTCCTCGACGCTTTTGACAATCATGTCGTCCATGTATATTTCAATAATGTACCCAATTAGCTCTTTAAAGATGAGGTTCACTAACCTTTGGTAAGTTGCCCCGGCATTCTTGAGCCCAAAAGGCATAACTAGAAAGCAGTAAACTCCCATCTCAACCACAAACGAGGTTTTGGGTTGGTCCTCCGGGGCCATCAAAATCTAGTAGTATCCTTGATAGGCGTCCATCATGCTCATCATTTCGCAACCTGCGGTAGAGTCCACAAGCTGGTCTATTCGAGAAAGCGGGTAGGGGTCCTTAGGGCAAGCCTTATTGAGGCTTGTAAAGTCATTGCACATCCTCCATTTGTTCTGCCCCTTGGGGACCAGCACAACATTGCACAACCATTTAGGGAACTGGATGGGCATGATATAACCAGCCTCTAGTAACATACTCACCTCACCTTCTATTATTCTGCTTCTCTCAGCCCCGAAAACCCTCTTCTTCTGTCTGACGGGCCTGAAGGTCGGGTCGACATTCAGTCGGTGCACAATCACCTCAGGGCTTATTCTAGGAAAATCAGAAGGTTGCCATGCAAACACATCCTGATTTTCCTAGAGGAATTGGATGCGCATCATCTTTTTCACTTTGTCAAGTTGCGACCCAATCTTGGTTGTCTTCTCAGGGTTCCCCGGTTCTAACTCGATGGCTTTGAACTTGCCAGTAGGTTCGATCCTGTTGTCCTCGAGCCTTCTGCTCTTCAAAAATGTCCCCACTGGTTCTTCTAAGTTGCTATCCTAGTCTACTTCTGGGGACTTTCTCTTCTCAAACCTAGGCTTCATTCCTAATGATACCAAATAGCAAGTCCATGTGTCAACAACGTCACATTAATCTTACCCAACTCCGGCGTCGGTGGGGAATTTTATTTTGAGGTGGTAGGTCGATACCACCGCCCAAAACGCATTAAACGTAGGGCGGCCCAAAATCATGTTGTAAGCAAATGGGGCTTCCACCACCAAATAATTCACCATCAATGTCCTTCTCGTTAGTTCTCGGCCGAGGGACGTCGGCAACTTGATTTGGCCCAGGGGTGTGATTTGGGATCACCCGAAGCCTATCAAGGGCGTCTGCATTGGCTTCATGTCTATCTTGCCCATGTCCATCTTCTTAAACATCGAATAGAATAGGATGTTGGCTGAGCTGCCGTTGTCAATTAGTGTGTTGGTGATTGCAAAGTTGGCCACGTCCGCTGTCACCACCATCGGATAATCGGGTTGCTTAATTAGCCCTTCTAGGTTCTGCACTAGGATCTTGTCACTTTCATTGAATTCTATGGCGCATCCTTCGATCATGTTGATCAACTGGGGGTGTTCTGGGTCCTTGAGGGCAAATCGATCGTACCGAAGCTTCCTGCCCACCCTTTTTCTAGAAGGCTTGGTGTTTCCTGCCGTGGGCCCTCCAGCGATCATGAGGATTGTGCCTTTGGTGGCTTGGTTGCCATTCATCGGCCTCTTACCCGCCTTCTTTGAGGGTTTAGGGTTTCTAGAAGAGCCCTGCCATCTGGGGACCTTGACCTTTCGCGATGCATGGGGGAAGCTTAGGCATAGTAATATTCTAATTTTTTAACGAATTCTTGAAGCTTTCCCCCATGGATCAAGGTCTCGATCTCATCTTTCAGGCTATAGAAGTCCTTTGTATTGTGCCCATATTGCTTGTGGTAGATGCAATATTTTCCGCTCTTCTTGGCTCTTTTCCCTTTAGGTATCCTCTTAGGCATTGAGAACGCATGGCTCCCTAAGAAAGAGAGGATCTCTACTGGTGTCTTTGTGAGAGCGGCAGACTCCTTATATTTTCTCAAGGGTTCCTTCTTCTCCTTGTCCTTCGCTTTTTCTTCTCGTGACTTGCCGTCTCCTTCACTCTTTGCCTTAGGAGGGTGTTTGATCAAATTGAGCTCCTCCACTTCTATATACTCTGAGGCAAGTTGTTGGATGCCAGTTATGGTTCAAGGGGCTTGCATGATGATGACTTCTGTGCAACACTCATTCTTTAAGGCTTGGTAAAGAGCGTGCCTCATGAATTCGACACCAGCATCTTTCACTTTGAAAAGTTCATTGTTGAAGCACTCCATGAATGCCCGGAGGGTTTCCCCTTCCTGGTGCACGATCCTATAAAAATATGTGTGACATAACTTCGTAGATATCTTAGCCACAAAATGATTAAGAAAACGGTCAGCCAACTCTTCATACAACGAAATGGATTGTAGCTCCATCTTTTTGAACCATGTCAGGGCAATTCCTTGAAGGGTTGTGGACAAAAGGCGGGCCCACACATGCAAGTTGTTGGTAGCCACCCCGACCACATCTTCATAATGGGTTAGGTGCTCGACGAGGTCGGAGGTGCCATCATACTTGGGTAGGCTGGTGGGCATGCGCTCGTCAGGAGCTAAACACGATTCCGCAATCTCCAAAACAAAAAATGATCTCTCCAACCAGTGGTTATAGTATGGTAGGTAATTCGTGTCACTCGCCCGCACGCTCTTCCCCCCTCTTGACGTCGAGAGAGGCGCTCTATCTCGGTGTGGAGCTTGCTGACTTGACGGCACATGTGGGCCAGCTCCTTTGGCCTTTCCTCCTATCGTAGGCGGGGACGATGCCCTCCAATCCTAGACCTGGCAAGGGCGTCCACGACATTCTGCCGGGGGCTAGCTATAATGGGGGATGTGGTTGCCAGACTCCTCCACCTCTTCCCGATGGGTGTACTAGCAGCTTCCGTCCTGCAGGGAATGGCTTCGGGAGGGAGTAGGTTGTTCACTTCGGCAGGAAGCGGCGGGGGCCCCTATCTCATTGGGAGATAGGGATAGTTCCCTGGATAATAGCCTTACTAGGGTTTGGTCATCGCAGGCCCCCAACAGCTGCCTCACGCGGCTAATGGGGAGGGTGACTGCTTGCTCCACCTGTTGGGTTTCCGCTACATGGGCCAACAAGAGGATATTAGAGGGTTCTGCACCTAGCCCCATTGGCGGCAAAGGGGCCATATGGCCTTTGCCTTTGTCGATGAGATTGATGTTTCCTCCGGCCCGCTGAGTGACTTCAGGAGGGTCGCGATTGACCCTCTCCGATTGGGTCTCGAATATGTTGGTTCATCGCGTATTCACCATATTTCCTTTTCAAGTTACCTCTTTTGACAAGATTAGGCCCTTCCTCTAGCGCTAAAATGATGCAGTCGCTTTTTGGTTCGACCACGTGTCGAAGTTAGATACTCTCCGGATGATTATGCTGGTGGCCCACCTGTCAAAGAGGGAGGAATGCACATGAGACTAACCAATTTTGCCCCGGCTTAAGCCTTCCAACGCTCAAGTCAATTTAAGGGTAAAGTGGAGAAGATGATGGACAGTGAAAATGGTGTTCTTGTTTCTCAAGTATGATGATTCAAAGGTTGAATGATCCATTACCTCTTATGTCGAGAGCCTTTTGTTATTTGTATGAGAGGAATCCCCCGATGTGACATGGTTGATGGGAGTTGGTCAGCCTTTCTAACGTGTGAGGTACAGGTGGACGTGATTTTTGTCCCCTTTTGAACTCCCAAATGATGGCTGACCTTACCTTCTCATTAATGAGGGGTCCAATTAGAATTTAATGTGTATCTTGAGCATTATTACCAAAGATTGTATTTATAATTTGACATTTAATGCGTTGGAGACCGATGGTATGGACCCATGTGCAGCAGGGGCGCGTTAGGTGGCGGTAGGTACAAGACTGGGGTTTGCCAGCTGTGCCAGCTGGATTTTTCCCATTGGCTGATGAGTTTGGCAGAGGCTAAGTATGGAGTTCGTGCCCTCGACACAGCTGCGTTCAAGGACCCCAAAGCTTCTAAGCCACCTGTGCTTTAGCGCCACTTACCCAACTTAAGAGGTTTCAAGGGTTCTGGATGCCCCTCGTGGCTTTTTAGTTCTGAACTTTAGGGATAAGCCTGGGGGTACCTCCCTTCTCATGCCTTGCACTTCAAGGCTCACTTTCTATGCGAACACACTCTCGAGGACCATAGATCTGTTCGAGGGAATCGGTTCTCACACTTGGTGAGTTTTCTGGCTTATAACCTCATGGTTGAGGACAACCGCGCTTAAACCTCCTTCGAGGACAGCCTACCAGGTCAGGGTAGGATTTAGACAGGCTCACCTCTGGTGACATGTCCAGCTGAAGTGGCATTTGACACATCAGGAAGAAAGGAGTAGTCATCAGAAGTACGTTAAGAATTTCGAATATTACTTTTCGTTAACAAATACAAAATAATAATAATAATAATAATAATAAGAATAAGAATAATAATAATGTTTGGGGGGGTGAGCCCCAGCCATTGCTTTAGCTTATGTGTCAGTTTTTTTTTTACATATTTAATTATATTTTAACCAATCAACTTGCTTATGTGTTATGTTTTTACTCCAAAAGACCAACTTTTCCAATTTTCTTCCTCTTTCAATGTCCTTTTTCATTTTTTTTTTTCCTAAAACAAAGACAAAGAATTAAAATAAAGTAATGAGCAATTACATTTACAACCTTTAAGGAATAATTAATTACAAATTAAGTCTTTTTATTTTGAAATTATAAACACATCTGTAAGATTTATGACCTTGTGGACATTAATAGAAATAGTCCAAAGATGAATTTGTCGCATTTATAGTAGTTACTCTAACTATCACGAGATGTGTGTTCATCACACTTAACAAAATTCCTCAATCGATTTTGTAATTCCATTAACTTTTGCAAAGTAATTTATTTTTTTATACAACCGCAATCACTATTGAGTATCACCATCTCAAAACGACACCGCAACTACTTTTTCTTTGAAATTAACTTCATATATGATTTTTACATCTTGAAATGTCAAAACAATGCGAATTTCATACCAAAATCCCATTGAAAATACAAAAATGCATTTGGCAATTACATTTTGTTTTGATAAATGATGAATTTTGTTAAATTTATACATACTTTAGAAGGATATTGGTCAAACTATAGTGATTAATTTATAATTATATTATACATTAAGGGGTGTGAACGTAATTTAATTCTGTATTAATTGTGGTGTTAGTTGCTAATATGCAATATACTTGCATTAATTTATTTTTGTAGAGAGCACCGACAAATGCGTAATGACGTTGTACGTACGAATAAGTACCATCTGTATGAATGTGATGCCAACGTCGGCTTCCACTAATCACCATTATTAATTAATTAGTAAATTAATCAATTAATTAACACCTCCCCCCCCAACCCCCAACCCCTTTTTTCGACTTTAATAATCGTCATTATTGCAGGACGACATTCATTTCTTTATTGTTTTATTTTTAATTTCAAAAGCTTGTTTCCATCTGTTTGTCTGTTTTCATTTTTTTTGTGATTCCCGACGCACAAATATGAACAATTGTACCTCTTATAAATATTCCAACAGGGGCATCCATATAGTTCACAGGGAAATTGTACGTTGGGTTGGTTTATTCGTGTCAATATTAATTATATAACGAATAATTAATATTTATTGAGTGGTTAGCGTTAGTTATGTAATGAAATTCTATTGGGGCATTCCTATTAACAGAAGAAAATTCTAGTCGAAATTCAATTTTATTGAATCAGTATTAATTATATGAATTTGTACTTCTCAAATAGTTGACGTATGTTTTTCCTTTAAAAAGAGTTAATTGATTTATATTTTAGATAAAATAGTTAATTATATCACAAGTGTGATGATATTTATTATATGACTAATTGTATTTGATCAAATCGAATAGGTGCTATAATTTTTCTGTTTGCAAGATATATCAGAAATCTCTAAGTTCAAAAGTTAAGATAATTAATAATTCTAATTATATATTTTGCCAATTTTCTTCAAACTTATTTTTGCGGTTTTCCTCTATTCTTGAATTAGCAATTAATACCAACTATCAGTTGGTCTAGCGGGATGAGACGCTAGATTCCTTAAGCAAGGTCAACGGTTCGAACCTTGCCATTATAAATGGAACAATTGGGATGGGAGAATCGCCCCTGTAATGGGCCTCTGCAGTACCCGATTCAAATTAGTCGGCCAATGAGTCAGAACCAGGTGGATAAAACCAAAAAAAAAACAAAAAAGAATTACTAATTTAATTTGTTGCATATAAGTTTGTCAAATCCAGCACAACAACCTATGATCCATATGGATAAATTTAACCAACTACCACTTGATCTAGCGGGATGAGGTGCTAAATCTCTTAAGCAATATTCAGAGTTCAAATTCTGGTATTGTGAATGAAGCAATTCAATTGGGAGGGTCGCTCCCATAATGGACCTTTGCAATATCCAGTCCGAATTAATCGGCTAATAGGTCAAAACCTGGTGGTTAAGACCAAATAAAAAAAAGATAAATTTAAATTAAGTATTTAAATAATTATTAAAAGCTACATTTTTAACTCTATATTTGCACAAGCCCATGACAAAATTGTTGACATTATACAATCTAATCCAAGACAAACTTTGATCACGAAGAAAGTGATGTGCTAAATCCGCAGACTTATCCAATAAATATGTATGACACAAGGACCAAACTAAAATTATGCTTTAAAAACTAAATTATGAGGAAAATTTATTATATCCGAAGCATCATATAAATTTTAAACTCATAAAATACGAATTATTACATTACAAGTTCATATTAACTAATGATGAGCTCATATTCGTAATAGGCACACGGTGGCCTCCTGTATAGATACTGTCCCGCTTGTCAGCCATTAAGATGGATCCCGTCAGGCCAGGGGGGTTTTCACACCACGTCTACACAGTGGAGAGAAACTGGCGCTCTTAAGGCAGCCAAGCCCCTCGTCTCCATTCGATGTGGGACGAACTGGTGCTACATCATAAGCCCTCCAGTCGAGGGGCTTGAGCGGCCGAAGCCAACTTCAGCCTCTCAACAAGAGCACCAATGATGAGCCCATATCCGTAACAGCCACACAGTGGCCTCCTGCATAGATATTGTCCCGCCTACCAGCCATTAAGACAGATCCCGTCAGGCCAGGGGGGTTTTCAAAATGCGTCTACATAGTGGAGAGGAACTGGCGCTCTTAAGGCAGCCAAGCCCCTCGTCTCCACTCGATGTGGGATGAATTGGTGCTATATCACCCCCTATTAATGAGACGTGAGAGCAGCCGCCAATGGAAATCACAAAGGGGACAAAAAGCACATGCCGGTACAACTCATGTCAGGAAGTTGACCGGCTCCCGCCAACCATGTCACATTTAGGTGCTTCACTCTCACATATATACCAAATCGGCTCTCTGCCCAAGGGTAAAAAAAATCATAGGATTCTCATATTCATTCTTGATAAGCAAGAGAACCTCTCACACTACTGTTCATCATCTTCTATCCCATAACTGACTTGAGCGTCGAAGAGCCTATGCCGGGCCAAAACCGGCTAGTTTCACATGCGTTCCTCCCTCTTTGACAGGTGGGCCACCAACATTATTATCCCGAGCGCATCAGACTTCGCCATGTGGTTGGACCAAAAACCGATCGCATCATATATTAACAATTTAACATATACCTAGATTAACTCTTATATTTGTGGTCGTTTAATTTGATAATTAAAATTGAAGTGATTTGGTTATTAATAGATTGTTTTATAATTTACTTTTAAATATTCAATTAAATCATAAATAATTAAATTACTTAAATTTTAACGATAATAGTAAGCAAAAGGACCCTCAAATTCTCTCTATATAGGTATTTAGAGATAATCAAATTTTAATTATAAATTTTAAGTATGTAAGTTATGAATTCAAAAATATCACCCAAGTTCTACAACTCCCAATTCCTATTGTTTGTATAGATAAAAAAATAAATAAATAAAAAGTCATAATTAAATCTACAGGATGAGTGGATGAAAAAGCAATTGCTTGAACTTAAAAGAGGTGATAACAGAGCTAATATAGTTAGCTGTTGCTGCACAATCTACAACTCAATAAGTGGATTTTAAATGTAACGTCTATATATATATATATATATATATATATATATATATATATATATATAACTCTAGCCATAAAACCTCGTAGTTCAACAAAAGTGACATGGGTGTTTTTCGTGGAGCTGATCGAATCGAGGCGTAGATTTAGTCGTGAAGTGCTTAAGAGGTATAACTTGGAGTTTTCCTGCATAAAAAAGTAAGTATAAGCTAATTGACAGTGTTCTTAATTTAAATCCTTCAATATTTAAATTAGATATATCCAAGGTTCAAGTGCATTTATTAAAGTTGATATACTTCAATAAATGGAGGGATACATTAGCTTACAACGGATGGATTTTAGCTTTAGGGACATGAATGAGCTTATTCACACAATAACACCAAGATTTCATAGACAATCATGATTATATATGGTCAACCGGTGGAGCTAATAGTCCAACATTTAAAAAAGGATTATGTTTCTGCTCATTAAAATTGTTAGTTCGAGGGGATGATGGGGTTTCTTCGACCAAGGATCAACTAGTTATGCCTGTTCAATAACTCCCTTCGGGCTTTGGTTGATCGAGTCGAGGGGCGTGACTCTTGGGGTTGTCTCCGGTTCCACTCTACTCACTTGAGGGGGGTTTTTTGATGGGAGGGGTCCTAGTGGAGCAATGAAACTGTGGCGCATGGTGGCCCCTCAAGTATATCATGGTAAAAAGCTATTTTATAATCCCTATTCAATGGTATTCTTGGATAAAAATAAGAGTGAACACTTAGAGGCATATAGAACTTCTAATTCTAGATTCTTACATTTTTTTTCAACTTTTTTCATTATTAAAATTGCAAAATTTTAACATCTTATCGACACGATGAAATACATTAATATTGTATGATAATTCACTCTACGAAAGAGCAAGTTATGGTTATTTTTTTAATTAGATTCGTCTTTTCAGATGGTGTACTATTATTTTTTAATAAATTTGCGAATCGAAAAGGTGAATTTTATTAGTTTTTTAATAAGCCAAAAAAAAAAGATACCCTTTATGAGGACAATTACAAATGAAATCCTTGCTAACAAGGGCAAAAGTTACAAAATAAAAATAATAACTGGCCTTCTGAAAGACAACTTTTAATAAGACATCAGTCCTTCGAAGCGAAAACTTATCATACCATATTAACACTTTTCAATTTAGAGTAAAATGTTAAATTGTTACAATTTTACTAGTATATGTGTGAAAAAAAAAACTAGATTATTTTGTCAAATTTCAAATACTTGGGTACAAAAGCAAGCACATGGGTTTTGCACAATATTTATTTTTTGATAAAATCGACTCAATATGGCTTATAAATACTAATTAAAATATTATACACGTACATACACACTCACCCTTAGGGGTGGCAAATGGGCGGGTTGGGTTGGGTTTGGGTTGGGTTCATATGGATTGGGTTTGAAATGGGTTGGGTACAAAATAGGTTCAAGTATATGGGTTCAAGATGAGTTGGGTCTGGATTGGATTGGGTTGAACCCAAATGGATCCAAATTTCAAAACGAAAAAATATGTATTTATTATAGTTGGAAGATTGTATCTATTATTATTTATTTTATTATTATTATTATTATTATTATTATTATTATTATTGCTACTACTTTGAAAAATGTAAAAAATTTTAGTTACCAATTTAAATCGATTCCTATCATCAATTCAAATTTTTATTTCATTATTTGATAAGTTAAAAAACCAAAAAGTTTCACACACACACACTGCACACACACACACATACACTGCACACACACAGTTTCACACTGAACACACACACACACACAGTTTCACACACACACACACAGTTTCACACTGCACACACACACACACACAGAGTTTCACACACACACACACTGCACACACAGTTTCACACACACACACACTGCACACACACAGTTTCACACACACACACACACTGCACACACAGTGTGTGAAACTGTGTGTGCAGTGCGTGTGTGTGTGAAACTGTGTAACACACACAGTTTCACACACTATGTGTGCAGTGTGTGTGTGTGTGTGTGCAGTGCGTGTGTCTGTGTGAAACTGTGTTTCACACACTGTGTGTGTGTGGGTGTGCAGTGTGTGTGTGTGTGTGAAAATGTGTGTGCAGTGTGTGTGTGTGTGTGTGTGTGTGTGAGTGATGATAATGAAAGCAATTACAAATTATAACTCCACACATTCTAAACCCATTTGAACCCAATATAAACCCAAAACCATCTTAACCCAATTGAAACCAAACTCAACTCAACTCATTATAAATTTTTTAAATCCAACCCAACCCAAAACTAATTAAATTGAATTGAACTCATGAGTTTGAGCCTATTTTATCAGTACTACTCACCCTATTGTATTACTAAAATGCAATATTAGTATCATCAAGGTAAAAGATATGGAGAAGGGTAAAATTGTGAAATGAGTTTTTAACAGCATGTGACCGTGGGCACTGAGTGAAAGGACTTTTTGGGTTTTTGCGGCTACTTGTCATGGAAATTGTGGACAGTACAGACACTACACACACACACACTTTTCGAAAAGCAAATCAAAGAATCAGATTTTTTGACTGTGATAAATTAATAGACATAAGGAGTTGGGGCAGTTATTTATTTATCCTTGGCCCGTACAACCCTAACCGTCAACAAATAAACTGCCCCTATGCCACTAAATAAATTGCTGTCCATTTTTCTTGTACAAATTTCTTTTATATATATATATATAAATTTGTTTAGAGACAGTGGAGCGTTGTACTTTTCCCCGTAACCACGTTGTCATTGGTTTTTCAATAATCTTGATTGTCAGTCGGGATACATTTATTATAAAATAATACTATATCTTTTATTTAATTCATGAATATATGTTATATGTATTAGCGGACGATTGAAATAAAAAAAAAAATTTCAAAAAAAATTTCATTGTTATAAATTTTTTTACCAATAAACGCGAAGTATATTGATGAGTGGATATATAGATGTAGTATCATTTTGTAGCAGATGATCTAAATGGATTGACTCTTGATTTAAATTAATGTTGCTTAGATGTAGAAATCGAAACCTTTGAACTCCATGGGAGGGAAAATTTTCATACATTGGGTTTGAATCTCACGCATGCACCAAATAGTTCTGATTTCACCACATCTTTAATTTATTTATAAAAATAAAAAATAAAAATTAAAATCAACATATAAAATATAATATAATTTCAACTATTTGGTCTATATATAGAACCCAAACATCAAGTTCATAAAACAATTTTCCATTTATGGGATATGTTTGATTCCAATGTATAGTCTGAAATAGCTCATGCCACTTGATTCAACCTAGTATCACTTAATTAAATGTGGAGACGGTGTGCTGACAGGATTTATTTTAACAGATGAAATTAAGACCCGAAAATTATATCTTTGTTAGTGCATGATGTATCAATATAATTTGATTTATAATTCCAATAATGATACAAAATTAAGTTTGCCTTGTACCTCATAGATTATGAATGTAAGTATAGATTGGAAGCGTTTGCTTCATAAAAAAAAGCGAGTGGGATCTATTGTCGCGATTGAAGATTAGGCCCCAATTACTCCAGAAATATCAATTTGTCTTTCAAAATCTGTGTAAAAAAATAAACGTTGAATTGTAAATTATCATCATTGATCTCGTGTTGTATTTTGTCCTCCTTCAATGCATTAAAATGTTCTCATACAAAACCTGACAACCAGAAAATGTATCTTGGATCTACTCCACCGCTTTGTTCAATGTCCTGATGGGTCAAGGAAAGAACTCCAATTTAACAATTCTCTGCACATTTTCAAGGAAAATCCAAAATTTAACATTGTAAATTAAAATTTAGACAAATACTTAAACTACTTAGCAATTGAAGTTATTCAACATAAGTCACGTCATGATTTAAAATATTTATGGAACTATATGTTTTTTTTTTTTTTTTTTTTTTTGTGAAACGAATCATAGGTTTCAATACTATGATATTCAATATTTAATGGACATAGATGAATAAATAGATAATATATATACTTTAATATTTTTATTTATTTTATAGAATAATCTTCAAATTTATAATCATACACTACTAGAAAAATGAAAAATTACGACTGAAATTTGCGACAAACTTTGCGACGGGTTTAAGGGAAAATGACCAAATTTTGGACCAAAGTTTCGCGACGGATTAAGTTGGTCGCAAAAACAAAAAATACAGTTGCAATTTTGCGCCAGGCTAGAAAAGTTTGGGCACAATTTTGTGACGGACCTAATCGGTCACAAAACTGTTGCGACTGACTTTGCAGCCGAATTTGTGACTAATTTTCTCTTTTAGTTTTTGCGACCGAATTTTTCGGTCACAAAATTCTTTTTTATCATTGATTATATTTGCAACCTATTCATTCGTCCGTCGCATAAATTTTACTTTAAATTTTAAAATTTTTTTTGGCTACCTATCGTTTTAGATCCCCACTTTAATGGTTTTTTTTTTTTTTGAAAAGTTTGTTTATTGATATGTTTAACTAATGTTATAAATTTAAAAATATCAATCATTCTAATACTATGAATTAATGAATCAAAGATATATATATATATAATATATATATATGTATAGTACTAGTTATATGTGCATGCTCAATGTGTGTGCAAAGTAATATATATTATTTATTTATATATTTAAATTTTAATAAATTACATCATAAATATTTTGTATTTTATATATGAATACTTTTTGCTATTTATTAATTTTATTACAAGTGAAAACTAAAGTAATTTATTTAAAATAAAACAAAGTTATCTGATGAGTAATAGAAACATAATTGAATGTGAGAACTGCAAAATATTAAATTATGTGATATGAGATAAAAGCAAGAGAATATATTGGAAAGGTAAAATGGAAAAAAAAAAAAAAGACAACTTTGAATTGGAGTATTAGAGAAAAACTAGGAGCAAGAGATAATATGAAGAAAAAAAAACAACGTTGAATTGACAGAGTCCAAGACAATTATTCAATGGCATACTTAGTAAATCTGGTACATAGTTGAATTTATTAATAAAATCGTATTTTGTAGAATTGCATACTTTGAGATGCCCTACTGATATTGATGTAAGTTTGATTAATTATATATAGTGCTCATTTATATATATTTGACTTGAAATCGTTGGAGGATTGAAGAAGGGATGTACCCACATATTCAATGTAATATATGATTATATATGTATTAATTGACCAGTTGAATTAATCAAACTATAAACAACTAATTCAATAAAATAAATTCAAATATTTGACTTATGTATTTAAATTAATTGAGGGTTATTACGTTCTTCATTTTACTCAATAAGAAAATAAAATTAGTATTTGAAATTGTTTAAATAAATATTTTTTAGGTATTAACTTTGATAAAATCAAAGGTAAATGTTTTTAATTTAAAAAAATAATTGGCTAATAAATTGGAAAAATTAGTAAAAATAACAAATTATAAAAGTTGATAAAATTAATGAAATTTATTTAAATAATTTAATTTAAAATATCACATAAATATATGTTAAGTATTCAAAAAAACAATTCATACACAAAAACCATAAGTGGCGCAACGGTTACATGCTCAATATTTTTATTTATTTTATAGAATCATCTTCAAATTTATAATCATAACAATAAATGAAGAAAGCGCATTCAATATTATTTAACTAATTTATTTGAATTATTTTTTGATTAACAAATAAAATTGATTAATAATGGAATTAATTAGTTCATATTATTTAAAAAGACAGAACAAAAAGAAAAAAAAAAAACTTATCACTTATTAGATTTATCATCATTCTCATCTTCCTATTCCCAACCACGTTTTTTCCGCACCCATTCTCCACACTGCTCTCTTTGGCATAAGTGGGTGCCCGAATCAATCGATTTCTAATCAAGAAACTCTGAAAAAAAAAATTAAAAAAACCACTTTTAATTTCACAGCAATTTTGAAAAAGTTCGAGAAAACGGAATCTTGAATTCAAATCGACAACTTCTTTTAACGCTCATATAGAGACTATAAAAAGTTGCTAAGAAATTGAAGTCACAGGCCGTGTCCAATATTCGAATGATTCAAATCCCTTTGGTGGTTCAGATCTTAGTGCCAGAAATTTGTGTGGGGAAAGGAAATTGTGCACGACGTATCATGTGGCTTAGCCTCTCTTTGAGTTCTCTGTGAATGAAGAGAAGAAGAAACAAACAGAAAGAACGACTGAGATTGCGAAAGTGAAGAAGAGAAGAGAGGATAAGGGAGATCAATGTAGATGATAAGAAGAAACACAGCACTTGTGTTGACGTTTTGTCATATTCAAAAATTGTTAACGCTAGGGATGTAGTAAAATGGGGGAATTGACGCAAAACACTCTTCCTTTTCCCGTTTAAATTGTAAAATCACGTGATAGTTTCACTTAGTCTCATCAATCGTTGTAGCAATTTGAAGGCCTCCCCTGAGATTATTAATTGCAGCTAGTGGGTCAATAGCTCGGGTTTTCCCAAAATTACCAAAAAGATTCGGCCATGAACCGCTTTTATTAATCTTGGAAGGCAAACAAAAACTTACCCCCAATGAGAAACACCATATCTTGGCAGAAAAGAGATAACCTAGTGACTCTAAGTTGAAGATTGGTGCAAGATACGATTCTAAAATTATAATTTTTTCTGTATTTGACTAGAATTCTTCCACAAATCGGATTCATTACAGAAGTCTTACATTTATAACGAATGAATCTGTCATAAATTTTTTGTTAGCCAATTAGGTGCTTTCTTGTAGTATCTAATGTTGAAATTATTCTATAAATTTAAGTTAAGCGACAAGCTAATAGATTTCAAGATCAATCAAAAGAATTATATCAAAACACATGCAGATGGGATAAAGATAAAATGGTTTTTGTTTAGATTTCGAAGTTTAGACTACATTATATTCATCATACAAGATGTTTGGTAGTCGTTCTTATTTATCCCCATCTTGTCAATTGATAATCAATTAATGGATGGTGGAGGTGGCGATCTCCTCCTCCAGGGAAACGGTATCTTTGGTTTTGGGAACCACGGGCGGCGATGTGGCGGTGCAGAGCCGTGCTGCTCACGGTCGTCCTTTGGTGATGGTGCCCGTGGTGGTGGCGGTGATCTTCTCCTCCACGGAAACGGTGTCTTTGGTCTGGGGACTGGCCACGAGTGGCGAGGATGGGAGGGCCCGTCGTGGTCCACGGGTGGTGTTCTTCTCCAGGGCAATGGTGTCTTCGGTTTTGGGAACGGCCACGAGTGGTGTGGAGGTGGCGGAGAGTCGTGGTGGTGCTTCGGTGATGGTGGTGGTTGTCTAGCCCATGGGAACGGTATCTTTGGTTTTGGCAATCTTATTGCGGAACCACGGTTTTGGTCATCAACAATTAAAGAGTTAGCATGAGATGGGGTGGTGAAATAAACCATTGCTCCAACGAGCAAATGTATCATCCAAAATGTACCCATTTTCCTTGGGAGTTTTTAAGTTATCTGGATTAATTTTGGTTGTGAAATGGGAAAAACAAGATGAAAGGTTTATATAGTATGGCAGACCTCCCTTAAAATTGTATTACGTACTATTGGATCAATGTAAATTTCCTTGCGAGAATACAAGGATATTTAATTGTAGGTAAAAGGAAAATCGCATTTAAGCTTGAAGGGCAAGCCAACTAAGGGTAGTAACACATTATATTATATAACGGGGTTAGATGCAATTTACTCCCACGTTATAATTGAAATGGGCAAATAATCCCTATGGAAAATCAACAAGCAACAAAACCCCTTATGTTTTCCAAAAAAGTGCATCTGCCCCACTCTTCAAATTTTATTGAAGTACTTAATAAAATACCTAACATGCCCCACTTCAATTTGGTTTAATGATTTATTATACGTATATACAAATATGTACCACGTGTTATGTACGCGAATTATTTCAATAAAATATAAATTAACTAAGTGAATTCATATGATTTTAATATATTTTAACTAGTTAGAATAAACTAATGCAAAGAAACAAGCAATCACAGTCTTTTTAGAAAACTTAAATTTGTTCAGAAGAGAAATTATCGATGCCGAAAGACCTCTAATAATCTATATATGTATATAAGCATGCAATATGTGTGTGTATATGTATATATCTATTTTGTAAGATCATACTCTACTTTCAAGTGAGCCAATTATTTTGCGTTTGCCGTTTGTTGGCCTTTATAGCAATAATGTAAGTTTAACAGAGATGGAATACTCCTATAAAATCCCCCCATCACTGAATAATTTCCTCAAGATATTTGGAGTTCCACTAATTATTTATAAATGGGCAAAAGCAGCAATATGGAACTATATATAATTATTATTATTTTTTTTGGTAATAAAAAATGGGGGGAGATAGGCTACTCAAGAACCCCCGACAGGGAGCATTGCGCTGCGGGGTACCACACACATCTGGGAGGACCCCCCGACTTCCGAGGGACTGTGTGCCCTATTAATCCCGGGATCAAAAATCTTCCACAGCCTCCCGCGAATGGACCCAACAAGCGTAGAAAACTATATATAATTATAAAGTCACGTAAATTGTAAAAAAAATACAAAAATAAAAAAGATGCAAACATTAATTTCTTCTCTTTACGGAAAAAAGATTGCTAGGCTATCTCATTAACCCACCTTTATTTTAGTTCTTCTCAATATATCTTACTTCTCGTATCCCAAGAAAAAAATGAATACACTAAAATATATAAAGACAACAGAATATCATGTGGGGAGGTGGGTGGTGGGGGGGGGGAGCTAATTAATTAAATGGATAAATTAATAAGAGTGAGAAAGCACAAAGAGATGGTACATGAACAAAATCAATTATTTTAAGCCCACAATTATAAAACATCACCATAATTTTATATGAAAAATAACATGTAAAAGGGAAAAAAATCAATAAAATGGAAGAGATTAAGCTATTAACAAAGGCAAGCTTATATATTTATAGAGTTTACGAAAACGTTTCCATGACAAATCGATAACGAAAAAAAGCACCAATCATATATTGCTTGCCTTGAAAATCTATATATGAATATGTATATGTATAAATAATTCAGAAATCTTGAAGCTATCCAAGTATATTTCTAGTTTGTTATGTGCCATGTTCAAATACTTTTTATATGAATTTAAATAAGTATATTTTTAATTCGTGTTTATTCAAATGAATCCAACAATTATCAAGTATTTAAAATGAGATGGATTAAAATTTAATTCAAATAAAATTACAAAACTAATATTTTATCTACAATGTTTATTTATCCTTTCCTTCAATAATTATTGACAATTTTTGATTCTACATAAATATTTGAAAAGCTCCATACCTTAATTATAACAAAATTAATATTGAGATGAAGCATATGCTATTATTATACAATTTTTAAATATATTTATTTATCAATATACATTATAAAAAAGCTAAATTACTTTTATGAAAATATATACAAAAAGAAATCTATTTTCTGAAAAATATACGTAATCTGGCCCTGGTTGCAACTACCCACAAGAATTTCCCAAACCAATTGTCTGCATACGGCTGTTCGACTCAACTTCTATTTATCAGTTGCGATAGCAGAAAGTGCTAAATATCCTTAAATACACACACACACACACACACACACACACACACATTTATTTATGTAAATATAGTTTGGAAACGTTTGCTTCCTAAAAAAAGCGAGTGGAATCCACTGTCGCGATTGAAGATTGGACCACACCATTTCCGCACCATTTCTCCACACTGCTCTCCACAAAAAAGAGAAGTTCAAGACATGTGTACAATTTAAATTTTTTGCCGTAGTATTTTGAAATTAAATCAATTATTACTAAAATGAAGGGATTGTCAGAATAACCAAATAAACTTATACATCGTAATATCATGTGGGGGGAGGAGCTAATTAATTAAATGGAGAAATTGATAAGTATGAAAAAACACAAAGGGATGATATATACATGAACAAAATCAATTATATTAAGCCTGCAATTATAAAACATCACCATGGTTATATATGAAAATAACATCTAAAAGGGAAAAAATATCAATAAAGCGGAAGAATTAACATAGGCAAGCTGATATATTGATAAGAGTTTATGAAAATGTGTTCATGACAAATCGATAACGAAAAAGCACCAATCATATACTGCTTGCCTTGAAAATCTATATATTTTTGTGTGTGTGTGCGTAATTCAGAAACCTTGAAGCTATCAAAGTACACATGGATAGTCTCATTTAATTCTTGTTAGTTATGTATGAAGTTCAAATACTTTTTATATGAATTTAAATAAGCATATTTGTGGTTCATGTTTATCCAAATAAATCCAACAATTATCAAGTATTTAAAATAAGATGGACTAAAATTTCAAATAAAATAACAAAATTAATATTTTATTTACAATATTTATCCTTTCCTTTAATAATAATTGAAAATTTTTCATTCTACATAAATATTTAAAAAGCTCCTTACCTTAATTATACCAAAATTAATATTGAAATCAAACATATGCTATTATTATACGATTTTTAAATATATTTATTTATCAATATATGTTATAAAAAAGCTAAATTATTTTTATGAAAATATATGCGTAAAGAAATCTATTTTTTGTGCCCCGATTAAATCTCGAAAGAAACATTCAATCCCAAACTTACGATTGACGTAAATTCAAATAGTAGAATGCATAAACGAAAGGACAAATATTTTGGAAAAGATAAGGGAACAAAAATAGAATTACATTTTTCAACTCAAAAGTTTTCTAAGTCCCATTATTAGTCTGCAAATGCTTTATAAACTCGTTATCAAGTCTGCTTAATTTATTATTTGCCCTCTTCACTTGATGTGCCAAATCTTTGAAATCTACTACCCACAAGGATTTCCCAAACCTATTCTCCGCATACGGCGGTTTGACTCAACTCCTATTTATCGATTGCGATAGCAGAAAGGGCTAATTATCCTTAAATATAAATCGACAGACTTCTTTTTGTTGAACAACTTTAATAAAATGTGAATTCAAATCGAATAATCCACTATGTAAAATAAAATACGATTCTTATAAATTGATTAACCACAGGATCTATAGTAAATAAACAAATAATGCTTATAATCATAAACACTAACCTTGATCCATTACAGATGCGGAAGAAAATGGAGCTAGGGTTGGTGGTCTTCTAAGCCAAAAAAAAGGGCGTAATTTTTTTTCTGTATTATCTCTCTTAGATGGGGCAGAAGAGAAAAATGTCGTTTTATATGGCTTAGGGACCATGCCCTAATGCATCTAATTATCACACTCTAATTATGGGCCCATCAAACATAATTAGAGTGTGATCGGGCTTCTACACATAAAAGGCCCATACTCAAAATATATAATATTTCTACAAGCCCACTGAATTTATTTCATAATAGATCACACAATTGAGCTTATTTAATAAGATAGCGGATCATGTACAATAAATTAAATATGTGAGACCACCAAATAGGAGAAAAATCCAACAATCTCCCACTTGGTCCACATATGTTTTCAAAAATTGCACATAGCTGAGACCTTAGTGTGCACAAACTTTATGCCATCTCAACCTCGAAATATCCCAAAACAATCTGGTTCATCAATTGTGCCAATCTAGGATCAAAGCGGCTTTTGTCACATAAGTAGTAACTAAACCGAACAATGGTCACAATATTAACAAAATTAATGGCATAGATCAAGTATGGATGTGTAGCATGAAAATTACATGTAACGTGATCTCAATCATGTCTATTTCCAACTAGTCCTACCTTATGACTCAAAGAGTCCCTTAACACTTTCCAATCTTATGCAAAACCGCAGCGGAAAGTCAATAACTTTACTTCAGAGCATTTAATCAAGCATGAAATTTATAAATTTCATAAAACTTTAGTTTGTACAGTATATAAATCATGTCAAAAGCATCATGGTAAACAACACACTCATACTAGAGCGACATGTCATCTATCCTGATGACCCCCATACGGACCACATGCTCATGAAACACCTTAGGAGGCAATGCCTTAGTGAGCGGATCCGCAATCATGTAGTTTGTACTAATATGCTCTATTGGCACCTGAAGGCTCTGAACTCTTTCTTTCACAACCAAATATTTTATGTCAATATTTGACTTAGACGAACTTCGGTTGTTCTTTGCATACAACTCAGCGGCCTTATTATCACAATTGATTTTCAATGGTTTCTCAATGCCATTGACTACTTGCAATCCAGTGATAAAGTTCCGGAGCCATATCCCTTGATTAGACGCCTCATAGCAAGCTACGAATTCTGCCTCCATGGTCGAGAAAGCTATCAGTGTCTGCTTGACACTTTACCAGCAAACAGCCCCTCCAGCCATCCTGAAGACATAGCCTGATGTAGACCTCCTGCAATCCAGACATCCAGCAAAATCCGAATCAGAATATCCCACAATCTCGAGGTGGTCCGATATCCGATAAGTAAGTATATGATCCTTAGTCTTTTGTAAATATCTCATAACCCGTTTTGCTGCTCTCCAATGATCCATACCCGGGTTACTCAAATACCTACCCAACATCCCTACTATGTACGCTATATCCGGACGCTTACACACTTGAGCATACATGAGACTCCCTACTGCTGATGCATAAGGGACTTTGTCCATTTCTTTTCTCTCTAGGTCTGTCTTTGGAAAGCAAACTAAATTTATCTCCTTTTGCAACAGGTGTATCCCCTGGTGCACAACTGTGCATGCCAAAACGGCTAAGCACCTTATCGATATAGGTCTTTTGCGATAATCCGAGTATACCTCTGGAACGATCCCGATGGATCTGTATACCCAGAACAAAAGACGCCTCACCAAGATCTTTCATTTCAAATTTGCTTGATAGAAATTTCTTGGTTTCATGCAATAGGCCTACATCACTGCTTGCCAGTAGAATATCATCTACATACAACACTAGGATGATAAATTTGCTCCCACTGACCTTGAGATATATACATTGATCAACGGTGTTTTCCTCAAAACCAAAAGAGGTTATCACCTGATCAAACTTCCGGTACCACTGGCGGGATGCCTACTTTAAACCATAGATGGACTTCTTAAGTTTACATACTAGGTGCTTTGAGTCTTTGGGCTCAAAGTTCTCCGGTTGCACCATGTATATAGTTTCCTCAATGTCTCCATTGAGAAATGCTGTTTTTACGTCCATCTGGTGTAACTCTAAATTATAATGAGTTACGAGTGCCATAATTATTCTAAAGGAGTCTTTCGTTGATACCGGTGAGAAAGTCTCTTTAAAGTCCATGCTTTCCTTCTGAGTGAATCCCTTGGCGACTAGGCGTGCTTTGTATCTTTCGATGTTACCATTTGAATCTCATTTGGTTTTGAAAACCCATTTGTAACCAATGGGTTTCACCCTATGTGGTAACTCGACAAGATCCCAAACGCCATTGTCTGCCATGGATTTCATTTCCTCATTCATGGCTTTGATCCATTCATCAGAATTCGAACACAATTTGATTTGACTAAAAGATGTTGGATCATCTTGCAATCCCGTGTCAAATTCATGTTCATTGAGATACACGACGTAGTCATTTGAAATCGCTTTTCTCCTTTCTCTGGTGGATCTCCTTAATGGCATATCAAGTTGAGGTTGTTGGGGTTTATCGACTTGACTAGATGATGATTCCCCTACCTGATTAGTAGGCATTTCAAATGGTGTTGTGTTTTCTATAGCATCCTGATTCATAGGCTGAAAAATAGTAGGACTTGTCGTCCAATTCTTTTCGGCCGTAATTGTAATAGGAATGCTAACATATTCCTCTTCAAACACAACTTCCTTATCTTTATTGCTCCCACTAAAAACAATATCCTCAATGAATTTGGCATTCCCAGTTTCGAAAAAGGACCTATTTGAGGGATTATAAAACTTAAAGCCCCTCGACCTTTCTGAGTATCCGACAAAGTAGCAGCTAACTGTTCTTGAGTCCAGTTTCTTTTCATTAGGCCTATAAGGCCTAGCCTCAGCTGGACATCCCCAAACATGCAAGTGCCTAATACTGGGCTTCTTGCCTGTCCACAGCTCGTACGGGGTTTTTGCTACTGCTTTGCTTGGAACTCTATTTAGTATATAAACTGCAGTTTTTAATGCTTCGCCCCAAAGTGATTCTGGTAATAAAGAATGACTGATCATACTTCGTACCATATCCTTAAGAGTTCGGTTTCGTCTCTCAGCTACACCATTTTGGCTTGGATTTCCCGGCATAGTGTACTGAGGTACAATTTCGCACTCAATCAAATATTTGGCGAAGGGCCCTGGACGTTGTTCACCCGACCCATCATATCTACCATAGTATTCCCCACCACGGTCAGATCTGACAGTCTTAATTTTCTTGCCTAATTGATTTTCAACTTCGGCTTTGAAACTTTTAAATACGTCCAACGACTCAGACTTCTCATGAATTAAGTACAAATAACCATAACGAGAGTAATCATCTATAAAGTTGATAAAATATTGTTGTCCATTCCATGAAGTTGTAGGGAATGGACCACAAATACCCGTGTGTATCAACTCCAAGAGTTCCTTACTCCTATTTGCACTTGTTCTCTTTATTTTTGTTTGTTTTCCCTTTACACATTCAATGCAGATTTTAAAATCTAAAAAATCAAGGGAGTCAAGAATTCCTTGTGATATAAGCCTCCTTATTCTCTGTTCAGAGATATGCCCTAATCGCTTATGCCACAACATAGATGAATTCTCATTTGTTAATTTGCGTTTAGCACCATAATTACTTGAATGCAGATTTTCATTCTTAATAGAAGCTTGGTTGTTTAATCTATATAATTTATCAATTAGAATACTGGTTCCAACAACATTTGAATTTAGAGAAACACTGCAAATTCCATTCCCAAATGAACAAGTATAACCAAATTTGTCCAAACAAGAAATGGAAATTAAATTTCGTCTAAAAGACGGCACAATAAATGTTTCTTCCAAATTCAAAAATAAACCAGTATCTAATGAAAGTCTAAAGATACCAATGGCTTCCACATGAGCTTTGTTGCCATTTCCCACATAGATGTATCTTTCAGCATCAGTTGGTACTCGGTACCTTAGGCAATCCTACATTGTGACACTTATGTGAGTACCCGTATCTATCCACCAAGTGTCACTAGGTACCAAAGTCAGATTAACTTCTGAACAAACAAAATTGAGAAGTTTACCTTTCTTTTCATGCCAAGCGGCGTATTTGGGGCAATCCTTCTTCATGTGATTAGGCTTCTTACAAAAGAAGCGTTTATCAATCGCATTAGGCTTTTTTTGAGCCTTGGATTGGGATGCCCCTAATACTACAGTTTCTTTACCTTTATTCCTTTTTCGCTTGTTGTTGGCAACATTGGCCTGAGTAGCAATTGCCAAATGAGCACTTTCAGTCCTTTCTTGATTCATCCTCTCCTCTTCCTGGACGCATTGAGCTATAAGCTCATTCAATGTCCATTTCTCCTTTTGAGTATTATAGGATATTTTAAATGGACCAAATTGTGCAGGAAGCGAGATCAAGACTAAGTTCACAAGTATGTCATCCGACACCTCAAGCTTAAGGGCCTTTAGTCTTGTTACAAGATTAGACATTTCCATAATGCACTCCTTTATATTTCCCTTTCCTTTATACCGCATAGAAACGAGCTTGCTGAGAACAGTGCTCGTTCAACCTTTTTGTTTGTGGCGAATCGATTTGCAATTTGCTCAAGGAAACCTTTGGCACATTCTTCCTCAGGAATGCCACCCCTTATGGCTTCCGGAATGGAACGTCACATGATCATCAGACTCATGTAGTTTGATCGCTCCCACTTCTCGTATACATATCTTTCTATAGCAGTACTGCTATCAGTTAGATCTGCAGGGCGATCAAATCTTAATGCATAGTCAAGATCCATGCAACCTAGCATAATCATGATATGCTCCTTCCAATGCTTTAAGTTCGTGCCTCTAAGCACAGGGACATTGTTCAAATTGGCAGATATGGCAGACACTATATAACAAAAAACATGCTCACAATTAATCAACATGATAAATGCATATATGGAGATAATAATAAGAAAACAAACATATATCCATGCAAGTGGGCCCATCTCAAGATACCCAACACAACACTGTTATTTAGTCTTTGGACAAAAATAACAATTTGTAAGCGGTACTCTTTTACATAGTTCATGAACATTGATTGTTTCCAAAGATACCTAACCCAACATTGCTATTTCGTCTTTCAACAGAAGTAACAATTTGTAAATAATATCATACAATTCATAAATACCAACATTTAAAACTGCCTAGCAATGTGCCTTTCTTTGGACCGACAAATTGCTAGCATGTTTCATAACGTTTCACATATTTATGACTAGCTACTGTCTGGCCAAAATAATCTTCCTTTGGGTCGATTATTTTGCATAGACAAAGTTACATAATATATCATATATTCATGAATACTTAATCATTTGGCCAAAATAATCTTCCTTTGGGCCGATTATTTCGCATAAATGAAACATGCCCAGTTCTCAAAAATAGGCGAATTTTATCTAATAGAGGTTACTTTAGCAATATATTAGTTCAACTCACACTAGTCTAGAAAATAGGCATACATGGATAATTAATTTGTTTAAATCTCGGCATATATACAACAACTTTTTGAACTCGAATTGTACGTGGCGTTGTTATACCAGGACACGAGTCGTCAGAGATGGCTCTTTTCGTCTGGCCGTCCGGGTTTCCAGCCGATATACCAATCTAGTTCAATGGTTCAATTTTTATTTGATCCCAAAATAAAACATACATATGTTGAATTTAATACAAAATAAAAAAAACAACATACAATTATAGAGCCAAGGCATAAATACCATATTATCATATAATTAGCCCAAATTCAATCCACATGCTGCCATTTTTTTTTTCCACAGATCCAGAGATCGAAAGTAAACACAAAAATGCGCAGCAAAAATATCAAACAGGGCAACAACCCAGCGGTCTGTAACGCGTGGCCTTTCCTCATGGTCTCGCGTTCGAACCTTCCTGGTTGCATTAGAATTACGTTTTTTTTTTTTAAATTTGATACGCACGTTCAATACCAAGTATAGATAAGGTGGTGATATTAGTGCTCACAATAGAGTGACAGCCCAACGGCTGAGTGCGCACACGGCCAAACCCAAGATCCTGGGTTCGAGACCTACTACCCGCTGCTGTTTTTTTTTTTTTTTTTTTTGTTTCAATTACAATGAGGTTCAATCATATCACAAAAGATATGGTGATGTCAACACAAACCAAGTAGGACGCTGGTGCAGCGGTTGAGTGCATGCACAATTAACCTAATGGTCTCGATTTCGAGTCCAGTTGCCGCCTCAATTGCCCTTTTTTTTTTATTTGGACAACAATCTTGTTTTTATGCATCATCAAAAAAACATCCGAAAAAATACATTCAAAAAAAATTAAAAACTGTACGGATCGATTTCTTTTATTTTTGATGAATGTATAAACAAAACCACATAACAATATGAAATCAAACGAGATTTATGAATATGAACATATATGCACAATATATATCCAACATAAATATATATATTGTAGATTTAACAAAAGCATGCTCAAAACATCAACTCACGACCGAATAAATCAAAATAAAGCATATTTGATTATTTACTAAACCTGCTCTGATACCACTTGTTGAATAACTTTAATAAAATGTGGATTCAAACCGAATAATCCACTATATAAAATAAAATACGATTCTTATGAATCGATTAACCACAGGATCTATAGTAAATAAACAAATAATGCTTATAATCATAAACACTAACCTTGATCCATTGCAGATGTGGAAGAAAATGGAGCTAGGGTTGGTGGTCTTCTAAGCCAAAAAAAAAAGGGCGTAATTTTTTTCTGTATTCTCTCTCTTAGATGGGGCAGAAGAGAAAAACGTCGTTTTATATGGCTTAGGGACCATGCCCTAATGCATCTAATTATCACACTCTAATTATGGACCCATCAAACATAATTAGAGTGTGATCGGGCTTCTACACATAAAAGGCCCATACTCAAAATATATAATATTTCTACAAGCCCACTGAATTTATTTCATAATAGATCACACAATTGGGCTTATTTAATAAGATAGCGGACCATGTACAATAAATTAAATATGTGAGACGACCAAATAGGAGAAAAATCCAACACTTTTAACTCTCATAAAAAGGATATAAAAGTTGCTAAGAAATTGAGGTCACAGGCTATGTCTAATATTCAAATGATTCAAATCCCTTTGGAGTTTCAGATCTTAGTGAGCAAAATTTGTGTGGGGAAAGTAAATTGTGCACGATGTATCCGATGGTCCTAAAATTATAATTTTATTTATATTTTACTAGGATTCTACCACAAATCGGATTCATTACAAAAGTCTTATATTTATAACGAATCTATCTGTTACAAATTTTTTGTTAACCAATTAGGTGCTTTCTTGTAGTATCTAATGTTGAAATTCTTCTATAAATTTAAGTTAAGCAGCAGGCTAATATATTTCAAGATCAATCAGAAGTATTATATCAAAACACATGCGGATGCAATAAAGATAAAACAGTTTTTGTTTAGACTTCTATGTTTAGAGTACATTCTATTCATCATACAAGATGTTTGGTGGCCGTTCTTATTTATGTCCATCTTGTCGATTGATAATCAATTAATGGATGGTGGAGGTGGTGATCTCCTCAGTAAACAATATCATCAGTTTTGAGAACCACAAGCGACGATGTGACGGTGCAGAGTCGTGCTCATGTTCATCCTCTAGTGATGGTGCTCATGGTGGTGGTGGTGGTGGTGATGGTGATCTTTTCCGCCATGGCAACAGTGTCTTTGGTCCTGGGAATGACCATGAGTGGCGAGGAAGGTTGGACCTATTGTGATCCACCGGTAGTGCTCTTCTCCTGGGCAATGGTATCTTTGGTTTTGAGAACGGGCATGAATGGAGTGGCTTTTCTAAAGACCTATACTAATATGTTCAAGACTTAAAGCTACTTATGATTTGTTGCAACTTGAACAAAAATATATTATGATTGTCGATTCATAATAACATCTAAAACGTATATGATTAATGAAAAATGACAATATTTAAACTAATGTATATATCTTAAAAGGCTTGTAATTAAGCATGTGCATTTTGTTATAATGTTTAGAGAAAGTGTATTTATAAGCTGATTCAGCATTTCATTCAACTTACAAGATTCTTAATATATATATATATATATATATACTATTATAAAAAGAAATCTATTTTTGTCTCACAAATGGCGGTAATTTATGTGATTTTACAAAATTTGCCCTTCAATTTTATGTGGAATAAATAGAGATATGTAAAATTGTGGCTAAGATTGAAAATTCACATGAAATCGATTCAATTCGGATATTAAATTTTGATGTGTCAATTTTACCCTTGTAATTAGTAAACACATGCAATAAATAAGTAAATAAAAAGGTCAATATTGTAATATTATATCCAATTTAAAAAACCCACGTTTTCAACCCACAAACCACTTTCTCTAATTACAATTAGTTGTTGTTATTTTTTTTTTGCTTTTTGTGTGTATTCTTTATCATATGATTTTATTTTTTATAATTATTTTATTTTTAAATTATAATAATTTAAAAAATTATTTCAAATAATTCTTAAAAAAGTGTTCTTTCAAAAGAAATTTAATAATATATTTATATTTTCATCCTAAAAAATATTTAAGTACTAAATTGAAATATATATTTTTTATATTTTGCACACACATAGAATATACAGTGTTGCTAGTATATATATTAGAATATTTTTATTTACTTTTCCAATATACAAAATGAGTGAAAATTGATCAATAATTCTTCAATTGCATAGGAGTCCTTTTCTTTGTATAATCTACTCTGTACTGTATGAGATGTAAAAGTTGTACTTGATTTGCATTATTGATCTAATTACCCCTTCAAAAAACACGAGTTAAAACTGAAAAACTAAAAATATGAGAATGAATGTGTACTATGTAATCAAGCATTCTTGACTCTGTTTTAAGCCCAAATACTGAACCACAAAACCAGACTAGTTTATTTATATGGCTATTATCCGGCCCAACTCGAAGTTGGGATTAGTAGGCCCAATGTTAGGGTGAACCTGATAAGCTCAATTCGAAATATGCAAAATTTCTATTCTATATATTTAATTCAAAATAATTGAGACACATAAAATATATTTAAATTATACAATGATTGAAATCTGTGTAAATATGAGGGGCATGTTTGGGAGAATCAAGACTTATTTCAGAAGAATATTTTGAGAAGATCAAAAGATGATACTAATATATAAAATGTGTGTGTGTGTATTGAAACCTAGATATATATAAAATGACTTTAAAATTTTAATTATAAGAGTAATACTTGAAAGAAGTTAAAATTTGTTCTAGGAATAAGTTGACATAATAAAAAGAAGCCCCCATATATAACAAAATACAACTAAACAACACTTTCTGTTCTATCACCAATAAGATTGAATAAAATGCAGATTAATATGGTATGTCTCATATAATTTCATATGCCATGCGATTCAATCCTGAGACATTTGCGAGTATCCCATGGATCTCTTTTGCTTGAGGGCCTCCCCTCAATTCTACCTAAATAATTGAGAGTAAATCCAAAATATGAGTCCATGAGATCATTTCAACCTAATATTTGGTTGGGGATAGCTTTGACCTTGCTTTTGAGAATTCCCTTCGAGGCTTGATTCAATATTGTTCAATCCGACTTAAAGATTCTTCCCTCGAGATGAAGGATCTCCCTAGGATATTAGTGAAATCTTTTATAAAATCTGTTGTTTTGAAGTTGACACCCACATTAAATGTACGGTTATGTAAATTAACATTACAATTTAATGTCTAGCTACTTCAAATGTTTTCTAGCATTTTAATGCGTTTATAATGGTCTATGTGGCCAACAAGTGGGTGTTGATATGGATGTTATGCTGCCTAATAAGCATAGAACAATCTCATCATTGTATTGTATAAAAAGAGAGTTTTGCTCTCCAAAACCATCATATATATACTCAATATTCATTATGGTAGATAAACTTGTTGAAAACTTTAGCAAATATGGATTGAAACATAATAATCCATCTTGTGAAATAAAAATACGATTCCTATGAATCGATTAAACACAGCATCTATAGTAAATAAACAAATAATGTTTTTAACCAAAAGTACTAACCTTGATCCATTAGAAATGTGGACGAAAATGGAGCTAGGGTTGGTGGTCTTCTAAGCCAAGAAAAACAACGTAACTTTTCTGTATTCTCTCTCTTAGTTGGGGCAGAAAGAAAAAACAAACATCGTTATATCTGGTTTCGAGGCCATACCCTAATATACCTAATGTATCACACTTAAATTATGGGCTCATCAAACATAATTAAAGTGTGACTGGGCTTCTACACATGAAAGATTCATACTCAATATAATGTTTCTATAAGCCCACTAAATTTATTTCATAATAGATCATACAATTGGGCTCATTTAATAAGATAGCGGACCATGAACAATGAATTAAATATGCGAGACTGCCGAATTAGAGAAAAAACCCAAAAATCTCCCATTTGGTTCATATATGTTTCCGAAAATTGTACACAACTAAAACTCTAGTGCGCGCAAACTTTATGTCATCTTAACCTCAAAATATCCCAAAACAATCTGATTCATCAATTGTGCTAATATAGGATCAAAACGGCTTTCATCACATAACTCGTAATTAATTCAAACAGTGGTCACAATATTAGCAAAATTAATAACATAGATCAAATATGGATGTGTAGCATGGAAATTACATGTAACGTGATCTCAATCATGTCTATTTTCAACTGGTCCTACCTTATGACTCAAAGAGTCCCTTAACACTTTTCAATACTTTATGCAAAACCGCAATAGAAAGCCAACAACTTTATTTCAGAGCATCCAATCAAGATTGAAATTTATAAATCTCATAAAACTTTAATTTGTACAGTATGTAAATCATGTCAAAAGCATCATGGTAAACAACAAACTCATACTAGAGTAACATGTCATCTATCCTGATAACACCCATATGGACCACATGCTCATGAAACACCTTAGGAGGCAATGCTTTAGTGAGCGGATCCGCAATCATGTAGTTTGTACTAATATGCTCTATTGAAACCTGAAAGCTCTATACTCTTTCTTTCACAACTAAATATTTGATGTCGATGTGCTTTGACTTAGACGAACTTCGATTGTTCTTTGCATACAAATCAACGGCCTTAGTATCACAGTTGATTCTTAATGGTTTCTCTATACCATTGACTACTTGCAATCTAGTGATAAAGTTCCGGAGCCATATCCCTTGATTAGGCACCTCATAGTAAGCTACGAATTCTGCCTCCATAGTTGAGAAAGCTATAAGTGTCTGCTTGACACTTTTCCAGCAAATAGCCCCTCCAACTATCATGAGGACATAGCCTGATGTAGACCTGCTATCTAGACATCCAGCAAAACTCGAATTGGAATATCCCAAAATCTCTAGATGATCCGATCTCTAATAAGTAAGTATATGATCCTCAGTCTTTTGTAAATATCTCATAACCCGTTTTGCTGCTCTCCAATGATCCATACCCGGGTTACTCAAATACCTACCCAACATCCCTACTATGTACGCTATATCCGGACGCTTACACACTTGAGCATACATGAGACTCCCTACTGCTGATGCATAAGGGACTTTGTCCATTTCTTTTCTCTCTAGGTCTGTCTTTGGACATTGAAGCAAACTAAATTTATCTCCTTTTGCCACAGGTGTATCCCCTGGTGCACAACTGTGCATGACAAAACGGCTAAGCACCTTATCGATATAGGTCTTTTGCGATAATCCGAGTATACCTCTGGAACGATCCCGATGGATCTGTATACCCAGAACAATATATGCCTCACCAAGATCTTTTATTTCAAATTTACTTGTTAGAAATTTCTTGGTTTCATGCAATAGGCCTACATCACTGTTTGCTAGTAGAATATCATCTACATACAACACCAGGATGATAAATTTGCTCCCACTGACCTTGAGATATATACATTAATCAACGATGTTTTCCTTAAAACCAAAAGAGGTTACCACCTGATCAAACTTCCGGTACTACTGACGGGATGCCTGCTTTAAGCTATAAATGGGCTTCTCAAATTTACATACTACGTGCTTTGAGTCTTTGGACTCAAAGTTCTCCGGTTGCACCATGTATATAATTTCCTTAATGTCTCCATTGAGAAATGTTGTCTTTACATCCATCTGGTGTAACTCCAAATCATAATGAGCTACGAGTGTCATAATTATTCTAAAAGAGTCTTTCGTCGATACCAGTGAGAAAGTCTCTTTAAAGTCTATGCCTTTTTTCTGAGTGAATCCCTTGGCGACTATGCATGCTTTATATCTTTCGACGTTACCATGTGAATACTGTTTGGTTTTGAAAACCCACTTACAACCAATGGGTTTCGTCCTATGTGGTAACTCGACAAGATCCCACACGCCATTGTCTACCATGGATTTCATCTCCTCATTCATAGCTTTTATCCATTCATCGGAATTCGAACACAATTGCACTCCCGTATTAAATTCATGTTCATTGACACACACGATGTAGTCATCTGAAATTGCTTTTCTCCTTTCTCTGGTGGATCTTCTTACTAGCACTTCTAGTTGAGGTTGTTGGGGTTCATCGACTTGACTAGATGATGATTCTCCTACTTGATTAGTAGGCATCTCAAGTGTTGTTGTGTTTTCTATAGCATCCTAATTCACAGGCTGAAAAATATTAGGACTTGTTGTCTAATTCTTTTCAGATGTAATCGTAATAGGAATGCTAGCATATTCCTCTTCAAACATAACTTTCTTATCTTGATTACTCCCACTAAAAACAACGTCCTCAATAAATTTAGCATTCCCAGTTTCAAAAAAAGACCTATTTGAGGGATCATAAAACTTAAAGCCCCTTAACCTTTCTAAGTACCCCATAAAATGACAGCTAACTGCTCTGAGTCCAGTTTCTTTCATTGTGCCTATATGGTCTAGCCTCAACTGGATATCCCCAGACATGCAAATGCCTACTATTGGGCTTCTTGCCTGTCCATAGCTTACACGGGGTTTTTATTACTGCTTTGATTGGAATTTTATTTAGTATATAAACTGCAGTCTTTAACGCTTCACCCCAAAGTGATTCTGGTAAGGAAGAATGACTAATCATACTTCTTACCATGTCCTTCAGAGTTCGGTTTGGATTCCTTGGCATGGTGTACTGAGGTATAATCCCACACTCAATCAAATATTAGGCGAAGGGCCTTGGACCTTGTTCACCTAACCCATCATATCTGTCGTAGTATTCTCCACCACAGTTAGATCTGATAGCCTTAATTTTCTTGCCTAATTGATTTTCAAGTTTGACTTTGAAACTTTTAAATACGTCCAGTGACTTAAGCTTCTCGTGAATTACATACAAATAACCATTACGAGAGTAACCATCAATAAAGTTGATAAAATATTGTTGTCCATTCCATGAAGCTGTAGGGAATGGACCCTAGATATC
This sequence comes from Petrea volubilis, assembly GCA_026212405.1. Lineage (NCBI taxonomy): Eukaryota > Viridiplantae > Streptophyta > Magnoliopsida > Lamiales > Verbenaceae > Petrea > Petrea volubilis. Next base: position 15,152,387 of record CM047882.1, read on the forward strand.
CGTATGTATCAACTCCAAGAGTTCTTTTTTTCCTATTTGCATTAATTTGTTCTCTTTGTGTTTGTTTGTTTGTTTTCCCTTTACACATTCAATACAGATTTTAGAATCTGAAAAATCAAGAGAGTCAAGAATTCCTTGTGATATAAGCCTCTTTATTCTCTGTTCAGAGATATGGCCTAATCGCTTATGCCACAATATAGATGAGTTCTCGTTTATCAATTTGCGTTTAGTAGCGTAATTACTTGAATGCAGATTTTCATTCTTAATGGAAGCTTTGTTGTCTAATCTATATAATTTATCAATTAGATACCGGTTCCAACAATATTTCAATTCAGAGAAACATTGCAAATTCCGTTCCCAAATAAACAAGTGTAACCAAATTTGTCTAAACAAGAAACGAAAATCAAATTTCATCTAAAAGACGACACAATAAAAGTTTTCTTCCAAATTCAAAAATAAAATTCTAAAGACACCAATAGCCTCCACATGAGCTTTATTTCCATTTCCCACATAGATGTATCTTTCAGCATCAGTTGGTACTCGTTACTTTAGGCAATCCTGTATTGTAATGCTTATGTGAGTAGTTGCAACCGTATCTATCCACCAAGTGTCACTAGGCACTAAAGTCAGATTAACTTCTGAATAAACAAAGTTGAAAAGTTTACCTTTCTTTTCACACCAAGCAGCGTATTTGGGGCAATCCTTCTTCATGTGATTAGGCTTCTTACAAAAGAAGTATTTATCAACCGCATTAGGCTTCTTTTAAGCCTTGGATTGGGATGCCCCTAATACTATAGTTTCTTTACCTTTATTCCTTTTCTTCTTGTTGTTAGCGACATTAATCTGAGTATGTTGCCCTTAATTTTTGATGATGATTTAGAAGATCTCTTTATTTAACATGTGATTTGCAAATTTGCTCTAACGGCTACTTTCCTTCGAAGATCTCCAACGGTTACTTACCATCTTAAAGGATTTCAAATTAAAGCTGGAAGTCAAACCTTGTCTTATTACTCTTCCAACGGCTACTTACCTAAATGAAGAATTAGATTCTTGCCATATTGAAGTCGCTCAATTACACTATAAGTACGGTCAATAATGAAGAGGAAAATCAACGTTTGAGAGTGCTAAGTGTTAGCAATTGAGAGCTAACTTTCATCAAATTATAGAAGTAAGAATTGAGATATTTTCTATTCTTGGGTGTATGTTGTTTACCTAGTAAGGGTAGTGCCAATGATCCAACAGTGCGTTATTTACCAAGTGTGTGGTACTACTATTGGTCCTGCGTCAGTTCCAGAATAGCTTTTCTCACTTAGTTTCTATATTATTTTGTTTGGAAGTTATATCTTCCATAAAGTCTATATCATTCCACTATTATCGGCTTGTGCCATGTTATTTCGGTTCTAACTTTAATAAGATATTTCGCAGGTTCAAAATCCTAAGTTGAAAAACACTTAGGTAGTGGATTAAGCCTCGACCCAAACCACTATAAGTCATTTGTGCATTTAGTTTTATTTTCTATTAGATTCGTTATACTGGTAGTTCTAGTGCACTTTTCTATCGCATTAAAAATCAGTTTAAGTAATCTAATTCACCCCCTTTTAGAGTGTCAGAGTAGGAATTGCCAAATGAGCACTTTCAGTCCTTTTTGATTCATCATCTTCTCTTCCTGCACACACTGAGCTATAAGCTCATTCAATGTCCATTTCTCCTTTTGGGTATTATAGGATATTTTAAATGGACCAAAATGTGCAAGAAGCGAGATCAAGACTAAGTGCACAAGTATGTCATCTGACACCTCAAGCTTAAGGGCCTTTAGTCTTGTCACAAGATTAGACTTTTCCATAATGTACTCCCTTATATTTCCTTTTCCCTTATACCGCATAAAAATAAGCTTACTGAGAACAATGCTCGTTTCAACTTTTTCATTTCTGGCGAATCGGTTTGCAATTTACTCAAGGAAACTTTTGGCACTTTCTTCGTAAAAAATGCCACCACTTATGGCTTCTGGAATCGAATGCCACATGATCATCAAACTCATGCGATTTTATCGCTCCCACTTCTCGTATGCAGATCTTTCTATAGCAATATTGCTATCAGTTAGATTTGTAGGGTAATCAAATCTTAATGCATAGTGAAGATCCATGCAACCAAGCATAATCATAATATACTCCTTTCAATGCTTAAAGTTCGTGCCGCTAAGCACAGGGACATTGTTCAAATTGACAGATATGGCAGACCCTATATAACAAAAGACATGTTCATAATTAATCAACACGATAAATGCATATATGGAGATAATAATAAAAATCAAACATATATCCATGCAAGTGGGCCCAACTCAAGATACCTAGCACAACACTGCTATTTAGTCTTTGGACAAAAATAACAATTTGTAAGCGGTACTCTTATACCTAGTTCACGAACATTGATTGTTTCCAAAGATACCTAATACAACGTTGTTATTTCGTCTTTCAACAAAAGTAACAATTTGTAAATGGTATCATACAATTCATAAATACCCACATTTAAAATTGCCTAGCAACGTGCCTTTCTTTGGAGCGAAAAATTGCTAGCATGTTTCATAACGTTTCACATATTTATGACTAGCTACTATCTGGCCAAAATAATCTTCCTTTGGGCCAATTATTTCGCATAAATAAAACATGCCCAACTCTCAAAAATAGGCAAATTTTACCTAATAGAGATTACTTTGGCAACATATTAGTTCAACTCACACTATTCCAGAAAATGGGCATACATGGATAATTAATTTGTTTAAATCTCGACATATATACATCTATTGAACTCCAACTGTACGTGGCGTTGTTATACCAAGACACGAGTCATCAGAGATGGCCCTTTTTGTCTGGTCGTCCTTGTTTATAGCTGATGTACCGTTCTTGTTCAAATTTCACAAGCACCGCTAAAAAAAAAAAACTTCATACGTAAAGCTAAATACACAAACTATATTGTAATAGCCATATGGTCCAGTAGTGTGCATACTATATACAACAATTTTGAACTCGAACTGTACGTGATTTTTTATACCAAGAGACGAGTCATCAAAGATGGTTCTTTTCGTCTAGTTGTCCTGGTTCCAGCCGATATGCTATTCTAGTTCAATGGTTCAATTTTGATTTGGTCCCAAAATAAAACATACATATGTTGAATTTAATACAAAATAAAAACTACATACAATTATAGATCTTGGCAACAACCAAGGCAGAAATACCATATTGCCACATAATAAACCCGAGTTCAATCCCCAAGGCTGCCTTTTTTTTTTTTACACATCTAATCTGCCATTTATGTTATCAATAGAAAACAACAGACATAAATGTTCAAAATGTGAGGCAGAGACACCATAATGCCAGCAAATAGATCAACGATTGACTCCTGTTGGCTTAAAAAAAACTTTTTTTTTCTGCTAACAGATCCAAAGATCAAAAAATTACAAAAAAATACGTAATACTGATATTAAGGAGGGTGATAGTCAGTGGTCTGGAGCGCACAGTCCTTGCTCATGGTCTCGTGTTTGAACCCTACTGGTCACATAAGAATAAGGTTTTTTTTTTGATCTGACACAAGTTCGATCTTGAGAATTGAACAATGCCCAAGCAGTTGGGAACGTGTGGCTGCAACATAAGGTCCTTGGATCGATACCCACTTGTCACAAAAATTGGGGTTTCACCATCCCTTTTCTATCACAGTTACCTGCTTCCTCCTTTTTTTTTTTTTCCAAAAATCAGAAAAATAATCCAAAATTTTATGGATAGATTTAATACCCAAGATAATATAATGAAATCAAATAAGATTCATGAATATGAACATACATTTACAATATATTTCCAACATAAATATACATATTGTAAATTAACTAAAATATGTTAAAAAAATATCGAATCAGCGGGATAAATCAAAATAAAACATATTTGATTATTTACTAATCTTGTTTAGATACGACTGATTGAAAACTTTAGCAAATATGGATTGAAATATAATAATCCATCATGTGAAATAAAAATACGATTTCTATGAATCGATTAAGCACATGATCTATAGTAAATAAACAAATAATGCTTTTAACCAAAATCACTAACCTTGATCTATTCCAAATGTGGAAGAAAATGGAGCTAGGGTTGGTGGTCTTCTAAGTCAAGAAAAACGGCGTAATTTTTTTGTATTCTCTCTCTTAGAAGATGCAGAAAGAAAAAAAAAAACTTCGTTATATCTAGCTTAGGGACCGTACCCTAATATACCTATTGTATCATACTTTAATTATGGGCTTATCAAATATAATTAAAGTGTAACCGAGCTTCTACACATAAAAAGCCATCAAACATAAGTAAAGTGTGATCGGGCTTCTACAAATGCAAGGCCTATACTCAATATAATATTTCTATAAGCCCACTAAATTTATTTCATACTAGATTACACAATTGAGCTCATTTAATAAGATAGCAAACTATGTACAATGAATTAAATGTGTGAGGCCACCAAATTAGAGAAAAAACCCAACAAAACCATTTATTACAATCGAAATTCTTATACTTGCGTTGCTTTAACATCATAACTTTACTAACTTAAATATTGGAGAGACTTAGTGAAAAGTACTTCTAACCCACTCACATTTTTTCTCATTTGCCAAGTCGAAAGCTTTCATTCCTTTAGTAAACACCGCTCATCGAGACCATCTCCACTCTTGGTCTTGACCTCCTATGAAATCTAACCCGCATAACATTTGATTTTGATGATGTTGTATCCTCTTTCCTGTCCATGATCTAGGATTCTGAGTGATTTGGACTAAATAAGTTGCTGGTAAACCCTCAATTGGTAAAGAGATGATCACATGTGATCATAGTCAGAAATATTTTCGACGATAACCCTACCGACGCTTAAGTAGTATATAGCTCGTGTAAAGTGAATATTTGAACAGAGCAAGGGTAAAGTAAATGAATAGTGCATACCTGGTATGATTTTCAATGAATATTTATAATTGAGGGTTGGTGTGAGCACATGATGATTAAGGTTGATATGGAGGCCCATCAAAATTGAGATGTGCCTTTGGATTTCAGAAGGGATAGTGGAGGCTTGTGTAGAGGTATGGTGGGGACCATCGTACGAAAAGCAGATATTCCAAATAATAATGGTATCAAAGTATCCCAACTCAAGAGTAATCCTAAGCAGAGCATCCTCAATGGACAAACAGAGGTTCCCAATGGGCCTTTGAATAGAAGTGTCGAGGAAACACAAATTTGTTTGAGACCATCGAGCCTCAGATGAGTAAGATTTTATAAATATGTGTTACTATGAGAGGAAAATGTATAGATCGACCAAAAGCCTTCACATCAACTTTGAATTTTATATACATATTCAACTATTTAGATGTACATTTTTTTTCTTAAAAAATTATTTTAAAAAAATATTAAGATATAAAATATAATAAAATTTGAACCGTCCAATTTTGGCTCATATAATTTTTTAGTATATTGGACATTCATAGTAAGCGACAACATCTCGAACGTCAAATTTGGTCATGTGCTAATCATGAAACTTTGCTAGATGATGACTTATAAAGTAGAAAACGAATTGTCGGACACTGTGTAGAATTAGATATTTGAGCATCACTGAGATCACTGTTTCCTCTGCTACACACCATTTCCACAGCTCCTCTCTCTCTCTCTCTCTCTCTCTCTCTAAAATGACCAATGCGAGCCTTACGAATCCTTAATTTCGCGATTAGCAGTTCTTATAATTCAAATGGAGTTGCAATTGGTTCAGTGTTCTTCGCTTTCAAATCACTACCAACCGAAATTCACTTCCAAGAAGCATGTTAAATGGCGGAAAACCAAATTAAGTGTTGGAGCTCCGAGCAAATCCTTGGGGGATAATGGGAGAAATACGAACCCTTTGGTAGTCTTGAATAATGCCAGCGAAAGGGGTGACGCCGAAACCGCGGTGGTGGTCGAGAAGCCCCCGCCGAGGACGCGAGGTTTCGAGGTCTTCTCCGGTCATCCAACGCCGTTCGGTGCCACGACCAGGGACGGTGGTGTCAATTTCGCGGTTTTTTCTAGCAATGCCTCATCGGCCGCTCTTTGCTTGATCACCCTGTCTGACTTACCTGAGGTAAATGATCATTCTCCCATTGTTGTTGTTGCTTCCTCTTTCATGATTTTGTGTGTGTGTGTTGGATTTGTGAAACTTGTGTATGAATTGCGTTTCTGCCTGAAGTTCAAATTATGATCGCGAGTCTGGTTTTGCTCCTTATTTTGTTGAAATTGTGTGTTTAGATATTATGGTCATGGAAGATGAAAAAGAGCGAGCTGTATGCCGTTGGATTTTAAGTTCATTTTCTGTAATGTGAAAATTTTGTTGCAGAAAAGAGTGACTGAGCAGATAGCTCTAAATCCACTGACTAATAAAACGGGAGATGTGTGGCATGTGTTCCTGAAAGGCGATTTTGAAGACACGGCCTATGGCTACAGATTTGATGGGAGTTTCTCTCCTGAAGATGGACTCCACTTTGATTCTTCTAAAATATTGATTGACCCTTATGCAAAGGTAAGCCAGAAACATGCATTTTTTAGAGTTTCAACTATAGCCTATTATAAAGTCTTACCTTTGGCTTACAATGTAGACTGTTGTGAGTAGAGGGGAATACGGTGCTTTAGGACCTGGCGAGGATTGTTGGCCTCAGATGGCGTGTTTGGTGCCTTCTGCCAGTGATGAGGTATTTGATGAATGACACCCATGTTGTAAAATACTAATAACATCCTTCTTAGCCTCGAAAAAAACAGTGATGTTCTTGAAATGTGTGAAATGGAATATCAGCTCTTGCTAAAACATGTCTGTTACATCCTATTAGTGACAGAGCTGGGAACCTTATTAACAATGTTTGGGCTTGCGTCCGTCATTTGACATTGATCTTTACATGTCATGTTCAGTTGCATGTCTTATTCTTGCTAAAGATACCATTGTTAAGCCTTTTCTTTTTTAAGAAATGCTGCTGATCTGGGTCTAGTGGAAGATAGGCCAGATCTCAGCAATGATTGGTTATCCATCCTAATTTTAGGGACTTAACTTTATATTGTTTCTCCTGCATTGGGGCAAACTGGTGCCGGCTTGTGTTATTAATTAGCAACCAAATATGATGAGAAAATTTAAGCTTAATAAGTAATTTTCTTCCTTCGTATTTTAGATGAAACTAGTCTTTTTTAACTGCCTTCTTCATTGGTTACTTTACTTGGCACATTAATTTATGGCTATTAAATACGTTCCTTCATGCGAAATTGCATACCTTGTACCAACATATGCTAATGATTATGTGATCTAATTCCCCAGGAGGTGCTTAATGATTTGAGACTCTTCTTTCTTTTGTTTTATTCTTCTTCCTTTTCCCTTTTCCCTTTTTCATTTATATTTATATTTATTAATTAATTAATTAATTTATTTTTTCTTAAATCCTCTCTGTGTTGCTCTTTCAGTTTGACTGGGAAGGAGATTTGCCTCTAAAGTTTCCACAAAGTGATCTGGTTATTTATGAAATGCATGTTCGTGGATTTACGAGGCATGAATCAAGCAATTCAAAATTTCCTGGAACTTACCTTGGCGTGGTGGAGAAACTCGATTACCTGAAGGTCAAAACTCCATCTTCATTTGAAATTTCTTTAGCGGGCGCCTTTTTGAGTTTTTATAATTGGTTTTGACTGTTATGACATTACTAGTAGTATTAGAGTACACATGCAAACTGTTTTATGGTTAACAAACTTTACGTCATAAAACTTAAAAGCTTTGAAACTAATTCATATGAACTCAATGTCGTCAAGCTACATGCTTGGTGAATAGTTTTACTTGATACATTAAGTCCATGGTTTGCAAGCACTAAAATTTCTGTTCTTATTGCTTGTACTCCTAAATGTGATGTCAAAATATAGTCATAAACATTATTCATATGCCATCTTTACTTATGACAAATAATGTTCCATTGTCATCTGATTTGCCATGGCAGAAACTTGGTGTCAACTGCATTGAACTGATGCCATGCCATGAATTCAATGAAATGGAGTACTACAGCTACAACACTGCTCTGGGTGACTACAAGTAAATTCAACCTTACTCTCTCTTTCTAAATGTTCGTGGTAAACTTTGTCTAGCTTAGAATTATATGTAATTAATTTGAGAATAGATCTGTGATGCCTTTGAGATAACAACAATTCTAGTCCTTTAATGTTGGTTGGTCTCTTCTGTCTAGTATCGTATTTCAGACATCTTCTGAAATAATGATTTACAAGAGTATTTGCTGCTGTCCAGTATTCTTGCTGTGTATGTTTCTTTTTCTTCTTCTCCCCCCGTCTCCCTTTTCTCTTTTATGTGAAGTCATCAGTGATGGAATGAGTTTCCTCTGATCTTTATTGGTCTCCTGTTTTGCTTTACATGAAATTATGCTGCCAATCATGGGAGCTTGTCAACAATGTGACAAAATTTTGTGATAAGTGATGAACACTTCTTGGGGCTGCAGAATATGAAACTTTTCTTTGAGTTTGAATAACAGGGGTGTGCTGCATTATGTTATGAGGAACTGTGTTAATCTGGGTACATCATGTTTGCACCTTTACTTGTATAACTTTCGGACAGCCCATTTATTAATAATAGAAGCACATGTACTGATGGGGTTTTCAACACAGCATGGGCAGGGGCTGGGGCTTTTTTTATTGTGATTGCAAAATGGACTAAATTGCTTGTTTCCTGAATCAAATTGTGATTGCTCGGCTGAGAGCTCTGACATGATCATGAATAAATAGTTTAAGATCCAAAATACTTAAATTATGAAAAGTGAAGTAAATTATATATAGTGTTAGATTCCAACTGCTTGTATTTTACTAACAATCAATAATCCAGTAGCACATCTTGATCTTTCCAATTTTGTATATGGATCTGTAAGATTCTAGAAGCTTTGGACCCCAAAGTGAGTTTTTGTGAATCGATAACATGTTTTACTCTGAGTTCCCTAACCTGATGACACAACTTTATGCCCTTTCTGAGAGCAGCTTTAGTTTTGGCGAGACTGCAGAAGTGAGAAGAGTTTCTTTTTCAGATAATTTACTGCTTTTCACTTGTGAGAAAAATAATAATTTCTTTGAGCACCTTCACAATATCACCACTCAAAACAAATAATGTTTGAAACTATTACTAACATTAATTTTTTAATCGGAAGCTAGAAAATGTGTTGAGATGGTGGCATGACCTTTGTGAAAAATGCATTAAAACTAATGTTTCGGACTTTAGCATACCATAATAGATATGAGAATTTTAAATATGTCATTTTCCAACTTGCTATTCATCATATAAGTTTCTCATCTCAACAAAATCATTTTTGCTATACTTTGTGGGAAGTTGCTGCATTAACCTTTCTTTGATTCGTATCTGACGTCTTTCTGACTTGTGGTACTATATGTTGATCTAAAATGTTTTGTTATTCATGGAACATAAATGATGTTCTTATGTACGTGGAAACTATATGATGGCGTGATTCCAAATGAGTGGTCATAAAATCTTAATAAAACAATTTTTTAATGTCCAGAATGAACTTTTGGGGATACTCAACAGTCAATTACTTCTCCCCAATGGCAAGATATTCTTCTACTGGTATTGGTAATAATGGAGTTGGTGCAGTGAATGACTTTAAATATCTTGTTAGAGAAGCACATAAAAGAGGGATTGAGGTAAAAATTCCCTTAACCATGAGTAAGCACGTTTCACGTTTTCGGGTGTAACTTTTGTTTAGTTATCCATCTGTTTTTATGCAACAGGTGATTATGGATGTTGTATTCAATCACACTGCTGAAGGGAATGAGAATGGCCCCATATTATCATTCAGGGGCCTTGATAATAGTGTCTTTTATATGCTTGCACCTAAGGTATGCCAATATTTATTATTCAATTCTGCAATGCTTACTATGGAACTAGATGGACTTCTAGGATTTTCTCAGAAGTTAAACTTTGTTCTATGTCTTCAAGTGCTTTTATCTGGACAAAAGCATGTCACATTCTTGTTGGCATTCACCACTTGAACTTTTGATTATGCTATATGTAACAATTTTTTTTTCTTTTTTCTTTTTTTCTTTTTTTTTTTTTGTGTTTTTTCACAGTAATGTGCTGCTTAAAATTGAAAGAGCTTTGTAGCTATCATAGTTATGAGGAAAACCAGAAGAACAGATTTCCTGTGGTCTTGTGTTTGAGTGGGATGGATTTTGCTTTTGCAGTCCACATAGTTCAATTTCACAAGTTTCCCTCATCTTTCAGCTTAATGTTAACAGGTTTTGAGGAGCTTGTGGGCATTTATTTGTTTTTCCGTTGCCTTTCTGTAGATATTTAGTTAAAGGGTAATATTCAAGAGAAAAGTGGCAGATGGAAATAAGTTTCATTGCGTAATTTGGTTGCTATTCTCTGTTTCTCTCTTCCTCTCCCCACTTTCGTCTGAATAGGCAAATGTGATGGAAGGCTGTCAACAGATGCTCTTCAGTTGTCGATCATTGTTTGAGCTTTTAGCATCTAATGCATAATTGTGTTACACAATGAAGTTGAGAATCATTTTAGTTAAGTTTCTTGTTCAGAATTTTGTCTGGGCAGGTCTCGTTTGTATAGTCTTCCACTAGGCTAGTTTTAACAACTTTTAGTTCCTATTATGGTTTATTAATACTAGTTAACTACTTGGAAGCTAAGTTGTTAACTTCTACCATGATGATCAGAATGACAGTTCATAGTCCCTGAATGGGTGATCTTTCTAAAATTACGTTAATCTATGTTTGACAGGGTGAATACTACAATTATTCAGGTTGTGGGAACACCTTCAACTGCAATCATCCCATTGTACGACAATTTATTGTGGATTGTTTGAGGTAGAATTACTTGAAACTCATGACCTTCAAATACTTTTCGGTGCAGAATCTTTCTCTATTTTTCTCCAATCTCTGAGAGTACTTTTCCTTGTCCCACCCTCATAAAATAAAACTATTTTTTCATCCACTGAGGTGTTACTGAATAAGTATTACCTGCAGTTGTTCCAATCCCTGAGTTGATAAGAAATGGCTATTTTATTCCGTTGTATATTAAATCAAAGCCTCATGAAATTTTGTCTATTTTGGAATACTTTATGATTATTATCTTGATGTTAGTGCTGTAGGAGACAGGAGAGTGAAATTTAATCACCGGAATATTTTCCTTATGATATGAGAAATATTTTAGTGTAACTAACACCAGAAGTTATAATTGCTTCCTCTAAATGGGAATTTTGTCTAAACACATTATGTTCTGGTATTTCTAGGCAGCTTGTTAACGATTTTTTTGTACAGAGGCTTGAGAAGAGTGTAGCGACAGTCCAGTTGCCTTTTGAATTTATGTTTGCTTGTTTTCTCTGCTTCTGCATTAGTCTTAAATTTATATTCTGAAACCATGATTGGTCTTTGTGAAGACAACAATATCCATTATCTTTTCTCACCTATACATGAGACTTTAGATAAGGTGATTATTGTTTATCTTGTTTTCTATTGTAAAGACCTTCCAATTTTACACCTCAAACCATTTCTTGTAAATGTTTCTGTTTCATGCTGTTTAATATCATACATTGGAAAATGCGTTCTGTATTTCTTTTCTTTTTTTCTTTATCGATTCAACTCGAATTAACATACTTGATATTTATTTATTTTGCTTAGTCATGATTCTCAACAGATACTGGGTAACAGAGATGCATGTCGATGGCTTTCGGTTTGATCTTGCTTCTATCATGACAAGGAGTAGCAGGTTAGTTGCTTCATCATTTGCCTCAAATGGTTTCTTCTTCTTAAATGCTGATCCTTTGGTAACTTTCGTTTTGGTCTGTTCAGTATGTGGGATGCTGTAAATGTGTATGGCAATGCAATTGAAGGTGAGACGCTCACTACTGGAACTCCTCTCGGTAGCCCGCCATTAATTGACATGATCAGCAATGACCCCTTCCTCCGTGGAGTAAAGGTTGTCTGGCTTTCTCTTGTCTTGTGTAATCATTTGAACTTTTCTTGACATCTTTTCCTCATTAGGCACGATCAGTAGAGGATTGAGGATTCTGACTGTTAGCTACCACCACTAAGCATTTGCACGACCTGCCATACTCTTCATCCAAACTAATGCATTGAGGATAATTATGTCCTTAGTATGATGAAGATATGTGTTTCTGTTTAGATTTTTTATTTTCGGTTTGCTTTCTGGTTGCCTTTTCAATGCGTTTGTTACCTTTCGGCTTTTGGTTTGGCCATACTAATGCACCCCAGAAATATATTTATATGTTGTTAGCGAAGCATTATTGCTTGTCTGTATTTATTTGTCTATGTTTAAGAGATATGACTGAGGACTCTTTCTTCCTTGATAAGCTAATCGCTGAAGCTTGGGACTGTGGAGGCCTATATCAAGTTGGCATGTTTCCTCATTGGGGAATTTGGTCGGAATGGAATGGCAAGGTAAGTAGAAAATGTATATCATAATTAAGTTAATCATTTCTGGGCATCCCAGTAGCTGCTCGTTATTCTTTTTGTCGTTTTTTAAAACAAATGCATGAACTCCATGCTTATTTATTAGAAGAAAGTTCCCGTTACTAATCATGCCCATGGCTAACTCATCTATGTTTTTCTCTTGGAATGGTGTGTTTTGGAAGTTTCTTATCCTTTATCAAACTTTATTGTGCTGTTTTAAAGATACTAGGAATTGCTTTTCTAGCTTGTTAGTGAATATGAAGCTAGCCATTTTGCATCTTCATTCTTTCTTCTTCATTTAATCTTTGTGCCCTGAAATTGTGTAGTTTCTCAATCAACTCAAAAGCATCTTCTGCCTGTGTAAGTTTTAAAACATGCCAATATCTTTTCATTTTCCGAAATAAGTCTTTATGTTCTAGATCAGTGAACGTAAACAGAATTCATTTTAATTTATAAATTTTCTTAGATCGGTGACCATAAATAGAATTCATTTTGATTTTTGAATTTCTCTAGGCCTCTCCAATTCCTTGCCTGAAAGTTGAACTATTTGTTTTGCTGGCAACAATGATTTATTTACTGTTTGTACAGCCAGACAAAGTAAGTAGAGATTAATGTTGGAATTAGGTGCAGGTTAAGGAGTTAGAATTAAAAGTAGCATTTAGTGGTGTTAGGCATATCATGTACTATCAATCCATCACTTCTCATTGTAAAGGAACATCAGAAAATGATAGAATCCATTTTCTAACATGTTTCACTGATGAATTGATTGGGTAGGATTAGAAAGGCTGCTATAATGCATGATTTTGCATGCTAAAAGGAAAGAACCTCTCTCTCTCTCTCTCTCTCTATATGTATATATATTATATCTGCCGGGTTCCAAACTGGCCCCTGCCATCCTGTTGAAGCTTGATTTTTGCCAGGGACCCTTTCATAATCCTACAACTCTGGCAGTATCTTTTTTCTAAATCAGAATTGATTTCCAGGGCAGTCTCCCATTAGTATTCTCACAAGTTCTGTTGGCACGATAAATCTGTTTGTGGTGACCAATTATCTGCCCAAGATCCTTAATATGGACTATCAGAAGGAAAGGATGATTTAGGCTGTGCTTTGGACCAAGTTTGTCTTATTATCAACGTTTCTATTCATTGTACTTTACTACTACGTGTCCCATTCTACTCTGTAAATACATCATTATCCTATTTTGTATGATACTTTTTCTTTGTTTCAGTACCGTGATGTGGTAAGGCAATTTATCAAGGGTACAGATGGGTTTTCTGGAGCTTTTGCTGAATGTCTCTGTGGAAGCCCTAATTTATACCAGGTATCTCATTTAGTGTTGCTTAATCATCAGTGTCATAGAGCATTAATTTGATTCTTGAATGTAATCTGTTACACTGGTTTAAGATTTTTTGTTATACTTTTGCTTGGAGTGTAGTCTCTTTCTAACGTAGACCTCACATCCTTCCTGATTACATCAAGTGTTGTACAATGCTATAGATCTTAATACCTATTTTAGGAAAGTAATTTTTTTTTTTTAATCATTAACATTGATCTGAATCAGGAAGGTGGAAGGAAACCTTGGAACAGTATCAATTTTGTTTGTGCACATGATGGTTTCACTTTGGCTGATTTAGTAACATATAATAACAAGCACAATCTGGCTAATGGCGAAGACAACAAAGATGGGGAGAATCACAATAATAGTTGGAATTGTGGCCAGGTAACTTTTTAAATTAATGTGCCTATTTATCTTTACTTTGTAGAGAAGTTGCTAATGTGCTCTAGGCCTTTTCATGTATCCTATAACTGAACCCAAATGCCTCAAAATGCAGTTATGTCGCGTAATGAATGAAAAATGTTTTACTGTTCTTTAAGGTTGCGTTTGGATTGAAGGATTTGGGTTTAAACGGAGGAGTTTCAAATGACTTCATGTTAGAAGGATTTCAAATCCACCACCACGACTTCTAAAAACAGCCAAAAATGGGAGCTCAAAGATTTGGAATCCATTGTAGCATAAATTATGTGAGTGAGCTTAATTGAATTAGGATTGTTGATTTGAAATCCTTAGCTCCATTTCCATCAATCCAAACATGTCAAGATATTTCTCCCAAGCTTGTGAAAGTTTACATCCACCATCATGGTTCTTTTACATCCCTTTCTCCCTTAATATATGTCTTCTTCCCAAAGTGTCGGACTGGTATGAGTCTAAGGCCTAAGTTATCTCGAATAAATATTTGTTAGGATTTAACTTCAGATTACAACAGAGCTACTCCTCTGTATCCTTTGAGAATATGCTTAAGTCAAACTTTAGTTGTACTTTAGTTGTTAGAATAATTCTAGGTGTAAAGAATTGTTAGCATTATTATAAACTTAGTGGGAACATTATTATAAACTTAGTGGAAACATGTTAGCATAATTATAGGCTTAGTGGAAACATGTTAGCATAATTATAGGTTAGTGGAAACATGTTAGCATAAAATATGTAGGATTTTTTTCCTTTATATTAGTATAAATATGTGTAATGTCTTACTAAATGAATAAGAGAAATAAGAGTTCTTCTCTTTACATGGTATCAGAGCGAGTTTGATCAATCTATTAAAAAAAAAAAAAAAAAAAAATCCTTTTTTTCGTCCACTGTAGCAGCAGCAGTCGCAACAGCAGGCTCAGCGCCCGGCTGTGCTCTCTTCTCTCGCTCTTGCTCTTTTCTTTTTTTTCTTCTCTTTCTTTTTCTTCCTCACGATATTTCCTCTCTCTATCTTACAGCTCCTTTATTTGCACAATAGTCCTCATTATTTGTGTGGGTATCAAATTTATCCCACAATTCTCATGGCAACCTCTTCGGAACCCAAACCTTCTATGGGTACCTCTATTAAGTTGAACGGGCGCAATTATCTTCTTTGGGCCCAATCCTTTAAACTATTTCTTGGATCTAATGAGAAATTAGACCACATTCTTTCGGATCCTCCAGATTCCAAGGACGCTAAATTTAAAGAATGGAAAAAGGATGAATATGCTGTCATGGCCTGGTTATTGAATAGTATGGAAGAATCCGTCGCTTCTAATTTGATGTTTTTGACCTCCGCCAAGGAAATGTGGGATACCGTCCATGCCATGTCTACCAACGAGAAAAATATATCTCGAGTCTTTGAGCTGTATGAGAAAGTGTTCTCCATGAAACAGGATAGTAGAAATGTGGCCGAATACTATTCTCTTATCAAAGGTGTTTATGATGAGATTCTTCTATACCACCCGTTGAACTGTGATCTCGAAACCCGCAAATCTCAATGGGAAGAATTTTGGGTGACCAAATTTATGTCTGGATTAGACAACTCTCTTCAACCAGCTCGTGATCAAATTTTAGCGAGTGATACCGTTCCGACATTGCCCACTGCATTCTCCCGAGTTTTGCGTGTATCTACGGGCGTCTCAGGATCCCACACTCCTACTGTTGAGGCCTCTGCCTCGGCTGTTCGTGACCGTGGTCGCGGCAATCCCAAGGGTAACACATCTAATAATGGACGCGGTCGTAGTGGTCGTGGCAAATTTCCTCCTTGTACTCATTGTGGCCGTACAAATCATGCCCCTGATCATTGTTGGCAGAAGTTCGGTAAGCCGGAGTGGGCCAATGCTGTTCCTCACGAAACTCAACCCTCTCAGCCTACCTCAGATCAGGTCCTCATAAGCCGTGAAGAATATGAAAAGCTTATGCAGGCGTCTCCCTCTGCTGCCTCTCCAGCTTCCCATTCTACAGGTGCCTTCATGGCATCTCAGGGTGAGTCCTGGCTATTAGATTCGGGTGCCTCCACCCATATCACTGGTACTAAGTCTCATTTTTCCTCATTGTGTTTATCACCATCTCTAAATCCTGTTCGCTTAGCCGATGACTCCTACTCTCCTGTATCAGGTTCGGGTATTGTTACACCCACTACTGCTATTACTCTAAAAAATGTCTTGTTTGCTCCAAGTTTTCCTATTAGCCTATTATCTATTAGCCAACTTACTAAGTCTCACCAATGCTCTGTCACATTTTTTCCATCCCATTGTGTTTTTCAGGATCTACACACGGGGAAGACGATTGGTGGCGGTCGTGAGCGTGGTGGACTTTACTACTTACATACGGTGGATACAGCCGTGGATGCTCGAGCTCTCTCTGCTTCCATTACACCCTTTCAATGGCATTGTCGGTTAGGTCACCCCCCTTTGTCTACATTAAAACGCTTGTTACCTATGGAGTCTGTTAGTTTAAATTGTGAGTCATGTGAATTAGGAAAGCATCACCGTGCTTCCTTTCCACCCCGTGTCGAAAAGCGTCGTTCCTTTCCTTTTGAACTAGTTCATTCTGATGTTTGGGGTCCTTGTCGAGTCGAGTCTGTTGGGGGGTTTCGGTATTTTATATGTTTTGTTGATGATTATTCTAGAATGACTTGGGTCTACTTGTTAAAAGATCGGTTCGAAGTCCCTATTGTAATTCAATCCTTTTATAATGAAATAAAGACTCAATTTTCTAGTCCTATTCGGATACTTCGTACTGATAATGCTTTGGAGTATGTTCAAAAACAAGTCTCTCTCTTCTGTAACCAATATGGAATTATTCATCAAACAACTTGTCCCCACACGTCACAGCAAAATGGTGTAGCAGAACGAAAACATCGACACCTCTTGGATGTTGCGCGCACCATTTTGACTCAGATGAATGTTCCTAAAACCTTTTGGGGGGATGCTGTCCTTACAGCCTGCTATCTTATCAATCGGTTACCCTCAAGTGTTCTTCGTGGGGGTATCCCACATTCGACACTCTATCCTGATCGTCCTTTGTTTCATGTCACTCCCCGGGTTTTTGGGTGCGTTTGCTTGTCCACATCTCTTCATCGGGTCTTGACAAACTTTCACCCCGTTCAGTTAAGTGTCTTTTTCTAGGGTATTCTCGTACACAAAAAGGGTATCGTTGTTATGATCCCCTCTCTCGTCGGTCTTATATCTCTGCTGATGTCGCATTCTTCGAGTTAACACCTTATTACTCTACTGGGGGTACCTCATCACCCTCGGTTCCTTTGCCTATTCCTTCTCCTTTGTCTCCTACTCCTCCTCCACTGCAGGTGTACTCACGGCGACGCCCATTGCGGACCCCTACGCCTCCGACTACTATTGATCAGCCTTCCCCTACTGTAGATCAAACCTCCTCCGTACCTGTTTCTTCGGACTCCAACTTACCTATCGCCCTACGCAAAGGTAAACGCTCTTGTACTGCTCACCCTCTTACTAACTTTTTGTCCTTTGCTAACCTTGGTCCCTCGTATCGTAGTTTTGCTCTCTCTCTTTCTATAGAACCAATCCCTTCTACTCACCATGAGGCACTTCGACATCCTAAATGGAAACAGGCAATGGACGAGGAGATGTCTGCTCTTATTGATCGGGGGACGTGGGAACTTGTCGCTCCTCCCTCTGATGCTGATGTGGTTGGCTGTCGATGGGTATTCACCCTCAAGTACCATGCTAATGGCACTATTGACCGATACAAGGCCCGCTTGGTTGCTAAAGGCTTCACCCAGACTTATGGCGTGGACTACCTTGAGACGTTTTCCCCCGTTGCTCGTCTTAACTCCATTCGAGTGCTGTTTTCATTGGCTGTTAATCAAGATTGGCCTATGTTTCAGATGGACATCAAAAATGCCTTTCTCTATGGTGACTTACAAGAAACAGTCTTTATGGAGCAACCTCCAGGGTATGTTGCTCAGGGGGAGAGAAAAGCTATGGTGTGCCGGCTAAAGAAGGCAATTTATGGACTGAAACAGAGTCCTCGTGCCTGGTTTGACAAGTTCAGCCAGGTTATAAGTGATTTTGGGTTCCACAGGTGTCAGACAGATCACTCTGTATTTGTGAGATGCAGACCAGCAGGTGTTGTCATTCTAATTGTGTATGTTGATGATATCCTAGTGTCTGGCAGCGATGTTAAAGGAATAGAGGTCACGAAGGAATACTTAAAACAACAATTTGTTACTAAAGACTTGGGTCCTCCTCGATACTTTCTGGGAATTGAGATAGCTCATAGTAAGCATGGAATTTCATTGTCTCAGAGGAAGTATGCGCTTGACTTACTACAGGAAACTGGCCTGTTTGGAACCAAACCAGTTGACACTCCTATAGACTTAAATCCAGATTTATAGGATGATGATGATACATGCTTGGAAGACAAAGCAAAGTACAGAAGACTAGTGGGAAAGCTGATCTATCTAACTGTAACTAGACCAGACATATCCTTTGCAGTTGGAATGATTAGCCAATTTATGGACAAACCCCGACCTATTCATTTAGATGCTGCCATGAGGATTTTAAAGTACATAAAATCCTCTCCTGGTAAGGGTTTACTCTTCAAGAAACATGGACATTTGAAGATCGAGGCCTATTCAGATGCAGATTATGCTGGGTCTAAGGGAGATAGAAGATCTACTTCTGGCTACTGCACGTATGTTGGAGGAAATCTGGTGACTTGGCGTAGTAAGAAGCAGACAACAGTGGCTCGATCTAGTGCAGAAGCTGAATATCGGGCTATGGCACATACCACGAGTGAAATGTTGTGGCTCAAAAGCTTGCTAGGAGAATTGGGGTTCAATTACGATGAACCTTTACCCATGCATTGTGACAATCAGGAAGCCATTCACATTGCCAATAACCCAGTCTTTCATGAAAGAACGAAGCATATTGAGGTCGACTGCCATTTCATTCGAAATGCCGTGATGAGCCACATCATCAGTACTCCGTTCACTCCATCGTCAGAGCAGATTGCCGATGTATTTACTAAAGCCTTGGGGGAAAATAAATTTAAAACCTTTTGTAACAAGCTGGGCATGATTGATATATATGCTCCAGCTTGAAGGGGAGTGTTAGAATAATTCTAGGTGTAAAGAATTGTTAGCATTATTATAAACTTAGTGGGAACATTATTATAAACTTAGTGGAAACATGTTAGCATAATTATAGGCTTAGTGGAAACATGTTAGCATAAAATATGTAGGATCTTTTTCCTTTATATTAGTATAAATATGTGTAATGTCTTACTAAATGAATAAGAGAAATAAGAGTTCTTCTCTTTACATTAGTAAATGCTTCTTATTAGCAAGTCTGTAGAAAAATTCCATCCTTATAGTTTCTTGTTCTAAATTGTTCTCAGGAGGGAGAATTTGCAAGGATTTCTGTGAAGAAACTGAGAAGACGCCAAATGAGAAATTTTTTTCTGTGTCTCATGGTTTCCCAAGTAAGTCAAATATTCCTTTACACTCTCGAATTCAAGTTTTGCATATCTTCGGCTCTTCGTTTTTTTTCTTTTGGGAGGGGGTACATATTCACCTATTCAATCCCGGGTTTTTAAGATGCATCTGCATGTCATGCAGGGTGTTCCAATGTTCTATATGGGGGATGAGTATGGTCACACAAAAGGGGGAAACAACAACACATACTGCCACGATAATTTCGTAATCCTCTACTTTGACACACTACATTTGACAATCCGTCTCTTGATGTCACTCGTTTGACATTTAAATGAACTTCCACTTTGTTATCGTCAGATAAACTACTTTAGGTGGGATAAGATGGAGGAGGCGTCATCAGATTTCTTCAGATTTTGCAGCCTCATGACCAAGTTCCGCCAGTATGCAATATATCCCGCCTTAAAAAAGACTTTTTCTTGTGCTGTTTCACTTCAAGGAAGCTCATCAATTGATGTGTTTTTGTTTCAGTGAATGCGAGTCACTTGGCTTAAACGACTTCCCGACAGCAGAGCGGCTGCAGTGGCATGGCCATGCTGCAGGATCGCCAGATTGGTCCGATACAAGCCGATTTGTGGCTTTTACACTGGTAACTTCTGTGGTGATATACACCATACATTAACTTTATGACTTTTCTTCCCCCCAACTAACCCCAAAACAAAAAGTAAATAAATAAATAAATAAAAGGAGAAAAAAAAAAAAGAAACTAAGAATAGGACTTGAACCCAAGTCGATTTTTTGTCAGGTGTAGATGCTTACTTCCAGCTTGTGGAACTACTGTTAATGGTTAATGATTCCAGAGTTTGTTATTTTTGCCCTGTGCCTAAAAGCCAACATGGCTTTAAGGAAACTGGCACATGACGTTATTTATTTATTTATTTTTGTGTCTTTGCATGTCATGGCCAAATTGTTGAGAAACATAGCAAGCATAATAATTTCGCTTGTTACCTAAATTTTCCTTAAATATCCTCAACATTATCAAAGGATCTTACTAGAAAACCCCAAT
Organism: Petrea volubilis; assembly: GCA_026212405.1. Taxonomy (NCBI): domain Eukaryota; kingdom Viridiplantae; phylum Streptophyta; class Magnoliopsida; order Lamiales; family Verbenaceae; genus Petrea; species Petrea volubilis. The sequence continues at coordinate 15,173,158 of CM047882.1, forward strand.
TCCCCATCTTTAATATTTTTATTTAAATTCTTTTGCATCTTGGTCCAATGCACAAACTATCATTGAAACGGCTCGCAATGCTGTGAATCTTCCTGAAATAGAATGATCCCTTGGGGATCTCAAATTGGGTTATATCTTGAACTTCTCTATGTTGTCTCCATAGCAGATATCAAACTAATACTGCTTATCTTCAAGTGCTTACTAACTTGCGCACGCGCATACACATACACATGCATATATTTCTATCTAACTTGGCATTTTGTATGGATATGATTCGCCAGATTGACTCGGCCAAGGGGGAACTGTACGTGGGATTCAATGCTAGTCATGTAGCCGTTACTGTTGCATTACCGGAATGCCCTGGTTACAGGTGGGAGCTGTTGGTGGACACGGGCAAGCCACCACCGTATGACTTCCTTTCCGATGATCTCCCTCAGACACAGAGACAGGCAGCTATCGCGCAATATGCTCATTTTCTTGATAGCAATTTGTACCCCATGCTTAGCTATTCTTCAATCATTCTTCTGCTTTCCCCCGACGAAGATGGTGTATAGTTAAGCCCTCAAAACTATAAGAAACAAATGAATTGGTATTAAGGATTGTGCAAATTATGAAGCGCCAGGATAGTTGTTGCATGTATATGATCAGCTTTGTATATATATCTTGAACAGAAATCATATTTGAATTCATATTCAAGTGCCTTTAGCAAAATCACTCCATGGTTAAAGGGTCACTATAGATTCATGGAAACAAAACAAAGAAATATAATTGAGTACCTGAACCCCGAACCCGAAGACAACTTGAGTATTGTCCTTTGCTAGAAATGGAAGAAGAATTTTGGGGAGAAAAATAAAATGGCTAAGAAAAATAAGTATTTTGATTGTTTGGTGGCGAAGGGAAAATATTGAAGAAAAGGAAAACAGAGCAAATATAATGAAAATAAGGAATTTTCCTCATAAATATATGAGAAAAATCTATTTGAGCCTTTGTTATTCCCTAATACATTCAATTAACTCCTCCCTTATTTCCATTTACTATCAATATTCTTCTATTATTTTTTGTAAACAGTGCCTTGTAAAATAGAAATATTGTACCTTTTTAATAGTCTCGAACATTTTCTTTATCTCATTAGACTTCAGGCCTCACATATATCTATATCTATATATATATGATAATAATTTTGCTTTATTTTTTCAAATTTTATTTTTCTTCATCAAAATCTTGGGATCAAATATAAGGCAAAAATTATGAAAAAAAGTACATCTCATCAAAAGAAGAAATTCTAAATAGCAACAAAGCACTGAAACAAAATCAGATCAAGGAAAAAGAAAGGAAAAGAGAGAAGTAAATTAGATTTTTGATAATAGAACAAATGCAAAATCTCCGAAATTAATCTCTCGATTTCAAGCATGTAGCATCTTAATCATGCATTTTGAAGAGTTATGTTATGCGAGAGACAATTCTTTTTAAGGAACTCAAAAAAATAATTATGCAACTTCGAGAGAATGGATGTGCTCTCACTTCATTTTTTTTATCCGAAGTCTGTGATTTGGTTTTTCATGCACCAAGTTGGGAAAACAATTCTTGATTGTCGGTACAAAACATAAACTAGTTGATCGGTCAGCATGGGCTGCAATAAAGGCACAACGAAAAATGGCTCGATGGGATGTTAACGAATTGGTCGGCTATAGAAATGAGACTTTATAAGTTCAGGAACTTGAAACTGGAACAAAAAATGAGAGACTCACCACCTTCCAAAAAGAGGGCTAGGTCGATGCTACCCACTTTGATAAATGGCCAACTCTTCCCCAATTTAACGTGTGTCCATTTGAGTTTATTTTTTGTTACTTTTTTTTTTGTTGTTTTGACTTGTTTTGTGTTTACATCAGTTCATATTACAATTCAAAAAAAATGTTTATTCATATTTACACCAATTCTTGGGTTATAATACTTTTATTTAAAAAATAAAAATAAAAATAAAAATAAAAATTACAATAATAAAAACAACAATCTAAATATTATAATACAGAAATATAAAGATGGGAAGAACAAGATTTACATCAATTCCTATTATACTAATTTTATTTTGCCAAATAAGGAAATAAAAATTAGATGACAAACTTGACATTATATTACACCAATTCTAAGGTATATCATTTTTTTAAAAAAATGAAATGAAATGTTACATTGATAAAAATGACAAACTAAATATTATAGTAAAAAAAATAAATATAATAAAAATTTTATGAATTTTTAAAATTCGCCTGCATAATGAAAAACAATAATTTATTTTTATGATTAAAAACGCCCACGGGACCGGAGGGAGCAATATCGGTTGGTACTAGTAACCAATATTTGTTTATTTTTTATCTTTTCGGGAGGACATAATAATCTATACAATCTTTATTATTATATAAAACGAGAGCACTTTTAATAACTACATTTGATCTCTTCCTTATTTTGATTTGTATTTTTTTAAAAAAATATTTATCTCCTCTCTACTCTCTACTCTCTCCTTTTCATGTTCTTTTTAGTTCCCTCTCTCTCTCCTCTCTCGAGTTTTAATATATATATTTTACTTTTTGTATTTATTTTTTTAAATTTTATTTTATTTAAAACAAATTTGAAAAACATATTAGAGAACTTAAAAAAGAAAATACTTTGAAAGTATAGATACTACACATTGAATGTGTCAAAACTGCTAATATATATATATATATATATATATATTATGGAAAATGGATTAATTGCAATTTTGGTCCTGTAAATATGTTTTTATTCAATTTTGATTCCATTTGTTTCAATGCACTCAATTTTGGTCTTATATGTTTTAATTTTCTCAATTTTGGTCCTAAATGTTTTAATTTTTTGCAATTTTGGGATATTTTTAAAATTCCGTTTAATCTTTAACGGCGAAGACACGCGTGCCTCACGTGACCGTTAAATCCATACATTTCAAATTTCTGCAAAGTCCCAAAATTGTAAAAATTTGAAACTTATGGGACCAAAATTAAGAAAATTGAAAGAAATGGAATTAAAATTGGACTGATTTTTCATCCATGTGAGGCCCACTTGCTTTCGCAGTTAAAAATTAGACGGAATTTCAGAAAAATTCCAAGATAGCAAAAAATTGAAATATATGGGACTAAAATTGATAATATTGAAACAAATACAATTAAAATTAGATAAAATCATACTTATGAGATCAAAATTACAATTAACTCTATTGAAAACATATATAATCCATATATATTATTTTTTCTCTTGTTTAAAAAAAAAGAAAAAAAAAAAGACTATTATATTAATTTCTAGATTCTAGTGTTGGTGAGCGGACTCTCTCTCTCTCTCTCTCGCGGATTCTGGAGACTTCTAGAGCCTGAACGCACTGACTAACAGAAAAATGGTTATGGCGCCTTTTTAACGTAAACTCACTAGCAATAGCCGATTTCTCACTCACTTCTACCCTCAAATCACTCTTATCAATTTTTGCCCCAATCTCATCTTCTTCTAGGGTTTAGTTCAATTCCAATTTTGGGTTTAGTGATGGAGGGTCATTTCCCGTTGAAGATGAAAAGGAAGGATATTGAAGATGTCAGCGACGATTTCTCCGATTTTTCCCTCTCTTCTCCAGCCACAAAAATCAGAAGGCTGGTAATGGAGTGTTATACTCTTATTTCAATTGCTTTTTGTTTTTCTTAAGATGATTGTTGTAACTTTCCCTTCAATGTCGGATGATTGGATTAGTTTCTTGTTTTTTTTTTGTTTCTTTAAATTTGAATATATTTTTCAGGCTTAGTATACTGTGTTGGATTTTGAGTTTTGTATTTTTGGTGAACTGTGAATGGAAGGTGGGAATACTATTGAATGAGTGTTGTAATTTTGATTATTTGTTCATATTGAAGTGTAGGATGTTGACTTGCCCCCAATAATAGAGGAGGAGGAGGAGCTTCAGGTCCCTTTAACAGTTGAACAATCTTGGCCCGAAGAACAGGGGTTGATCAGTAGCAATCAATCAGGTGGTTTGAGAATTGAAGAGTTGCCGAGTGTACCCGGAAACGAAGAGAGGGCCATTGTGCTTTTTAATCCCAACAGCGCTAATCCCCTCTTGCACTCCCCTTCAAATTTCTCTGTCTCCGTTAATCCTGACCTAATTACGGGGCTGAAAAGTGAGTTCGAACGCATCCAGTGGTTGGCCTTTATTTGCATTCCTATGTGGGCTTGAGTTTTCCATTTGCATTTTCTTGAATGTGTTTATTCTGTGTTTGAATGTTATGTAGATCATGGCCTGTGGTCAATCCAATCGAATTCTTGGGGACTAGCTAACAATGACGAGGCTACAGCAGAGGATTGTCGAACTAGCTCAGGAAACGGGTGCCGGGCTGTTGTTCCTTGGGTTGCACCACAGCTTCCTGCTCAAGTTGATAATTGTGAGATGATGGATGTTGAAGAGGTGGGTGAAGCAACTATGGATGTTGAAGATAGTGAAAAGAATGTATATGAAGCTGATTCGATTAGTTTAGGTGAAAGCTTACATCAATGGCAGCAGCAGCACTGCTTGATTCCACAGCCTCCCCACAACACGGCAACACCAATTTTTTGGAACCGATAATTGGCCCAATATTAGGAAGGATATATGGTGATTACTGATTCATTAGCTTTGCATTTGGCTGGTTTTGGTAATGACGTAATGAGGAAGTATTTTGCGCTTCAGATGGTCCCGATGCTTGGCTGAAGGCCTGTGGAGATGTTTCTATGTGCAATTAGAAGTTTGTTGTGGAGAGCAGCTTTTGTGTATTGCGTGTGGGTTTTTGAACTTGGTTAATTCATCTTGTTCATAATCAAAGTAAAAAGATATCGCCATTTAGATGGAAGGATTTTCAAAAACTTAATTTGCTACGCTTCTAACAGTGATGCTATTGTCATTTTATACTTCAGCTTTAATGAGAAAGAAAGAATATCGGTATCAGATTTGAACGTGGTTCGTCTAGAGATGCCTATATCCATGAGTAAGACAGATAGAAAATTCTACTAAAATGAATAACATTTATGTACAATTTGCCTTTTCCGCTAACCACGACCACCATAGACATTCATTAGAAAGCTCACTTCGGATTGCATAGCGTATTCTTTGGGGTAGGTCATTGTTGCGGATTAGCCAAAATTAAAGTCAGATCAACACGGTTATATAATCCTACAAGGCTAAGTTGTAAACTCAGGCCAATGGTTTTAATTTGAAATCAATAGCTATGCAATGAGCAAACGACCCTCGGTTTAACGGTAAGATGAAGACTTGTAAGTTTCTCGCATTAACCAAAGACTTTGAAATAAAATTAAGTTATCCAAAATTCAGTTTAAACCAATACAATTTATACAATCTAACCCACCCGAAAATATAGCATACAAGTGAGACTTTATTCATTTTATTCCAGCAAAAAAGAGAAATTGGACACTATGTACTTTGTAGTCATTCAAGTCTTGTACATAGCTCTTGACCTATTGAGATGGTATGTAAATGAGCAATTGATGTACATTACTCTCAAATATATATTCAACTCAAGCCTATATGAGAAAGTTCTTAAACTATGAAATTTTATCCTGACTTAAATGTGGATACAGGACTGCTCCCAAATATTCTGGCAAAATACATAGATCTTTATCCTTTTTTCTCTTTTATATAGTTTTTCTATAGGTTTGTTGAAATATATGAATAATTCAACAATTCAAAAATAATTATCAGGTTGGGTTGGATTTATCAGGTTATTTGGTGATCGAGTAATGGAGCTTCACTGAAACTTTTTGTCTATAAATTGGAACTCAGTTGCTTGCTTGCTTGTCCACGCGCGCGCACACAGTTACAGGAAACAAAGAAGCATTTCTCACACATTACTGAAAAGTATACCAACCTCACTCCTTTTGCTCCTGGCAAAAATACGCAAGAAAGTAAAAGGGTGATCTGCTAGGAGCGAGAATTGTTCCTGAACTAGCTTGATCGTAATTTCAACTTATGTAAACAAGCTGGGAGCTTACATATGCAATTTCTTCTAGCAGTGATTTCTTTTTCGTATTGTTCAATGTTTTTAGTTAATTTTCTTACTAACATTTTAAGTTCATGAATAATTTATTATGGAATTTCTTGATGTGTAATGCAATCTCGTTGTGTGGTATTACTACATTCTTAATGCACATTTTTTGAAAAATCTTTGGTGGTGCTATGTAGTGTGCCATTGTTATTTGTTTTTTCTTTTTCTTTTTAATAAAGAGAGACATTAGAGGTAGAGTTTTCTGTTTAGGGGTGGACATTCAGATCGGGTAAATCGGGTCCTGATCCGATCCAATCTGATTTGGGTATTTTAGAGCGGGTAATTCGAGTAAAAAATCGAGTTCGGGTTATCCTAAGCCTGACTAATTTAAATACGGGTTGGATTTCGAATTTTATTTTTCACCCAAAGAACCTGTTCTAGTGCCTGATTAAAAATTTCAAAAAGAAAAGGAAATAGAAAAATATATAGAATTTAGATTTGTATAGAATCCTACTTCTACAGTCATAATTTTCAACAGATGAGTTTTTACCTTTTAAAATCCTACTCTTATCAAGAGATGAGTTTCTACCTTTTAGACTCGTACTCTTGCCAAAAGATAAGTTTACCTTTTAAAATCAAACTCCTATCAAGAGATGAGTTTTTACCTTTTAGACTCGTACTTCTGCCAAGAAATAAGTTTACCTTTTAAAATTAAAGACTTGTACGCATGGGGGTGGACATTTGAATTAACAAATTTTATTCAAATAACAAAATTTTTATTGCCACGTTGATACAATTAACAAAATTTGCTTTCATCAAAACCCGAATCCGACATGGTAAAACCCTAGCCCCACTGGGAACTCGATTAATCGGGTAGTCATATAGTTTGGGTTGGATTCGGGTAGTAATTTAAACAACCCAACATATTGCGTGCCCTGCCCGCAAATCCGAGCTTGCAATTACCTGACCCAACACTCACCCCTATCTCTGTTATTCTGATAAACTCGTATGAAATATGGTGTTCTTGTGAAATTTGTACTATATTAAGGATAAAGAATCAGAGATTATACGTATACACAATGGGATATTTTGATTAATTAGTTTGATCAATTTATATGCATTTCAAGCAGTAGAATAGTTCAAGCATTTTATACACTGTTAGTATGTGTGGTTGTATTCAAATAAGCTTATTATACTTAAGAACTAGGATTATGAATCTTGAACTTTTTTGCTAGGTGAAAACGATTTACAAGAAATTGAGTTGAATGAGCAAGCACCAAAGTTTGAGATTATGCCAATAGCAAATGAGATAGAGAAAGACAACAATTATATTGAGCTTAATTCGCATCTTCAATTGTCAAGTTACTTTGCTAATTGTAAAGAGGTTCAATATTGTATTCGCCAAATTGCTACCGAGCAAGAATATGTGACAGTGATTAAAAAATCTAAATAAGGGCATTACATGATTATTGGTTGTAATGGAGAAGGAACATATCGATGTGCCCATGTCCCGATGTCGTAGAGAAAAAGATCGATCGGATCTTGGCTTATAAATTTCCATTTGAAGAAAAGGAAAGGAAAGGTGATATTTGGAGAGTAGAGATTATGAATCTGTTGTATAACCTTCAAATGATATGTCAAGTCATCATATGTGCTATCGGTTTTCCAGTGATGATATGCAGACCATTAGAACTATGTTAATGATTGGACCTACACCGTGGGAATGCACGCCAACAAAGAAATCCACTACTAGAAAAACTTTCTTTAAAAAATTCCGTTCTGGCCACGACTATTCCACAACATGGCAATAGAAATGGGACGGTCATGCTTGTTCCATACCCCTCGACCGTTACGGCAAACCATAGATATGAGTGTTTAAAAATTATTTAAGTTCGACTTTTATCTGTCTAATGAAATTATACTATCTTTCGAAGTATACAATATTTTGCTTTTAATTTGTACTCAATAATTTGTATATTTATAAACTTTAATATATTTAGTTTTATTCCAAGAGTTTGTTCTTTTTTGTAAAATTCTTTGATATGTTTGACCACTAATAGATGAATACAAAAATGAAAGAAAGATGCATATTAGAGTACATGGAGGATATATTTGTAATTCAAACATAACGTAAATAATATTTTTATCAATTAATGGGTATTTTAGTCAATCTCTAATATAACAATGAAAATGAAATTCCAATGTAAAAATTTGGAGTGCTAATATCTTTTTCCATATTTTATCTAAACTATATATACATGAGCATATACATACTGTACGTTCTTGGGACCTTTTCTTTGCAAATTTGTTTCTATATTGACAAATTTTCTAATTGGAACCTACAAATTTACTGCAAGTAATCGTTTCGACATTCGAATCGCGTGGTCGACATCAACCTTCACACTCAACTAATGTACAACTCTGATCTAAGCTTATCCTATTTTTACTTATATATTTATATTCTACACGATTTCCAATGAAGGAGATGTAGTTTGCCCATTTCTTGGATCCCACAGTATAATGAAACAAGCCTAGAAAAATTCGGAAATATATTAATAATATTTCTCGTCCAATGTATGTATATATAGTTTGAAGACTTTGAACAGTTCAGTTCACGCGTAGCTGTACTTGGCCTAAATATTGAAGCTGACACATTGAAATTTATTTATTATTTGGTCATTACTGAGTTATGTGATCAGTGAGTATAGTCGCATGATGTAAACTTGACATGCCCAAATTGCTCTATTTAATTTACATATATCCACTTCTAAGGATGCATGCATGCATGCGAGGATTATATAGTTTTGTGGTCTTCTCAAATTTATCTTCACACGTTCAACCGACTTTTTCTAATCTAATAAAACCTTCTTTATGATCTACCAAATTTATCGTCACACGTTCAATCGATTTAAAAGATAATTAAAGTGAGTTCACTTCGGAAGACTTTGGATGGATTTATCACTTATTAATGGGTGGTCTAGTTAACAGGCTTATCTAGTAGTAACTTTATCAATTATTTAGGGTGCGATTGATAGGACTTATGGGTGGGATTATGTAAGTATCCCAAGTATAATTATTATTGGTGGTAGTTTTTTTAATCCTTGATATAATCTAGGTCCAGTCTCTTATATTACACTTCTTGGGATAGTCCATCCCACAAGGGGGATGGGATATGCAATCCATTAGTTTTGGCCGTGGCTATTTTTAGTGGCTAAAATTAATATAAAATTTGGAGTTAATTTTTAGCCACGGCCATACCGTAGCTAATTTAGGGCATGAATTTAACCATCATTGACACATTTAGGACTTTTTCCCTTGAAATTAAAGATTTGATAAGAAATTGGCCAAAATAATCGGGAATTGTGGTCAACGGCAATCCAAATTAAAATTTCGGACACGTAATACTTTACATGGTGCTTAGATGATATTTTATTTAATATGGCAATTCATGTAGGATGATTTATTATTAAATGAAAACAAATGATTGTTTTCATTTATTTTAAAAAATAATTAATCAAATAATCAAATAATAACAAAATAAAAAAATATCAAAATAAATTTAATTTCTTATTAAAATATTGATATATAATATATTATTACCTTTCAAAATTATTTTTATTTAAACTATCTTTAAAAATTAATTTATTGTTTATTTAACAAATAAATAATGTCTTAATAGAATATAAAAAACTCAAACTAATTTAATTTCTTAATTAAGATGTACAATATATTATCTTTATACTAAAAAATATTTTATATTTTTAAAAATTTTGATTTATCATTGTAATTTTATTTTATTTATTCATTTTTCATTTTAAAAAATAATAAAAATAACCAAACTCCCAAACCCACCCCGCCCCCACGAAACCCTAGCCCAAGAGGTGACAAATAAGCGGGTTGGGTCGGGTTTGGATTGGATTGGGTTCTATTGGATCGGGTTAAAATGAGTTGGATTCTAAATGGGTTATAGAGAATGAGTTGTAAATGGGTTGAGTTGTGAATGGGTTTGAAGCGGGTTGATAATGGATTTATATAGTTCCTTAACGAGTTCAATATGAAATAAAATGTGTTTTCTTAAATATAATTTATATATTTTTCAACTATTTATTTGTTATCTAACATACTTTTTTAATTTGCAAGAATAATTTTATCTCTAATTAACTTTTCAAATTTGTGAAATATTATCAAATTATAATGCTTTTTTTATTGGAACCATTTATCAATTGTATTGACCCATTTAATTAGAAGCCACTTGATTAATCCATTAGGATCCAAAAAATTTTGAAGCCCACTAAAGCTCAACCCGCTTCAACCCATTTATAAAATTTGAAGACTCAATCCAACCCAAAACTAGTTTAAATGGGTTGGAACCATGATTCTCAACCCATTTTGCCACCCCTACCCAGGCCCCACCCCCTCTTTCACCATCGCCACGCCGCCGTCCCCCACCCCCCGACGCTGTCGCTGCTCTGTCCTTCCTCCACCCCTTCCCCCATCCCACACTACCGCCCACCACCACCACCACCACCATCGATCTCTCTTTGATCTCTCTCTCTCTCTCTCTCTCTCTCTCTCTCTCTCCCTCTCCCTCTCCCTTCTTCTCTCTCGTCGCGGCGGACGATGGATGGCGCACAACAGGTTTGTGTATGTATATATATATATGTATTGTCTGTACATATATTATGTATATATGTATTTATATATATTTATATTGTATTTTACACATAAGAAAATTATTTGTGTATTTGTGTCATCTCATCATTGTTGGTTGGACTCCGCTCAAATTTTGTACCACATGGACAATTTTTTTTGACATGTAAGGAAACTCCTGCTAATTTATATTGGAAGTCCTAAATGTGTAAATATTATTTTCAAATTTTACTATTGTGAGTAAATTATGACAAATGATAATGAAAAAATTGCTATTAATTATATACAATTTGGGAGAAATCAATAAATAATAATGTAGTATTCAGGTTGGCATCTTTGGGAACCGGTGACAAATCGATGATGACTATCTTACCAAATACAATTTATTGATAACAAGATTGAATGAATCATTAATATAAATATTGGTGACAATTGTTATGTTATCATTTTTATATTTTATCATTAATATTACTTTATCGTATAGTTGAAATAATAGAAGTACTGTGAGCATCTAAAATAGCCGGTTTTGAGATAACAATAATGGCTAGCCAGATTTTAATAACTCTTAACATAACGTTAGGATAAGTTTAAATGTAATCATTTAAAGGGCGTGAGAGAGATTGTCCGGTGTAGATTAGACTTTTCTTCGACCTTTTTTTAAAGGGAAATAAAATGGCGGTTCGGATCTTCTGTTATATAATCGTGTTACATCTTCTGTTACACTCATCAATATACGCCACGTGTATTGGTGAGCGGTCGAGATAAGGAAAGAGAATCTTTATATTTTTTTTCATATCATCAGTTTTTCTCTTTCCTTATCTCGACCGCTCACCAATACACGTGGCGTGTATTGATGAGTGTAACAGAAGATGTAACACGATTATATAACAGATGATCCGAACCGATAAAACGGGATGTCTTGTTTATCCTTTCCTTTTTTTTTTGCCGTGCTTGTTGTTTGTTAATAATCATGTCCGACATAATGGATTTTTGTAATACTCAATTCGAATTAGTCAGTCAATAAATCAGAAATAAAAAAATAATAATAATCATGCCCGACATATGAATGCATTGGAAATTGGTAAATTGTCGACTGCCGAATGGGGTGCCAATGATAGAATTTTACATGGTAATACACACGATGTATATATGTTGACACATTTATAAATTATTTCTATTTGGTGATTAGTGATTTATTTTTATATATATGCGGCAATAGGATTAAAAAAAACAAGACAATATTGAATGGTGTTATTGCAGGCACAAGCTGGACCCATCAAATAAATATATAATATATTGGACTATTATTTGTAAGGTTGAGTGCACTGATGCACATTGATTACTTGATTACGCATAGTGAAGACACCTTGAATTATAAGTAAACAGTATGTTATTAATTATAATGAAAACAAATTGAACAGAGGAACTACTGTTTTTGGAGAAAATCCTAAGTTTAAATTATTTTCTACGTGCAATGTACTGCACTAAGTTGAAAAAAAAAATAATATTAATATATGCATAGAATTTTATTATATTTATTTAAAATGCATATTAATGGATGCCTTATTCCTATGACCATGGATGTATACGTTTTATTGCATGTGTCATTGTTTTTTCGATTATTACTAATTGTATGAAATTTTTATTATTAATGATATTGTCAAAAATTTCCTATAAAAATCTCTTCTCTCTATTCTCCTTCCAACACAAGTAGACAAACCTCTGTAGTTAGTTATAAGAAACGTGCAATAACATTAGTTATTCGATCATTTTGAAAATGTCATCTATTGATGTTCATCCATTAAGAATGGCAGCAAATCATTACCTATTTTTTGCCTTCTCACGATATACTATGGTTATATGAGGTACATCATGATGCAACAACTCTAGAAATTCACATATAAATTTTGTTAGAAGAAATTTGACCGAAATGACTGCTTCTTTTAAAGCAGGATTAAATGAACTCTAACTCCTTAATTATATGTTGTATCTCGCCAACTTGTTAAACTATCAAATATAACTAGTGTTTCTACCAATTAAATAACTAGATCCAATCGTTCGTATACACCCCACTCCCCCCCCCCCTCCCCTGCCCCTCCTCCCCTCCATTTGAAATTGCTGAATATACTTCCGACATGCACAAGCAACGACCTCCATGATCTGCATATGTAAGTATAAATAAAAGAAAATACCCAATTAGTACTAATGTGGGTAGGGAAATTTCATTATAATAAGTTAAAAAGAAGTGACAACAAATACTCTGTTGGAGTCAGAGTAAGTTAGAGAGGAGCAGTCAAAATCTAATTGATTAGAGTAAGATATTTGAATTGAATGGCCCTTCTTAAATACCAAGTATATATATGGATAGATAAATTCTGCAAATTTAGAAAGTTTTTTTTTCGATTACAATCAACTCGGGACACCCTAGAGATGTCAACCGGAAGGACCCCCACACACGCACACACTCACTCAAGGGGAAAGGGGAAGAGGACAAGAGGATTCGAACTCAAAACCTCACTGGTACTGATGTGAACCCCCACCACTAGGCTACAACCCCGGTGCCAATTTAGAAAGTTAAATAATAGAATGAATTTCATATAGATGTAAAATATTCTTGTATACTTATAATAAGGCATTTTCTTTATCATCTATTTTTATTTTCCGAGGAGAGAGGGAGAGAGAGAGAGAGAGAGGGGGGGGGGGGAGGGCGAGAGAGTAAAAGCATGAATGTAATGGTCCAGTTTTTTTCTCTTTTTTTTTAACCAGTAGGACTATAATAAAGTATCAATCTAAATTCTTATAAGTTTAGTGCATTTTAAATCTGGAATACGTAAGTTACTCGATTTGAGCGTTAGTTCAAAGGCCTTATACTTATGAGTAATATGTATGTTTTGTGTAATTATAAATATAACACAATATTGTAATAGCCTTTTTTAGTGAGGGATAGGTTAAGTTTTAAAAAATATACTATAAAATGAATGTAGAAGGAACTGTTTATTGTATTATGAATTAACAAAAATGCATGATAATTTTCACTTTTAATGTAAGAAATATAGTTTGATAAATATGAATGTTGTAGGTTTTTGAATAATAATGTTGAAATGTAAAGGTTTATATACCTTTAATGTTTTTTTGAGAGTTGCAACGCCAATGATGTTTCAGTTCGAAAGATATAGCTTTCTTTGAGAGAATTTGTGTTCCAGAGGAACCATAGGCCTCCTTTTAGTCCTACAAATGGCAAAATAATACATGTGTTAAACCCAAGTTGGTCGTAGATAGGATGTGGAAGATTGCCGAGCTAGTACGTATTTAAATAGAAGAGGAAATTAGGGTTATAGTTTTGGACTAAAGTATCAATATATGATTTGCAATTATCCTTGGTTATATTTTCACAATTCATAGCCACAATGTTAAAGGTATCATGTGCTTTATACATGTGCAACAAAGTTGTACAAGTGAAAGCAGGGAAATATGTTGCATTTAATGCGAAGGGCATTGGAGTAGCCCGTATTGGATTAGATACATGCATAAAGCACATACATAGGTGGAAGTGTTCATTAGGCCTAGAAATTGCACGTGTTAATTTGTGATAAAAGTGTACTAACATGGATGTGGCATGGGACGGGCAAATAAAAATTCAGTCAATTCATGGTGAGGCTCAATTAGGAAACAATTTTCCTTAACCTGATGCATGTCATTTGTGGTGGACAAGTCAATTCGGTTAGTCGTGGCAGTGGTGGAAGTTTGAATTGGTGTAAAGGAGGTATAATTTCTGTATATAATTTCATATGGAAGGGTCAGGTATTTTGGGAATTGTTGACTAATTGATGATTGGGAGGATGTAGTGTAAGGATTAGATAATAGTGGGGAGAACATAGGAAATTGCTTATACAAGTCAATGTGTTTGTGATAACTGTTATTATTGGTCTTATCCTGGGCACTTGAAAGAGGTGGAAGTCTATTCATTGAAGATTATTTGGTGTTTTTAGTAAAGGTGAAATGGAATAGCGAATAAATAAATGTGTGTTGGGGTAGTAGATATGTGAAGTACATATTGGCTGAGAGTGTGTAGTATTATATGTATGTGTAAGTATGTACGTGTATTATGTGTATATGGAGAATGTACATACAAGCACGGTCACATTTCTTTCGTTTGTACCTAACATCATAACGAATGCAAGATAAACACTTAATTCATAACTTTTCAATATTTTACTTTTATATGTGTTGTGGGGTATGTCTTGTTATTTTCGAAACAAAAAGAAAAATGTGTTTCATTTTTTAATTTCTTTCATTTGGTATATTTTCAATATTAAATGTTTGTGTCTTTTTTTATTAAATAAGAGAATGAGAATATGAAATAGTATGCCATGGGGTTGAGTTAGTGAGTTGTCTGTATGCCAAGTCTAGTATGTTGTTTTCATTGGAGCATGTATTTTATATACTGTATTGTCAGTAAAAAAAAGGTTTTGCAAAGAATTTATTTTTTAAATGGACCATGTATTGTCTATGCTATATCTCTTGGCCATTATGTCACACAAGTACCAATGGGTAATAATGCTTTTTCTTCTGATCGAATTGAATAAATAAATGCAAGAATGGTGGAGAGTGCGACCAGTTTTGTTTTTACTTTGCATAGGTACCCATATGTAATAATGTGAATAGATCTGATTGAGTCGAATATACAAATGCGGGTATCTTGGACAAATTTTTTATTTTTTGTTTTGTTCTTTATTTTAGATAAAAAGTCTACCCGAACACAATTTTTACTTTTTTAAATCTGAAAAGCTTTTCAAACCATTGGTGTTTAATCGAAACGCTTTTTTAGCACACGATTTTGCCCATTTACATGTTATACATTTAACGTGAGTACAATTTTGTTGCTCATCTAATATGTAATTCTCCTTTCAGCCGGTTGACATTAGACGTGAGAGTTTAATATATATATTTTTGGGGTAATGTTTATTTGCCCACCAAACTATGGGTCATTTTCCACTTTGCCTCCTCAGCTCTTTTTTTACACATTACCATCCCAACTACACGATTTTTGCACTATACCCTCTCAGACCTACTTCCAATCAATTTTTTCGCCAAAAAATAAGCATGTGACTTGCACATGATATTTGTGAGGTATTTTCGTACTTGCAGGTGGGTCTTTCATTTTCCGCTGAATAATACACGTGACTTTCACGTGAGGTGTCTTACTTCACTTAATCCGTCCTTTTCCCCAAATTAGAACAAATTGAAAACTTACTGTTCCTATTTTACACTCGAAATTGAACTGGAATTCTAAGAAATTGTGGCGTTTTCAGCGTTTGTTAGAGATGGTGTGGCGACTTCGAAATGTTGCTAAGCAAAAACTATGACGGGGAAGGCTTACTCCAAACTATGGTAAGTATTTACTGGGTTATTTTATTTCATTGATAATTCTTTGATTTTTTTAGCAATGTCGATGTAAGTTTGTGATTTTTGGAGTCTTTTTATAAAAATGTTTGTTGGATTGGATGCTGTTGTACTTTTTTAAGTTTGGTTTTGTCGATTTTTGGGTAGTGGGATTGAGAAGGGTTTTTTAGTGTTTGGTGTCATCTTGTTTATTCAAATGTATGTCTGAGAAGGATTTTTTTAATGTTGTTTCTTTACTTTATAGTAGGGGGGGGGGGCATATGTCGATGCCTAGAGGATGTATTTAATTGGGTGTTTTGATTTTTCTTCACTTTACAGTAAGGTGGGGGACCATATAGGGGGGTTTTTCTATTCTTTTCTTTATGTTTGGTATGCATTGTTTGTATAACTTTAACAATAGTACGTGGATTGTGACTGAAAGGCACTTTTTTGTGTACTGGTATTCTTTACATGTCAAAATAGTAAGGAGTTTATAATTAGGATGCATCGCAATAGGCAGTTTGTCAATCTAGGTAAGACATGCTATGTTGGGGGTGAGGTGAGTCATATAGATTAAGTAAATGCTGATGAAATGTCCATTATAAAATTAGGGAACATGGTGAAAGAGATTGGGGTAGTGGGTTTGGTTGCTTTTCATGTTAGTACAGGTGATGTGAATGATGCTAATTGTTTAGTGTTGATACAAGATGATAATGATGCAATCAATTTGGTGAACTTTGTGGATAAGAGTAGGATGGTTGGTGTATTTCTAGACCACCAAAAGTATGGTAATGTTGATGGAGATAGGATATCATAATTTTTGGGTAAAGCACATTCATTAGCTAATGTAGATGAGCCTCTAGAATTTGTAGGAGAAAATCAAGAAAATGATAGTGACAACGTGAGTGAAGGAGAGGAAGAAATAAATCATAATGTTATCTTGAATCCTAAGCTTGTTGATAATAATATCAGTGAGGATAATGCGGATGAGAAGTCTATAGGATCTGACTCTGAGTTTTTTGATAAGTTAGTTGAGAGTGATCGTGAATTTTTAGATGATGAATTGTTTGATGCTAATGTTGATCCCGAAGTAGAATGGGTGGGTTTGCAAAAGAAAAAAACAAGTAATGAGGCAAGCTCATCACAAAATGGGAATAATGTTCACAGTCAAGCAAGTGGTGTGGATCCCAACATGCACGATGGGCATCCAACATTCATAAGAAGAAGTGATGATAATGCAATTCCCAAGTTTCAGTTGGGGCAGTGTTTTGATGACAACAACTTATTTAGATTTGCTGTGAGAAAACATTTAGTACTTCAAAGTAGGGATGTGGAGTTCACCATCAATGATAAGTTCAAAATGAGGGCAAAACGTAAACATCCCAATTGTCCATGGATGATATATGCCTCCAAAGCTCAAAATGAAGACACCCTTCAAGTTAAAAACATACATTGGCCAGCATATATGTCCAAGGATGCAGAAAGTCTCACATGCTACATCCAAGTGGATTGCAAAGCAATATAAAGAGAAGATCTGGTTTGATCCTAGAAGACTAGTTGAGTCTATTGTAACAATGATGCAAAAAGATGTGAAATTACTTTTTAACAAGAGTCAATGCTATAGAGCTAAGAAAATGGTCTACAAAATGGGAACAGGTTCTGACTTAGAGCAATATGCCATGTTGTGCTCCTATGCAGAAGAAATAAAGAAAACAAATCCTGATACAACTGTGAAGATTAAATGCAAGATGAATGGAGATCAACCAAGATTCAAGAGGTTTTATATTTGCTGGGGTGCTCTCAAAAGGGGGTTCCTTGAAGCTTGCAGGCTTGTGATTTGCTTGGATGGATGCTATATGAAGAACACTATTGGTGGTATTCTATTAACTGTCATTGGTATTGATGTCAACAATTGTATGTATCCATTTGCATACGCAGTGGTTGAAAAAGAAAAAAACCAAATCATGGAGCTGGTTCATTGAACTGTTGAAGTCTGACTTGGGGATCTAAAATAACTATCATTGGACTGTGATGTCAGACAAGCAAAAAGGTTTGGTTGAAGCCATTGAACAATTCATGCATGGATGTGAACACAGATTTTGTGTTATACATTTATATAAGAATTTCAAATCTTCACATAAAGGTCTTGCATTGAAGAACATAGTCTGGAAGGCTGCAAGAGCAACAAGAGTGGTTGATTTTGATAGAGCAATGACAGAGCTCAAAGCACGGGATAAAGGAACATATGATTGGCTTGTTCAGAGGCCACCTACCCAATAGTCTAGGTCACACTCTAGTTGTTGGGAACTTCAGTTGTTTCCCAAAATATGACATCCTGTTGAACAATATGTCTGAGAGCTTCAATGCTCTTATTCTTACTGCAATGACCAAGCCAATTTTAAGCTTGCTTGAGTTAATTCACATAACTTTGATGAAAAGAGTCCACACAAAAAGGGATGAGATGGAGAAACACACAAGCGACATTTGCCCAAAAATAATGAAATTTTTGGAAATTCAAAAGATCAAATCAATGGAGTATATTGCACATTGGAATGGGAAAGACCAATTTGAGGTTGAGGGATGTTATGGAACAAGATTCAAGATTCATTTGGGTGACATGAGTTGTAGTTGTAGAAGATAGGAGCTAACAGGAGTCTCATGCCCTCATGCTATCTCTGGCTTATATTTCTTGGGACACTCACCAAAGGACTGTGTTCACGAGTGCTACAAGAAGAGTACTTATCTGAAACAATACAATCATCTCATGGACACATTGAATGGAAGTGACATGTGGCCAACTGTTGACCATCCTCCATTGCTTCCACCCATTAGTGAGGTACTACTAGGAAGACCAAAACTACACAATAGGAGAAGAGGTCTAGATGAGATAAAGAAGAAAGGCCACAATGACAATGGTAATGGGAACCCAACAAAATTAAGTAAAAATGGAATTACCATGATTTGTAGTTTGTGTAAGAAGCCCAGTCACAATGCAAAAGGATGTCCACTTAAAAAACAGAATGGGGTTCAAGATGGTGGTTTGGAGGTTCTTGCATCTACTCCTGGAAGGACCAAAAGAAAAAATGACAGAAAGGTACAATGTCTATTAATTATGACATTTGTAAGTTATATGTTGACATTCTGAATCTTCTTTTGTATGTAGTTAAGAATAGAAAGAATGAAGAAGGCCCATCAAGAGTGATCAAGTCTGCAGCCATTGGAACTCCTACAAGAACTACTAGGAGTACTACAAAACTAAGCACTGCCAATGTAGACTCACCAAATGTGACAAATAGGAGGTCAAATATGCCACAAACACAGAAAAAAACTTTGGGTGTTAAAAGAAAGGTTCAGGTTAGTTTAATTTCATGATTGTTTTGATTGTGTTAAGTTGTTCAGATTATGTAATTAAGTCGATTTGCTAAGTTGTCAAGTTTTTCATGATTGTTTTGATAGGGTAATTTTTGAATGTGCACAAGCAACCATCAGTTGATTTCATGAAAGATGGCCCCAAGGACAAAGACAAATTTGTAGCTTCGAGCTCCATACCACAAAACAAATTCACAAAGAATAAAGGCAAACTTCAAATACCTGCTTCGCAGTCCATCCCAGGAACTCCACTATCTCGGACATCTTTTGAAAATAGGAAAGCTAAAAGTGTATCTCAGCTTACTCATACTTCAAGGGCTTTGAAAAAACCAGCATTGTTGCCTCCAGGGAATAGCATAACTTAGGGTGTGAGTTTACCACAATGAAAAAAGCTCCACACTTGAAGAAATTATTTCCACAAGAGAAGGAAGTGAGCACATGCAAACAGATGTGATCAAGTTCGAACTAAATTAATGTGTTATGTTTTTCATTGCTTGAGGATGGATTTGTCTAATTGTTTTTAAGTAAACAATGAAACTATAGTTTGGTATTTTGAGCATTGCACCTGTCAAACTATGGGTGGATGTAAACATTAAAAGTATGGTTGGATGGACAAACACATATAAGAGTGGTATTTTGTGCATTGTAGCAATAACATGCCCTTATATAGGAATTTTTTTGTAAACCATCAATGTAACATGCACTTATATTGTTTTCACTCTAACACTCCAATTATTTTTGCTTTCATATTAAACTGTACATTTACTAACCAAGTTCATTGACATTACAACCATGAACAAGTATTCATTCGTACATTGAAAAACATGACTATGCTCAAAGTTAAAGCTACACATTACATCCAAACCTACACAATTTCCTAACAGAAAACTATAATTGCAGCAAAAGATAAATGACAGTCCATGAAGCCAACAATGCTAGCCACAACCATATCTCCCTCTTGTTCTTGCGCTTAATGTCCCTCTCAAGGTCTTTAACTTGACAATGCAAGCCTGGGATGATTTACACAAATCGATGGCACATGCGAGGGTCAATCCAAACATGATAGTTACAACCCCCAGGTTGCTGTGGATAAAAACAAAAAATAAAAAATAAAAAATGAGTTAGCCCAAAACTTGGTAAAAAAAATGTCAATTTCTACCAAAACCCCACACAAAAAACATAAACAAGCTTTCAACAATCAACCTTCTTCGTAATTTAATACCAGAAATTGGTACAAAAAAAATACAATTTTTATCCATTTTTGTTTCGAAAAGAAAGCTGAAAAAATTAAGCAAACATTTACCCAATATCTTGCACACGTCACATATCTCCTACCCAGGTCCTCGTCCATCCAACTAACCCTCTGCACTGGAGGTGTTCCACATCTGTAGAAGTCGTGCATCATGAGGACCTCAGCTGTTTGGCGCCACATTGTGGATGGGAAAAGAGGGCAAACCTTGAGAAAAAGAGTGAAAATAGGGCAAAATCACAATGACAAAAATTACATCTTCTAGATTTATGCCCTAACTAAAAGACTCAACCTGCAAGTACAAAAATACCCTCACAAATATCATGCGCAAGTCACGTGCTTATTTTTAAGAAAAAAAAATTGATCGGAAATAGGTCTGAGAGGGTATAGTGCAAAAATCGTATAGTTGGGATGGTAATGTGTAAAAAAAAAAAAGTTGAGGAGGCAAAGTGGAAAATGACCCATAGTTTGGTAGGCAAATAGATATTACCCCTATATTTTTTTCACTCAGACCATTTATTCATACTAAATTATGAAATAGTAAAATAAAGTAGCAACCCGCTCAACATGGAATTAGTAAATATGTAATTATTTAGTCTGTAAAATTAGGTCATTAATAGTAGTTTTTTTTTTATATTTATAGTTTTGAATCTTTTAAATGGTTATAGGTTTAATCTTATAGGAAAACCCTTTTGTATTAGATCCATTCAAATACATTTGATATAAATATAAAATAATTACGTTCAACTACTTTGTTTTGTCTATGGCCTATTAAAAGACTATTTACTAATTAATGTTTTGGGTGTTATTCAAACCTAGATGTGGCAAATGGGCAGGTTGGGTTGGATTTGGATTGGGTTCTATTGGATCGGGTTAAAATGGATTGGGTTCTAAATGGGTTATAGAGAATGGGTTGTAATTAGGTTGGGCTGTAAGTGGGTTGATAATAGGTTTGAAGCGGGTTGATAATGGGTTTATGCGGTTTCTTAATGGGTTCAATATGAAATAAAATGTGTTTTCTTAAATATAATTTGTATATTTTTCAACTATTTATTTGTTATCTAAATTATTTTTTTTAATTTGCAAGAATAATTTTATCACTAACTTTTCAAATTTGTGAAATATTATCAAATTATAATGTTTTTTTTGTTGGAACCATTTAGTAACTGCATTGACCCATTTAGAAACCGCTTGAAGCCTACTAAAGCTCAACCCGCTTCAACCCATTTATAAAATTTGAAGACCCAACCCAACCCAAAACTAGTTTAAATGTGTTGGAACCATGATTCTCAACCCATTTTGCCACCTCTATTCAAACTTGTGGCTGCGTAAATTGAAAGTGGACATTCAAAAATTTGAGTAAATTACAATATTTTGTAGGGAAGCAGAAAAGAGATTTTCTTATCAAATTAGATAAAGGGAAAAATACTTAATGGGACTAAACATTCTGTTGTTAAGTAAATATTCAAGATTTACTCGTATCACATATCTAAAGTTTGGGCCTGGGGAAGGGGCACTATTATGGGGTAGGAGATTTGAAGTAAGTAAAGTAAAAAAAAGAAACTAAATTTTTCTTAATCAAGGAAAATATTACATGCACAACTTTGTCACTTATATATATACATGTGATTTGATATATATATATATATATGTGTGTGTGTGTGTGTGTGTGTGTGTGTGTGTGTGTGACCTGATGTAAAAAGGTCGCACATAAATATGAGGACTATGAGATAGGGAAAGAAAAATAGGTTACCAGATTATTGAGCTACGATGTATTAGGGTAGTAGTTAGGTGCATTTACATTTAGTGGTACGGGTGTTTTCTTGATAAACTTGATGGTGAATTTTTCAAGGGCAGAGTTTGACAAAAAGATTAGATTAATTTTTGAACTCTTTCACATAGACCACATTCCGCCATTTTCCTTCATGGGTCCACCCGTTGCAGATACGTCAAAGTGCAAGTCTTCAAAAACAGAATTTAATACGTTATCTTCTTTGAATGTATTGAGAATGAAGAAAATATCCGGTTGGTATCCGGACATAATAGAATTCGCAAGATACATGAAATCTTCCCTATGAGATTTTCCACAATTCCATGCAGCAACTTTCACTGCACGTTCAGAAGGAAAGGAATATGGAACAGAGTTAACAATATAAACATGATAGTTCTCATATTTTGGGGATAAACTCGGGTCGGGTGTATTATAGGTAACAATACTTGCAGATGACGGGGATAAGAAAATTTTAAACTCAACTTTGCTATTATTAGATTCCGGCATGAAGTGTTGCTTAATTTGTATGAAAACAGTAGTAGCCTAAGGAGGGACAAAAAAAACTTCAGGGTTAAAATGGCCATATGGAATGTAATACGTGTTGAGATCGATTGTGTGCATCTCAGCATGTGGGAGATTTGAAGAAGAAATTACAGGAACATCATCATGTGATGGTAGAGAAGGAATAAAATATTCGCAAGAAGTATTACTGATAGGAATTGAAGGAGCCATTGGGCAAAACGAAATTATATCAGCATTGTGATATATAGGAAAATAGGTGTCTAATGAAGGTGGAGGATCAAAGAAGAATTGGCCATAACATACAAGATTTTCGTAATTGGAAACATCAAAATCGAAAATTGTTGGCGTTGAGTTTGAAACCTAACTAAATGAAGGATCCATTATCTTGGGGAAGAAAGATTAATGTACGCATGTATGAATTTCCTCAAAATTTAAAAGCCAATGAAGATGACAAATGTGTAATATAAAGATGCATGGGGGTTACTTTACATAAAAGTGTTACAGGACAAATAAGAATCTTGCTATTATTTTCAATATATTATCATGAGAGATAGGAATATATGATGTAAGTTTCCTGTAGCAACAAACAGTAGCCAACTGATTTGGAAGAATGGTTTGTTTGCTTTTGATATCCTATATACATACATCTATATGTGTGTATCTTCATATATTTTATCATACTAATTTGTGAAATAATAATAAAATGAATATTTGGTTTATAATATAACATATGACATTTTTTGAAGGTGTAAGTTGTCAAGATCTACATGAATTTTTAAACTTAATTATTTGTATCTTATCCCACGAGTTTGGATAAAGTGTAGATATTGATGAGTAATAATTTTTTGGCATTGCCTATGAATGGCAATACATTAATATAATATCAACAAAATACCAATTTTGGATTTTTATTAATAATGATCCGAGGGCTAATTTGACAAAATGTATTATGCCTATAAAGGCTTTAAATTATTTTGTTTGCCATATGAATTATGTTAAATTAATTTTAATCTAGTAACAGTAGTAATAAAGGTACTTTTTCTTAACAAATTTTAATAAAAGTTAGGGATTTTTTTGTAGTATAGTAAGAGCAGATGTATATAAAATATTTAGAAAGGTGGATTAAAAAGAAAAAATCTTTGTCCATAGATGGAAGGCGAGTGTTGTAAAATTATAAATCAAACCATACAAAAGCTAGTGTTATTTACTTAACTCATTTATGAAATATGCAAATGTATAACGTTTATATGATTAGTAGAAATTCCTATAGTATTGTTTAGATGAAATAATGTGGTACTACTATTAAAGCATAATGCATTGGATCGTATGGTTTTTTTCACACAGGGACTATATTTTCGACGTTTGTATTGTAGGGGTTGGACATATTGATATATTAGAATACTATTCCCACATGATTGTACTTATGAACAACCAAAAGTACATAGAGAAAAGGTAAGAGCAAATTATGTGGCGTATCTGATTAAGATTTGGTGAGTATGATTTGACGATTGTCGATTACAAAAGAATATTTACGGGTAGTTTTTTCGTAATAAGGCATCAACACTAATCAAACACAAAAATAGCAGGTTAGGGGTAAATAAAAATATGATGTTATTATTATTATGTAATCATACAAAACTTCTAATTATCTTCGATTATTGAAGATTATTAATGATCTAATAAGAAAATACTTTATGAAACCAAAATTAAGAAATACTTATTAGTTAGAAGATCAAGTTGGGTTGTAGGGTGTCAAGTTAATGGGTCCACATGATTTACTTCAGGTATGCTCGGGGTTGCAAAAACCTAATCAGGATAATTTAGAGTTGAAGCATCATTGATGTGGCAAAACATGGGAGGTTGAAAGATTTTCTAGCGTACTCCTGTCCCAACACAAAGTGAACCAATCCAACCCAGCTCAATTGTTAACTCAGGAAGTATTCATTGTAATAATTTATGATATGTTGGAAATAATATTAGAAGAAGGAAGATATTTATACAATCGAAAAGGTAATAGCTACAGTAGCTAAACCACTGGTGCCTTTTTTTTCAGTTCGGATCTTCTGCTATAAAACGGTGCTACATCTCCTCCTACACTCATCAATGCATGCCACATGTATTAATGGTTGAGAAGATGTAAGAGAAAAACTACTCATATGGAAAGTTTTTTGAAGATTCTATTTTCTTATCTCAACCGCTCATTAATACACGTAGCGTGCATTGATGAGTATAGAAGGAGATGTAGCACCGTTTTGTAGCAAAGCATCCAAACTTTCTTTTTCAATCACTTAAAGCTCGAGGGTCCGAGATTACGGCCTAGACTAGGTCCCACAGGATCGTATCTGGGCAACGGGAGTTGATGATTGCACGTGGCCTCTGTCTAAAAATGTGGTTTGTGCTCATGTTTGGACTGAAAGGGTGGCGCCTCAATTCTCTAAGCGTACTGCATGGGGATCTTGGGTTTGGGTTTAACATTAGAATCCAACGGGCCGAAAGAGTGGTTGAAGTTGATCCTTGATGTACTGCATTTCGTGAGATCACATGTCTCTCCAAATAGAGATTTCTTAGATTCTATATTCGGCATAAAAAGGATCCCTCCTTTCACATTTCCTTCAACAACATAGGCTTCATTTGGCAGAACGTCTTGTTGCACATTGGCGGCTGAGTTCTAAGGGATTGGATTTTGAAGGTAAACGTTTCCGGTGGGTTCTTTTGAAGAGATATCTGAGTGTTTCGCCCTGCCAAATGTCGCCTTTAGGTCATTTTCTTTCTTTAACCTACTCAAGTATAATCTGTACTTCTATAAATATTAACAAAGAATGTTCTTAGGATTCTGAAGTTAATTTTTGCACTATGGTTAGTTCTTGGATTTCAGTAAAGTACTCCCATTGTTTACCTATAAGTGACTAGCAACATTCTCTCTTGTTAGCCATGGTACTCCCATCAAGTCAAGCATTTTCTTGGGCCCAACTTCTCTCAAATAACAAGAAACCAATGGTCTTTTGCTATGTTTTTGAGCCATGGTTTCGGATAGAAAAATAATATCTAAATGTGACAGTGGCAATTCTAGGCCTCGTTATGTAAGATCGATCAAACGAGGTCGGGATGAATGTTATCATTTAATTACAAAGAAACCCTTGAGGTTAGTAAAATCCCCAGTGGTATGAAAAATTGCAAATACATCACTGATGTTTAGTTATGCATTACAAATTGTCGAATTCCATTTACAATTCAGGGTATTTGTAGTAGGGAATCTAATATTAGAGGGTTATCTGTAATTTTTCATACCACAAGCGGTTTTGTGAAAATGGGCCCGAGAATAAAAATAAATTATGTTTCTAAGATGAACAAGTATAGATGAACTAATGATGATAATGAAGCTTACTCTCAAATCCAATCCAATTCACAGCTTTCACGAATTTCTGATGAAAATCTATAGTCCAAACCACCCTCGCTTTCTTCACGGACGAAGGGTCGCCACACACTCTATCATCATGCTTGTTGTCGGCATTTTTTCTCTTCTTTGCTCCATTTCTATTAGAAACTATGTTCTAAAAATTTGGTACACCATTTGGTAGGACAATTAGATGTGAAATACCCTAATAAGGAGTCTTTTTAGAATTAACAATTGGAACTTAGGTATTAGAATTTACAAAACATACATTGGGGAATATTTAGGCATTGTAGGTGTGTTGTCAAATGTAGGAATGCGAAGTCACAAATGGAATTATCATATACAAGACAATTTATTATATACAACACTTTAGCTTTATGTATATAATAATTCGTACGGATAAGTGGTACCTAGTGGAGAATGATTTTTCTAGTGACTGTAACCTAATTTTATAGAAACAGAAGTGTTTTAAGAAATGTCTTTGTCTTGTTGCAAGGAATTAGGGTACGGGTGAGATATGATCATATTTGTAATATATTTGGAAAGTTTGTTTGATTTAAATAATCAGTACACCAGTAACTATATTTCCAATTTAATTAGTTAGTATGGTATTGATGCGGTCGAATCTTGGTTTGACCACGTGTCGGGGTAACCTGTACTCTGAAATGTTCTTGCTGGTGGCCCACTTGCCAAAGAGAGAGAAACGCACGTGAGACTAGCTGGTTTTGCCCCGGCATAGGCTCTCCGACGCTCAAGTCAGTTGAGAATATATGGGTGAAGAAGATGATGAACAGTAGTCAGGTTGTTTGTGTTCTAGAGAGTTATGTATGTCTTACCCCTGGATGGAGAGCCATTGAGAGCTTTTATATGAGAGTGAGGAGCCTGGATGTGACATGGTTTGTGGGATCCGGTCACTTCTGGCACTGTAGCCGTACTGATGTGCCTTTTGTCCCCCTCCATGCATCCTTTTGGCGGCTACTATCACCCTTCATTAATGAGGGGCCTTGCTTGGCCATAAATGTGTATCTTGGGCATTTATGACCAAGGATTGTATTTATGACTTGGCATTTAATGCGCCGAAGACAGATGGGACGAACCCATGTGCCACTGGGATGCGTTAGGTGGCAGGGGGATTGCTGGAGTAGTATAAATATTTTATTATGATTGTTTTTACATTAGCAAAGAAGATGATAAAGAGGGTTAATCAATCGAGCGACAATATGCAACATAAAATTCATAGGTAGAAAAGTAGTTGAGTAAGGTACATATGGTATTTATAATACACTTTGTGCTCAGTTAACATGATTCAATCTTCAACTGATTATAGCTCAGGTTGCTGGCGAGGCGACAGAGTGTGAATCTACGGCTGTTTGTTTGCACTTTTTAGCTATTCATAAATATTTGACTGGTATTAAACAAAGATGCTACAAGTTCCATACTGATAAAAGCCAAAGTGAAAGATAAATAGGATAAAGTGCCTATCGAAGTAAACAAACCTGGTTTGCCACGTGGTCTAGTTGTACTACTACTTGATATCTCAGGTATAGTTTCCTCATCTGGAAAGTGAGCATAATACAACAAAGAATATAATATGCAACATATATTACTTTAATATATGAAATATTAATAAACAAACATGAAATTAATGAACCAACCTAAAAGTACAAGCATACGACGGACAATTGGTCATGCAGATGTGGTACTTTCTTGTCCTCCATTTACTATAGCAACAATTTCAATATTATCAGAGTTTAAGCTCTCGTCCATATTGTGATGGTTTTGTTCATCACTATCTTGTTCTTCAGATAATAACAGAATTGTGTAGCGCATCTGCAGCTTGCCTCCTATATGTTTGTTGGATCTTTTAAGTCTAATATTGGATAATACTTGGTGAAGACATGAATTCAGTTCAACCAAATTCACAAATATACCCTGTATTAAAGTCAGTGATGTCAGGCCACCATATAAGTACAAAATAAGATAATTCAGTTGCTTAGAATATCTTACTTTGCATTGCATTTCCATTACAACGATTGCAATAATTTGAAGGATTTTTGTTGTATCATCTCCCAATACAGTCGCCTCTACACTTTCGGTGTCATCAGTAATCTGAACGTTGACTATTCTCCTAAAAAGGCAGAAATTGTGTAATAATTATTGACATATTACAAGATTTTGAAGATAAGGGTGGAATAGGAATTGCGGGAGGTTTTTTGAACTTATACCTAACCTAAAGAGTTGTCATTTTGTTGAAATTTTGACAATCAATAGTTCACCCATGTTCGGTAGCATAAGAAACTCCACATGTGTGGCATCCCATATAGAAAAACCGTTGTGTAGGATTTTCTATACTAAGCCTACCTTTAATATTAAATTTGTCTTCCTGCAAAAGATTAAAATACCTTCAAAAGGGGATAAGTAGATTTAAAAAACGGGAAAAGTAACCTGATGTGAGAAGAAAAGTGTACTCCACTTGGAAAAAAAGGGGGAAAAAAAGGCAATCCTAATATTCAATTACCATAAACGTGGATAATACATAGGAAATGGATTCATATTGGCCAACTATCAGGTTTGGCGCACGACAACTATAAAACATAGTATGTGCTGATTTGATTGCTTCACAAATAACTTTATTGTTTGCATCTCGTCTATAACAAGCATTCACAAATTAAAAAAGACTCATAAGATGTACAATTAAATGTCAGATTTTTTTTAGGTGACAATGTCTCACCACAATCGAAATATTCTCACCTCAGTTGTGTCTGAATCAAATATTATACGTGTAGCAGGTGTAGATCCAATTGAAAGACCTGGCTGAAAAACATGTTTATAGATACAAATAAAAGTGCATTGTATGTCATCTTTTTAGTTATGAACATTTGAAGATGGTTTTTAAGAGGAAACCATTTAGCCGCAATAAATCGAAGTAACTCTCAACTTTACCGTAATATTGTGAAACTACTAAATGAGTAGCTGCAATAATCGGGCGAACTGAAACAAGGGATGCAAGATGCATTCCTTTAGATGTGGCAACATTGTTCCACAACGAAAGTATAATTGGGTGGTTTCTGCAATAAGGAGCCATACTTTTTACTCAAATATTAGAAGAAAATAAGCACGCAAAATATATGTCATTGAAAATATAAATTTCAAAACATACTCATGGCTTGTTATTGCAAACTCATGAACTGTATAAATGTTGCCCTTCTAATCTACCACAAGTTCACAAAATCAGATATCACGATTGTCAATACAACTACATTTGCACAATAATATTAAATAGAGAGGTGTACACTGAAAATATAAAAGGAGGAGCATTTTTTCGATTATAGTTGAGTATAATTTAACCTACACAGGCAGAGCTAATTGTGACCGATAATTCAAATTGTGACCGATAATTCAAATAGAGAAGTAAACTAAGACTTATTCTTGGTTGGTGAAATAGTTGCATCCATGACCTTGATGATAATTGTTCATGACGTAATATACCACTGGTACTCATTGCCCATTGTATTATACCTAGGATTTTCGTTATTCACTTTAGCATTTGAAATAAGATATGTTTTAGATAGTACCAATATCGTCTCAAATTGAGTAATGTCGAGGCTAAAAATGCTTTCACACGAGTTCCTTAATGTAGATTATGTATTACAACAAACTATTTCAATACAATATGCAAAAACATTTATTATAAATCAGAATTTGTTTAAAAAAATATGACATAACACTACTAGAAAACAAGGATTTGGCCACGGATTTGGCTACGGATTTTGGCAAAAAATCCGTGTCCAAAGCAAATGGCCACGGATTTGGCCACGGAAAAAATCCGTGGCCAAATGTGGCGTTGCTAAACAAGGCCACGGACAGTGGCCACGGATTTTTTGGCCACGGATTTTTTTCAATTTGGCCACGGATTTAACCGTGGCCAAAAATAAAATTTTTTTAAAAAAATTAAATCTAGCCACGGATTTATCCGTGGCCAAAAATAAAAAATTTAAAAAAATGATAAATTTGGCTACGGATATTTCCGTGGCCAACTATTAATTAATTTTTTTTTAATTTTTCATTTAGCCACGGATTTATCCGTGGCTAAGATAAAAAAAATATTTTAAAAAATTTAAATCTAGCCACGGATAAATCCGTGGCTAAAAAAAATTATTAAAAAAAAAAAACTGGACTTAGCCCAACCACGCCCGCAGCAGGCCCAACCCGCACGCCTACCAGCCCAGTGGTGCGACCCGGCCCAGCTCGGCGTGGCCATTTCATTAATTGATTTTCATCGTTACAAGTGGGACTCGAACTCGAGACCTCTTGGAATATTGTCAAGCTTCTTACCGCTAGGCTAGGATGAGCTTCTTGATCAAAATGTCAAGCCAAGAATATTTATATACATTTATATAATGAATTTTGTTATCAAATTTTACTAATTTATATCTATATATGAATATATTTTATTAATTCATACTTATTATGATTTAATTTTACTTTATGATTGAAAATATTAAATCGTGCAAATTATAATTCTTTCTAATTTTACTTTTATCCACAGATAATTTTTGGATACAAAAGCAAAATTAAAAAAATTATAACTTTGACCTTATAAAAATTTAAAATTTTTCATCGATTATTTTGACTCAATTTAAGAAATTAAAGTGATATTATTCATTGTATGTCAAACTATCAATTTATTTACTTAAATTTAGTGTAATTGACAAAATAAAATCAATCAAATTTGAAAATATAGTGCCATCGTTAGATCAATACTTTCAAAACAAAAAATATAACCGCGATGAAAATATAGTGCCATCGTTAGATCAATACTTTCAAAATTGTAATTTTCAATGCATAAGATGGGAAAATATAATAACCGCGATGCAAATAACATGATTTTGAAATGACTCGAACCTTTTGGTGCCTCGTAATGTCGGATCGGGCGATTTAAACAAGTCATTTAAAATTAAAAAAAATTAAAATTATTTATTGGCCACAGATAAATCCGTGGCCAAGTCCAACTTCTAAAAAAAAAATTTATTTATTTATTGGCCACGGATAAATCCGTGGCCAAGTCCAAATTTTTTAAAAAAAAATTAAAATTTATTTATTGGCCACGGATAAATCCGTGGCCAAGTCCAAATTTTTTTAAAAAAATTCAAATTTATTTATTGGCCACGGATTTATCCGTGGCCAATGGTCAAAACTTCATGTTGACTTTGGCGAATCGTGCGTTTTCGTTAATTGGGTTAGACGGAACCGTACGATTGGAGCAATACAACTTCAACACTAATTAATCTGCTTGAAAGTCCATTTTTCATAATTCCTATGCAAGTTAACTGACGTTAGCACACATTGATACCGAACTACGAAGTTATTCGTATATGTCACCGAAAGAGGAAAAATGTATTCTCACTAAACAAACTGTAATTTTCAACGCATAACATAGGAAAATATAATAACCGTGATGAAAATAATATGATTTTGAAATGACTCCAACCTTTTGGTGCCCCGTAATGTCAGATCGGGCGATTTAAACGAGTCATTTAAAATAAAAACAAATTAAAATTATTTATTGGCCACGGATAAATCCGTGGCCAAGTCCAAATTTTTAAAAAAAAAATTAAATTTATTTATTGGCCACGGATTTATCCGTGGCCAATGGTCAAAACTTCATGTTGACTTTGGCGAATCGTGCGTTTTCGTTAATTGGGTTAGACAGAACCGTACGATTGGATCAATACAACTTCAACACTAATTAATCTGTTTGAAAGTCCATTTTTTATAATTCCTATACAAGTTAACTGACGTTAGCACACATTGATACCGAAATACGAAGTTATTCGTATATGTCACCGAAAGAGGAAAAATATATTCTCGCTAAACAAAATGTAATTTTCAACGCATAAGATGGGAAAATATAATAACCGTGATGAAAATAATATGATTTCGAAATGACTCGAACCTTTTGGTGCCCCGTAATGTTGGATCGGGCGATTTAAACGAGTCATTTAAAATTTTAAAAATTAAAGTTATTTATTGGCCACGGATAAATCGGTGGCCAAGTACAAATTTTAAAAATAAAAAATTTATTTATTTATTGATCACGGATAAATCCGTTGCCAAATCCAATTTTTTTTAAAAAAAATTAAAATTTATTTATTGGCCACGGATAAATCCGTGGCCAAGTCCAAATTTAAAAAAACAAATTTAATTTATTTATTTATTGGCCACGGATTTATCCGTGGCCAAGTCCAAATTTTAAAAAAAAATTAAATTTTTATTTATTGGCCACGGATTTATCCGTGGCCAAGTCCAAATTTAAAAAAAAAATTATATTAATTTATTAGCCACGGATAAATCCGTGGCCAAGTCTAAATTTTTTAAAAAAAATTTAAATTTATTTATTTATTGGCCACGGATTTATCCGTGGCCAAGTCCAAATTTTTTAAAAAAAATTATTTATTGGCCACGGATAAATCCGTGGCCAAGTCCAAATTTAAAAAAAAATATTTATTGGCCACGGATAAATCCGTGGCCAAGTCCAAATTTAAAAAAAATATATATATATATATTTATTTATTGGCCACGGATAAATCCGTGGCCAAGTCCAAATTTATTTTAAAAAAATAAATTTATTTATTTATGTTTTTCTTTTAAATAAATTGAAATGGCCACGGAATTGTGGAAATTTGGCCACGGATTTATCCGTGGCCATATGTTTTCGTATTTTTTTTATATCCGTGGCCATTTCCGTAGCTATTGGCAACCGATTTTATCCGTGGCTAAAAATCCGTGGCCAAAACCGTGTTTTCTAGTAGTGTAATATCAAAAGTTAAATATAATTAATGATTTAAAATTAAGTGTAGGTACCTCTGTATCAACAAGTCTCACCCGTTGAAAGCATGTAGGACTTGTAAAAGATTCCTGGACTTATGTTTTAGACACAACTAAAACTTTAACTATCCAGCTTCTCAGGTCAGGAGTGATATCCTTAATATTGTACAATTTTTGAGACATCTGCCTAAAAAAAATTCACAATTAAGAACCACCAGACCTTAATGAGTATGCATGCCTGTTATAATTTTCATAAATATCTATATACAGTTATCAATCATGAGTTGTATAAATAAAGAGGATATACAACAGAAAGAAACTTATAAATGAAAGTCATGAAAGCATTGTTCATACTTACACATGAAGAAACATATAAGAACTACTTCGAATATAGTTGTACATACTATGATTGTTTTTGGTATCATAGGGAAAAAGTGTAATTTAAAATTATAATTATAATTATAAGTAAAAATAAAGGCATATATGCGTTGCTTAAAGAGATATTTATAGATTTTTTAGAGTACAAGGAGGAAAAAATTCAAATGATTACCAATTCATGTGAGAATGTCAAAAACTTTAGGGTAGACAACATTTTTTGTGCAAGGTTCCTGCATATCATCATCTATATAGGGTTTGATGAGAACCTTTAAAAAAGTAGAGTTATGAAGGCGTGATAATGCAACATACAGTTGCCCATGAGAAAAAACAAGATCAGGCAAGTATATTCCTATGAAGTCTAAAGTTTGACTTGCGATTTGTTGATTGTTATAGCAAAATATGGCCTTACCAGAAATTGTATACGATGAAAAGGTACTGGGCTTTTTTGTTTTTCAGCACAGTCAAGCGATATGCGTGGTATGTAGATATGTTTACCTCTAAAATCACCAGTATCTACAGTCACACTAATAAAGGTACCATACAATTGTTTGCATATTAATCGTGTACCATTAGATAGACCTTCAACTGGATTAATATTTCATAGTAACATAATTGGGTAAGCCGCTCATATCTAGAGAGTGAAAATACTCTTCATATTGGCCTTGATTGCATGGATTTGTCGTTTTGTCGAAGCTAACATATTTTTTTTGCAATGCCCGACATTTTATCTATTAAAATGTTATTTATATGTTGGACACAATCATTTTTAGGTGTCAAAATAGTCTGGTCCAAAAAAAAAAGTGAACCAAAACATGTATCTTGTATAACTAGAAAAGTGACATTGATCAAGACATTAATGGAGCACTCGTCATCTACATATGGAATAATTATATCAAGGGGAAAACAAATATAGTCATTATGGACATATCATTCTTTACCATCTCCAATTTTCAACAAGAAATCAGTAAATGTCGGATCTTTTGAGGCACGTATATTTTTTTCTAATTGGTATTTAGCAATGTGAAGCCAAGTGTATGATGATTTGAAACAAGATGAAACTAAAGTTTGGTGAGATCCAAATCATACAATTGGGAGAGTTTGTCGAAAGTCGCCACCAAAAATAACGATCTTGTTTCCGAACAATACATCGCAAAAACCAATTATATCCCTTAGAAGGATATCAAAAGATTCAATTAGTTTTTGTGTGCTATAGATGCTTCATCTCATATAATAACAGTGCTTAAAGAAATTAATTTTGCCAAGCTACCTTGTTTACTTAAGCCTATCGACAACTTTTTGTCCAAATTAAAAGGCAACTTGAATCATGAATGAGCAATACGACCACCTACATTTACATTAAACTTCTTTATAACATCATTGAAGATAAGATGTTGTTTATCATTTAGCTTCTCAATATATAGCCTACAAATCAGATAAAGGGATAGGTATATTGTGCTCATAGTTCAACTCCCATGACAGACGTTCAAGATCAGACAACACATGATTATTTATAGAAAGTGAATAATCCACTAAGGTTTTCCCATGAGGGAGTAAGAAATCGTCTATGGAAGATAGGGTTCTTGAGTAAATTTCATCGGAAGTAAAATTGCCACGAATTGAGAAGTCCTCTGACAATGGATCAAAATATTTTGACAATAAAGCTTTGGGATCTGGAGGGGGACTATGCATAAGTAGAGTTGCAAATAGACAACGAAGGCTAGGAGCAACACGGAATTGAGCAGCCTCTTTTAAACATTGGTCGGCATAAGTATTCGCAGTTACAAAGCCTTTGTTAAGAGCTGCTTCGTGGAAAGATGAATATTGAGTAAATGCAGTTGACAACAATGACTCATATGATGTTGGTCCTCTTATGTTTTCCAGTAATAGCTTAAAAATATCTTTTCCCTTCACCTAGTCAACGACAGCTAGACGACCAATACTATTTCCTTCTTGGTGCCGATTCCAATAACGCTCTATCTTATTCCAGATAAAATATTTTGGGTAATCTTTGTATAATAAATTTAATTCCTAAGAGACTGAGTCTACTGCGTTCATGTAGAAAAATTCTATTAGCATTGTTTGGCTAAGGAAATGATTACTTGTTATTTGTTGCAAAGGATGTTTGTGACTAAATGCTATATATTGACCATTAGGAAGAACAATAACTGGAGGATACATACCATACGAGTCAAATCTGAATATCCTCCAACAAGACTCCATTGTAGAACCCCAACGACCTTCAAATCTTTAATTTTATTAGTGCAAGAATTAAATGAAGGACCAACTATATTATAAGGGATCCTGTCATGGCCTTTATATATATATATATATATATATATATATATTTATACAAATATTTATCTAACTTTATGTCAGAACATATCTTGATGTTTATATGACAGTGAAATTTAGATAGCAAATAAGGTGAATGAAACAACATAATGGTTGTCTAAATAAACTCCTCTAACCCTTACTGAAAGACCATCATTTCGCCTTTTATAAGAAGGATATGTATTCAAAACATGTGATGTAAACTTAGCATATTCCTTAGGATATTTATTTTTACATGTACCATCTCTCACGCAAACATTAGTAGAATTCTTTATCCCACAGGGGTCATGAATCATATGAGAAATGACAAGTGATTGGAGGGTCGGATTAGAATCACTCGGGATTTTAGCACTTAAGTCATACATATCTTGATTAGTAATTTTATGTTCTTTCTAAAGCATGACAAGCTAATGGCAATGGGAGAGACCCCTTTATTTGGTACGTGATTACATAGACATATGCAGCAACATTACCAAATAGCTTATGATGAACTATTTCATTCTTTAATTCTTCAAGTTTACCGCAAAAAATTCTAGCAACTAATTCTGGTCGATCATGAACATCTTCAGTAATAAGAAGATTGTTTTGAATTTCAGGCCATTTTGGATTGCAAGTCATTGTAAGAAACAAATCTAGCTTACCAAATGTTTGCACTAATGCCATTGTATTAACATAGCGTTTCATCATATCACGTAGGCCACCGATTAATGATGAAGGCAAAATCATGTGGTGGCCTAGTTTGGAAGGGTCATTTTCACCATCAATTGATAACGAATCTACAATTCCTTGTAATGCTCCAATGCGCGCATCAAGTTGCTTATGCTCTAATCAATAATAACCTAAATGTTGTGTTTCAACTTCAATGTGAGAATCAATAATATATTATTGCCCTAAATGACCTGAATAAATAGTGATGTTTTGTTATCCAGGCCGTAGTTGACTCATATGACAACTATATTCTTGACAGGGTATGAGAACTTTTTTTCCATCGATTAGCAACATATAATGCAACAAAATTTAAATGCAAGTTATATATGTTTAAAAATGTAACACAACTAAATAAATAGATAAGTTTATAAATTTATATGTAATAAATATATAATAAATGTCTAATTATTTAAATTTAATACATTATAAAAATTATAATATATATATATTTAAACTTTAAATTGTAAAACTATAAATGCATAACAAATAAAATATAAAGTGCATATATGTATATATATGTATTCGAATCTTTAACACCCATTATAATGTGAAATTTTAGCATATCGGATGGGCAATTTTCTTTGAAGATGTAGTGTCGAATGTAGCTAAAAGTTTGTTTAGTTAATAAATACACTGAGAGCTTTGTTACAGTTTGCATTGTGCGTGATTTGGAGTTCAAATGAGAAAAATATGAAAACGTGTGCTTCATTGACCCTTTCAAAATTTGTTGCTATCACAGGGGTTTTATTTTCTAAGCCTATCATAAAGGGGTATACTTGGTAAGCTAAAACTAGAATGCACGCCCTTGAGGTGCCTTTAAGGGCCGGTTCTAGATACTAGATCAGAAAGGGGTTTTTTGTTCCTTCCTTTTTTTGTGTTTTTCTTATGATTTCCGAACATATATGGTATATTGCTCACTTGTTTGTATGTTTATACACACACACACACACACACACGCATATATATGTAATAGTTGCTCACTTGCTTAAAACATTGTGGTTGTGTTAGGGTGTGTGTATACATATATATGGTATATTTAAAATATATTCATATATATTTATTAATAATTAGTAATTGATCAAATAACATATTATTACTTAATTAATTCTTAAATGATATTTTTTTCAAGATTTAAAAGAAAAGAATGACTAAGAATTGGTGTAATTTTATATT
This sequence comes from Petrea volubilis, assembly GCA_026212405.1. Taxonomy (NCBI): domain Eukaryota; kingdom Viridiplantae; phylum Streptophyta; class Magnoliopsida; order Lamiales; family Verbenaceae; genus Petrea; species Petrea volubilis. Next base: position 15,210,933 of record CM047882.1, read on the forward strand.
TTGTTATTTATATTAATTATATAAATTTTTGTTAATATTAATAGTATTTACTAAATATATTTATTATATATTATGACGTCACATTCAATTGAACCAGCAATCAAACTAGTTGCAAGTAAGTGTGCTTTAGACTCCACACGTTGCAGAAATTAAATATAAAAATTATAGAGGAACTGTGCCTAAAAAACTTTTGAAAATCCCAAAATTTTCAATTCTCGTCCTCAACATCCCTACACACATGCATACACGAATCATGTCATGTTGAAGCATGTTTTTCTATAAGCACACTCTAAATAGAAAAGATGAAATAGAAGTAATAGGTGGAAAAATAAATAAGGCCGTTGATAATGCTAGAGCAAATTTCTTAATGCTAGAGCAAATTTCACTAAATCTCTGTTTTACCCTTATCAATCCGTAAAATTGCATACATTTTTTAGTCATTAATATACTCATGTCGTCCAATATAGAATATGCAAAGAATCACAACTATTCCTCCTCTCAAATTTCTATCACTATAGATGAAACTTGGCATGTACTTGTAAGCATGCTTAAAATTTTATTCATATAGTTTTCATATTCTTTCTGTCAAAATTTTTGTGTATCTTTATATATATATATATATATATATTCATTTTATTTTTCGTAATCAATATTTGTGATAAAATTAATTTTATTTATAACATGAAATTGAGTTAATTTTGTAGCAGGTGGTGACTAATTTTAATTTTTTGTTGATTTGAACTCACGTTTTTCATAATCTTTTGTTGTATTTCTTTAGCATGAAAATCTCTAAGAGATTATTTAAACTTTCTCCTTTAACAAAAAAGAAAAGAAAAGAAAAAAACATATTTGAACCCATAAAAAAACAAATATTTCATTCTTTAACGAATGTTGTCTTATCATTTATTTGGATCATTTTCATCATATTTTCATCGCTAAAAAATAAGACTTTTTTGTTAAAACATAGAATTAATACAATGTTTTGATTAGAAAAGAATCAGAAGATTATCACCTGGCCATTAAATTATCTTCGCATGTAACTTGTCATTGTACATCTCATCTTCGATACATGCCGGGGCCTCATCACCCCATTCATTACTAAAAAATAAGTTACACGAGGTAAATTTTGCAAGGGAGTGGGAATTTTTTTTTTCCCTAGAACTAATACAATGTTGATTCCAAGTGAGAGGGAAAATAATATTAATATATTACATCAATTTATTAATTTTATTTTTTAATTTAATGAATATGCATATATACATATATACATGCATCTTATTTAATAGGGGGCTCTTAGTAATATTGCAAGGAGAATATATGAAAAACTAAAAACTTGCTTTAATTAAGCTTGTCGTATTAAACATTAAAATGACCACGCATATTAATTAAGAATGGTTAAAAAGACACTTTGTTGAAATTTGCTCTTTTACTTTTATTTTTTTTAATCAAAAAAATTTGTTCTTACATTATCAGCCGCCAACAAATAATGGTACTTTAAAACAAAGAAAAAGGAAAAACAGATGCACAAATTTAAAGAATTTAAAATGCGTTTTAGAAGATATAAAATTCACTACAAATGGAAAACCTTCAACAGATAAACCTTAGCTAAGCTTTATTTTTTGGTCTGTTCCTAGAGCTTAATATATGTGTGAGATAGAGAGAGAGAGAGAGAGATTTAAAATTACATACACCTCCCCTATAACTATCTGCATTTATGATCATGATGTATATATAGTGGCCAATTTAGTCAGTCCACACATTATTCAATAGTATTATGTCGATAAACTTTTCAAATTGTCTTTACATGATGTTGTCATCTAAATTTCACACGTAAGTATTTCTAGCTCTAAAACCAAAAGAGAAAGAGAACTAAAAAAAATGTATAATTTCACCTGCCTTCATGAGAGGCCAGTGTAATCAACACTAAATATAAATCAATACATACAACAAAAACCTAATCGAGCATCCATAGTTTCCAATTCTAGCACTCCGGCAAACGACTGGAAGCAAGAAGCCTGAAGGTCCGATAATAAACGAACCGATATAAAAGCCGATTTACAGTAATAATGGTAAAAACTTCTACAAAGGTTTACTCTATAACTACTAATCAATATTTAATAGAATGACATATGTGAAAATACTAAATCAAACCCGGCCTCGAGGATCGGGCTTTCTTAGTCTGTGCCGCCTTTATAGATTCTGAAGAACAAAAACCACAGTGATCAAACCATCCATTTGAATCATGTCAGTCACCTAAAGAGGAGGATCGTCTCTCAAAATTCCTAATAAAGAAAAAAAAAAGAACTCATTTAGTGGCACTTTTCAATCCGCCCCCACGTATTTCTTCTGTTCGTAATATTTCTTTTCGCTTGCTGATTTCTTGGCATTTCGTTTCTGCAACAATAGAAGAAAAATAGCATCATTCGCATGCATGTGCACAAAATATATTATGTGATAATTAGTCACGCATCACATTTTTAGGGGTTGCATGTAATACGAATTTACTAAGTGAACATTAAAAGATAGGCACAATCAAGATTCAAGGCGTTGCACCATCTATAAGGGTCTAAATGCCAATCCAGCTCTATATCGAGAATAACAACCTAAATTATCTTCATCTACAAGGTCATGGAGATGATAACAAATTCAAAGAGGTCCCCAAATGCTTAGGTAAAATAGGTTAACAATGATTACCACATAAGCATCATGATTAGCAATAATCCTCTGGGCTATGGAAGTGGTAGTGATATCTTTTGGGCTATCAAGTGTTTGGAAAATCCCCAAACGTTTAGGCACCGCATAAGGATCCGGCTTTCCCTGCATATTCAAATTCACATTTTCAACATTAGCTAGAGTCCAGTGATACACACACACATCATATATATATATATATATATATGTATATGTATTTCTTTTTTAGACCCTGCAAATGAAAAATAGTTCAACTTACGTCTGAAAAAGGATTGTTCTCAGCAATTGTCCCATGCACGACCAAAGATATGTTGAAAGTTGTAATCTTACATGCCAAACATTAGAAAGAAATGAAGAGAATAGAAAATTGTCAAAAACAACAATCAAATATAAATTTAGATTCTGTTTTCTTTTGGAAAGATATTACATGACAAAATTGCAGAAGATAAATGTTCCAGTACACAAACAAAGACCAGCAATATTTCTAACTGAACATCCCATGACCAAGTTACAAGAATGAAAAACCAACCTAAGTCTTTGTGCATATATTTCAAGGTTTCATATATTCCCTGGTTTTAGAAATATATCGAGATGAGGGCTTATATTTTGACTGCTTATATAAGCTCCTAAATCTCATAAGATATTTTTGGAACTTACAAGCTCTTAAATCTTATTGCATATATAAATTGCCACAGTGTTCCCATAAAATAACATCAAGCAACTCATAAGATGTTTTTGAGTCTTATTATGTAGTAATTTTGTATGGTAAAGAATGGAAGCTTATAAGCTCCTTTAAGTATAACAAAGCTGAAAAAATTATATGTTGTCATTGATTTCGTATAAATAAATATTTTTTAATAGGATATGGATGCCCATGTCATTTTTTGTTACCTAGAATTAGACATCATATAAGCTATTTCAAATATAAAGCTCTTAAAAGAGCTCATAATCTCCAAAAGTTATAAGCTCGAAACATCTTATTTTTTGTGGCCATAAGCTCTTTGCCAAAAAAAATTACCAAAAACTAAGTTCAGCTCCTATGCCAAATGCCCTCTTTGTCGAGTACAAAATGATTTGGTCATCATGAATCAAGACATCTAATTTTAGCTCATATTCGTATGGAAAACCAACTTACCATATCTTTAGTAACTTCTCGAGGTGCACCAATAATGACCTCATCCACATGACGAGACGCCAACACACTAAGGCTGCGTTCATGGAGATTCATCAGTGGGAAATTGCTTCTGCGGAACTCACTGCAAAAATGTAAATTCCTGATGTTTAATTTCTTCCCGGTACCACAAACACGACCAAAATGATCATCTAATACTATTGTTTCTTTATAGAAACTTTGCTAATATTCAAAAATAATTGACAAGGGAATATAATTTGTGGATAGAACCATAGATTACAAGAATTACAAAGAACAACAAGTAATACCTAACAGTCTGGTCATCATAAACACCAACAAGAAGAAAATCCCCATGTTGTTTGGCACTCTTTAGAATCTGCATATTCACAAAGAGCAATTTTGATCAAATTATTCCATATCAAACAAGATCAAATGAGAATTTTTTGCATGGAAATTTTGAATAACAAAATAAATATTGTTACAAACAGGGCATGCCACCATGATCAGGAATTAAAATGTAATATAAGCAAATTATTTAATCAATAGTTGTGATAGATCTTGAAAATTCTGCTATTGTCAGAAATGATTAGTTTTTTGCAATAAAGAAATCTTTCAGCTGTCATTTAGGAGCATGATGTAAATTATACAGTCTAATCAAGAAATGCGGCTTAAGTGCATCTACATTCAGCTTAGAGAAAATTGAAGTTCCACAAAGACAACATGTAGTAAATAAACACATGCCACGAAAGCCACAAGGATTTTCCACAGTACCTCCACATGTCCGGCTTGAAAAAGATCAAATGCACCATCAATATAGACAAGACGGGAATTTGGTCTTGGCCCCTGAAATTAAAATGAAAAAATAAATAAATAAACAAACAAAAGCAAGAATTTAATTGGCTGAACTTCATGAAAAGAAAATTGAGCTTTCTATCAAAGCATCAATAATTTTTGATGCAGATTCCATCAAGATAATAAGAAAATAGCAAAAGTCTCCCTCCTCTATCATCAATCGCTATATCATGTGAGCAAGAAGAAGGCCATTATGGCATATGAATTGTATGCGAATATGTGAATGATGACAATTCGCAAAAAGAACTAAACGTACCTTGCCATTTGAAAATTGCACAATTCTTCTTGAAGTAAGTAGGAAATGGGACATGTGGCCACTATTAGTTAGAGATTTGTTACTTTGCGTGTTGTATGAGTTATCAACCTTGCCAACTTGAGATGATTCTAAGCATACTTTGTCAGATTTAACATCCTTAACACATGAGAGAATCCTACCTGCATGTGTTCTTAATGTCAAAATTAAAATGATGGCATAGTCATATCACTTAAACGGGAAAAAGAAAAAGAACAAAGAGGGAAAAAAAGCACGAGTTCATGTGCAATTTTAGGGAAGGTTGATTATAAAAATACCCCCTAATGTTAGGCTTGTGTTCATGAAATCCCATGTGATATAGAAAGTATCAATACCCCCTAGTGTTTGTTATTTTATAACCAATCCACCCCTAAGTAACATCAAACCAAATATTAGGGCGGTATTTGTAATTTTACAACAGAGGTTCTGTGAAAAAGGACCTCATCTCAGGGGTTTTTCCGAATTAACCCTTTTAGGAAATAAGAACTGTGAGTAAATTAAGTCATAACAATTCATAAAAAGATTTTTATAAACCTGAAGGATTGAAAAATAAACAACATTTATTTCATTTAGCAAGCTATATAATTGGTGACTCATAAAAATTGAGAAAGCAACAGAAAATGCAAATTAAAATTTCTTTTAGAATCTAAACATAGAGAAAAAAGAGTACCCTACCTACAATATCTGTGCTGGAGACACCTTCAGTTCGTTTGATCTGCTTGTAGCGACCCACTTTCTTTGCATGAGCATACGCATCGGTTCCATCAGGAAGAAGGCAAGGATCATCACCATGTATGATATAGTCAATGTTATGTACATTGAAAAGTTTGGTCATAAAGTCTTCGGTAATTTCATAGGGCGCTCTAGGAATGACTTCATCCACCCACTTCAAGCCACTAACAAGGGTCAGCCTGGAGAGGGGTGGGGGGGGGGAGTCCACAAGATTAGATCACAAGTAATATGATCATCAAAATGGCATAGTCCTACTCCTAATGATTAGAATGGTTAATTTGGTCTGCTCACAAAATTAAAGTAAATAAGCCAAGTGCTAATTTAGTAGTCTATGCTCTACAAATTACATTGCCATAGTTAACATGACTAGGAAGGCAAACTTAAATAAACATACTGAACTGCATATAGCCAAAGGAAAAGGAAGAAAAACTGTAATCTACAAAGAGAAACAAATGAAATAAAAAGATAGTTCTGGCCTCTCATTCAGACAAATATGTAGAATTGATTGGATATAAAAGGAAGGAATAGTCATCATATCACAGAGTAGCATATGTTACTTGGACACGAAAAGCAACTTTCATGAGATTTTAAGAATCCTATCTAGCGCCTTTCTCCATTGTAGGATTGTCCAACCTCAAAAGCAAACATCACCTCTTTGAAAAGTTCTCAAAGCCAACACCTAACCAATTTCAAGATCTATATAGTGCATTCAAAGTAGGAATCACCAACATAATTACAGAGCATCTAAAAATCATATGAGAAATTAAAAACGTAGCTGCAAAATAATAATAAAAAAAAAAGAAAATAGAATCACACCACAACCCACAAGAAAAAAAAAATAGAAAAAAAAGAAGTAAATCAGAGCTTAAGATATTGTCGACCCAGAAATGATTCTATCAGTAAACTCTTTCCACATTATGGATTCATGTTTATTTCTGAAAAAAGTGAGACAAAAAATGGATTTACCAAAATTTTTCTCAATTTATTGTTTAGTGAGCTTCAAGATCAAGACACATTAAATGATTAGAAATACATGATATGCATTTATACCTCTCTTCCATAGGTAAAACTGGTGGGCCCTTATTGGCTACGATCTCTTAATCACTTACAACTCCAACGATCAATTCATCTCCCAATGCCTTTGCTTGTCTCAACGCATTGGCATGCCCGTAATGCATCAGATCAAAACATCCATCCATATACACACGAACACGTTTTTTTGTAGATTTCTTCTTATGGAAAACACCCAAATCAGAGAAAATGTGAGGCATTGTTGGCATACTAATCATGCCAAAGTAGCTAGTGGAAAAACTGAGAACCGCGCATGTGATCATTATACCACCGAACAGATGGGGGTAGAAATAAACTCCATCTCTTATCCAACTACTGCTGTCAAGGTCCATATCTGGAATATATGTATATATCTTCTTCTTGATGTCCTTGATGCCCCCAAATAGGCCTTTGTATTCAATCTAAGAGGAGACACAAACCCTGAAATTTATTGTAAAATATTGTCAACTAAATTCATCAACTTACAGAAAAGAGGAAATATGAACAAACTGCAAATAAGTTTAAATCTTTTCAATCATGCAGCAATATTAAGGTAGAGAATCACTAAAGCTATGTTTGGATTCATGGATTCGGAGCTGTGGATTTCAAATCCGTGTCACTAAGTCTGTTGAGGATGTTTGAATGATTCACGTTGCAGTGCATTTAAAATTCTTAAACTTTCATTTTGAGCCAATTTTCGAATCACTAAAAATGGATTTGATATCCTTCCTCCCAAATACCGACAGACTTCAATCCAACAAGCCAATAAATCAAAATTAAGAATAACAAGTCCATTCAGTTGTTGGATAAATCGGAGTAACTATGTATTCAAGTTCTCAATACTCATCTTGTGTAATCTTTCTAATCACTCTTGATTTTACTGTTGGAGTTGTTTGAAAGCTAAATGTTCACATTCAAATCAAGTACAAAATTGTAGAAAAGGAAAACATGGAAGAAAGGTCATATAGAAATTATAACCAATATCAGAAAGAATTAAACTCCAGTTTATCTAAAAGCATCAACATTCATCACTATAATTCATAATTCAGGAACTTCAAGAATAATTTACATAAATCTGGGCAAACACTAAATAATCCAAGTATCCTATCACAAGCTTTACAAAGACACTTAATGCAAAACTACAGCAGCAAATCTAAGCAGGCAAACCATAGAGCAAATCCTATTCTTTACCGTAATATAGAAGATCAATACTTTCTAAATGATCAAAGAAAAATAAATTAACCTGTGGGAAGCTAAAGATGGGTTGTTGAGAATTTAAAGAAAATCGAGGAAATAGCGCACACACACAAACACACACACATGAAAGAGAAAGAGCCTTTTTGTTTCTTGGCAATATATGTGTGACAACCGATTTAAATATGAATATTATGATGTAAATTGCACAAAAAGTAAATGCCTTTCACAGAATCAAGAAATGGGGCTGCGCTGTCAGATTAGAATCTTCACCTTTATTTTCTTTGGGTTGTTGCCTGCGTCTCCTCTGTTCTGTTCTTCTCGTGGGAAAGAGGGTGTAAAAGATTAACAAGAAAGCAAAACCAACCTCACTCTACGGTAAGAAAATGATGATAAAAAGACGGATCTTTTTAGTGTAAGAAAGAGAAAGTAAAAAGAGGAATTTCAGAATAAATAAACAGAACTTTTTTTTTCAGTGCAAGAATTATCAAATTTCGTTAATCTTGCATCAAATTCGGACTCCATTGTCCTCCGTTTATATTCTTCCGAAACTTAAGCACCAAGAGAGAGTGTGGTCATTGACATGTCCCATGTAGGTATATGATCTGTTTGTATTTGATGCGGACATATACTAGATTTGACTTGAAAACTACATTTGGCTAAAACAAGAAAATTATGCAAGATTCTTTTTAATTTTTCTTTATGAAAATTGATTGATTTTATCATCGTTTTAATTAACTATAAATAGGGGTTTCAATTATTCAAAGTTCATTGCACACAAATAAAAAATATTCTCGCATTTCCCCATGCGCTTGGGACAAGGAACACAGTTGTCAAGTTATTTTCATGCCATATGGTTAGTTAATAGTTACTTGTACACTAAAAAATATCAGTAATATACGTCAAATTATTTTAGTATAAATTTAACTTTGTTAATTTAATAGTTTTTTTTTCCAAAATATTATTCTAACTTAAAATAATTTTCAAACGATTACTCCCTCAAAATATTTTTCATATTATTATTCATATTGCTACATATATTATCATATTAGCAAAAAATTATTATACGGATTTTTTTTCTTTTCACTACTTTATGGGCCCATGAATATTTTTTAGTTGTAATTTTTTTTCTTGCCATTTATACTATTTGATTTTTATATATTTTTTCTTCACACTAATTTCTACAACCAAATAGCATATTATTATGAAATTTTACTTCTTTTTTTCTCCATCACTCTTGACTTTGTACAGTGGTAAGATGAAAACTAATATTTTTTATTTTTTTATTTGTATCAAGAATTTAATTAGAGATTATAAAATAAAATTTTCATTTATTTTGTGAAACTTTTTAATTCCAATTTAATTACATGAATCTAATTAACATTGTTTATGGGGGTGATTACTTTTTTATTTCTAGTCTATTTGATTTTGAGAAGAGAGTTATTGTTAAAAATTCAATACGATATAGTAATATGTACGATAATTATTTTATTTTCTAAATAACGATACAAAGTAAATTAATTTTTGCTTTTAATTATTTTAAATTCATTTATTATCCCTTACTATTATAATAATAATTGGAAAAACTCGTTTTTATGCTAAAAAAATTAATTTATTGGGGTGATATATTTTTAAACGAATCAATAACAAAGACTCAAAAAGGGATTTAATTCATGACTTCTCCCATCAAAAAAAAAAAAAACATGACTTCAACATAAAAAGAACATCGAAGAAGCCCAGCGCGGGAAGCCCAAATAGCCACCGCACACGCTAGGATGGACTGAGTCCAAACTCTAGCCGCCAATCCATTTAAATAAGGATTAAGGCCCTTATCACCTCAACCAACTATCCTAAACTTTTGGCATGTTTATTTGCAACAACAAAAACCCTTGAAACGTGGACAAAGGCTCATAACCAACTTCTGGAAAATTCGCCCTCCTTCCTAATCTAGGGAATAAGCTGAGGAAACCTCTAAAAGGCCACAATACGTGTCTCCTCCTATAAATAGAGTTTTATTCCAAACTTGTAAATATGTTCCATTTATGTTGTAATTCACGCTCTAAGTACTCTAAAACTTTCATACTCCATTTATATTGCACTATACGCACTCAAACTCACGAAAATCAAGCACGCCTTAAGCAAGAACTCTCACTAGCTCATAGCACATTCCCCTATTGACTTTCTGCTTGATCTTTACATTATTACGCACTTTCTTCTATTTTATTATTCCTAAGACACATATTTACTTAATCTAGTGGAGTCCTAGCGCTTTTTTGTAGGTTGGATTCCGTAAAAATCAATAGGTCTTCACTTGCAAAGTAGGATTTTCCTGTCTCAAAGTTCTCTCCTACAAATTCCTTGTCGTCCCAAATTTTAGTACACACCACATTTAATAACCTTAGGAAGCGGTTGGTTTCTATAATCAAGTAATTGTGGCTTGTCACATGATTGGAGATTACCCCCTAACTAAGCCAAATTGACTGTATTGTTTGGTTGCTTAAACTACATGGCAAGATTGCATTATGTCTAATCGCATTTCATTTTTTGGTTTGTAAGATTATGCAAGGCTATATGGCCAGAATTGGCGCAATTACCAAAATAACCTCATACTCCTTTCCATTTTGTCTAAGTAAAAAGAAAATAAAAATTGGTGGCTAGTGAGTATTAGAATCACTGAACTCTCATCAACAACCGACCAATTCAAATTAGCAGACATTTTGATTTGTTTAAGCTTGACATCATTTCCACACTTTTTGACTATTAGTTAATTAGATACATAAATTGAATTATTGATTTCATTATTCAGGTAATGAAGTAATTACCACTTCTATCAAGAAAAAAAAAAGTACACATAAACGCACATATAGGCTTAGATAACTTTTTAGATTTTTCTCGCATCATTGAGAAATTTAAAAGACAAATTTCTTTTTCACTTCGGGTGGCATTGCAATGGCTGCCAGAATTACATGTAAAATAATCTAAAGAACCTATTTAAAATATAACACAATTTGTTCCATGTTCCATTTTAGATAACACATGGACTTTAGGCTGGATAACTAAGTAAATTTGGCCATACATCAAATACCTGGCATTCTTTTCACATGTAACGTAGAATTATTTTAGCACAATGATAAAAATGACAACACCACTAGCATAAAACATATAATAAGCTTCATCAATTCCCGCGGACATTTGGTTCTTCTCTTGTTCCATGGCATTGACCAGAATATAGGACCCACAACAAGAATCTCATTAGTCAACTTGTCATCCTTCTTGATCTTGTTAGCCACAAACCTTCGAAGTAGTTCTAGAAAAGGCTAGCTAGTTTCAACTCTCCTTATAAGCCTTCTTGTCTGACCACTGTATTGGAAAATCACAAAACCCTTATATTACAAATGATTGGCTTTTTTGGACAAAGTAAGTGAAAACGTGCTACACTAGAAGAAGAGCAACTTAAGTTTTCAGTGAGCAAGACATGCAGGAAAATAACAATAAACACTTAAATAGTAAAAAATGCCATAATACAAGAGCCAAGGACAATAAAAATGAAGTGAATAAACAAAAGCTAGGGAGTCAATAGACAAAAAAAAGCCAGTAGATTACATACCAAAATAAATAGAAATTAACACTAGAGGGCGGCCACAACTTAAGCCCAAACAGATATCGATGATTGAAATCAAATATATCAAATTTAGGCCCTTTTTTGAATAATATGCCAAAAAAAAAAAATCAGCATAGTAACAACTCCAATCCAATGAACTGTTATGCAATAACAAAATGGGCAAATAAGATTATGTCTCTAAGACCAAATATCAACCTCAACAATAACAGAAAAGAGTAAAATGAAATAACAATATCGGCATAAGTGGTTTCGACATATATTATAAAAAAAGAAAATATGACATATCAAAATCCAACCAACCATTTATGTGCATGGATAAACAGATTAGGGTAGTATGCTCAAATTGAGCCAACAACTACATAGGTCAAATGGCTTAAAAAAAAAATCAAAACCAAAAAACAAAATCTGGAATTTTACCTCATGATACAGAAAGATGATTCTTAGTAGTTATTGTTGATGGATTATATCTCTAGGTCAATGGAAAGGAAATTTTAATTCAAGTATCATTCAGTAAGGTACTAGGTAGCGAATTTTAGTATTCTATATGACAAAATCAAATGTTATTGTACAATAATGCAAAATGTACTCCCTAGTTGTCATAACTCTCTGGAAAAAATAACAAGAATACCATGGCCATGAGTAACAATAAACCAAGGAAGAAAGGATTGTACAATAACATGGTAACCCCAACTAACAGAGTCACTCATCTTGCAAACTTGCATTTCCATTAATCTTGCACAAAAGGACATCAGATGTGCAATCATTTTTAAGGAAATTTTCCATTTTGTAGTGCCTTCTTGCTCAATTTGGAAGTCATTGCTTCTTATCACATATTCATCTCCAACTTTACAATTCAATCTCGATAAAACTCCTAAATCAAAATTAAGTAAAAAAAATATTGCAGACAACTAACATGTAATCAATTCAAATCACATATTAATCTCCAAATTTAAAATTCAATCCCAACAAAGTTCCCAATACAAAATTAAGATACCAAGACAACATATTCCACATATAAATTAAAACAACAAAGGCACCCAAAGCAGACAATATACACACTGCACAATTTCAGATAATGGAACTAGGATATCAGCTTGTACAAAAATCGGGGCATACCTGTTATGGCCCGCTTTGTTTTCAATAACTCGCCATTGAAAGATTGGTTTCCCTTCAACTTCAATTGCCTGCAACTGGAATAAGAAATGGTGGAATTTAGTATAATTAGAATTAGGGCGTCACAATATAATTCGCTTCCCTAGTAGAAAGTGGCAATCCCCATGGGCAAAACAATACAAATTGGAAAAATAGGATAAAATTGAAATCCTTGCTAGAAAGCTGACTTGCCCAAACTTTTGAGATAACCTGGCCGAAATTGGAATTTATTTCAAAAATCAAATTATCAAACATAGCAAAAAAAAAAAAAAAACAAAGAAAAAGTAAAATAATAATAAATAAGAACATGAAAAAGAAACACACACCGACCTAAATGACAAGCGGTCGCAGTGTTGTTGAATATCGTGGAGGTGAACAAGGGCGTGGTACATGTATTCTTCAATTTGAAGGAGGCGATGGAGGCAATCGTGAGAGGAAAAATCAGTGTTTGATTCTTTCTTGCCTCTACTTGATTCAAGAACGAATCAAAGATTTTGCTCCCGCATCCATCTCCATATTTTTCTCCGCCATCATCATTTTTTTCTTTTCTTCAACTTGATTTTAAATGGAAATAAAATCCTGTGAAAGCGATATTTTAGGGCTTCATTGATATCTGATTTAATATGACAGGATATTGAGGGGTAAAATAGTAAATTCATAAATCATAAAAACCTAATCTTAATTGGAGCACACACAATTGCAGGGGGGGATGGGGCTGCGATCCAAATCGTGAGATTTGAGCAATTTAATTGTGGGTTGGCACAATTAGCCCCGAAACCTGCTTTTTTTATCCAGGAAACCAAATGTTAGATTACGTGTGATGAAAGTCCCAAATTGTGGCTAATCTCATAAACCAAACACTTCTGATGTCTTAGCATCTCTGTTTATTTGTTTCCTCCTCTGTCTTTTTTTCCTTTCTTCTTTCCTCATGCTATTTTTAATTCCGTTTTCTTTCTTTCTCTAACGATCCCGGTAACCAAGTTTGTTAAAAATTTATATTCAAAAGCAAGTAATAGAAAACATGCTTAAATATATAACAAAATGTCAAGATAATACAACTAGTTCAAAACGCCGGACACAAAGGTACGTTCACAACATACATAAAGTCAACAATTACAAAATAATAAATACGCAGTGGAATTTCGTCGCTCTCTTTCTAATAAAAGGCTTCAAAGGGTTCTTCCTCCTCGCCTTTATTTAAGCTAGTGTCGGGCTCATCTAAAAAAATATATCATATGAACACGATCAACATACAGTTGAGTAGAAACATTACTTAAGCACATAAGGTGCTCGTGTGTGTGATTTGCACATAGGCACATATGGTTACTTTACACATAAAAATGTAGGTTTTCATTTCAAACCTTTCTCGTCACCTAACAGTGACCCTTATGACTCCCCTGGCCGAAATTTACAACCAGCACATTACTCCCGCCTGCCTTATTCTCCAATGGTCATACCCCGGGTGTTACGCCAACTTTTTCCTACGACCCTCCCTCTTGAGTACGTAGATCTCTCCGTCTACCCAAGGGGGGATTACGAGATGGAGGGAGTGAGAACTCTTACAGCCGGCTACCCCATTGGTATGTCCCGGCGAAACTCACCCAAACCACTCCGATATATTTCGGGCCCGTTTCACATTCACAATTTATACACATAGCATAATTTTGGAAGTCTTGCTTCCATATTTCAACATGTTATTCCAACATCTTAAAAGAATATCATTAATATAAAATGAAATTAATAGAAGATAATATTTCATAAACTATATATGTATATATACATCAAGTATGAAAGTTAAACCAAAATATAATCAAAACATAATAGCATGTTTATGGCATCACATACATATATATATACCTATATATATATATGTTGACTAAAACTATAAGTAAACATCAATATATGAATATAGGTATATATACGTATAACATATATATATATATATATATTTAGACTAAACATATAATTAAACCTTAAATCTAGATTAACCATATAATTACCCTTAATGATATTTACATACATATACGTACATCATGCATATATATCTATATAATATCAACTATCCCAATATGATTATATATATATGTACGTATTATATATATATATATATATATATCTATACAAATATATAACTATATATACGTATGATATATATAAACAAATATCAAAAATATAGTTTGGTAACTTTAAGAAATATATTTTTATGAACATAGTATATCTTTTCAAAACTCATACTTTTCCTAGAAACATATTAAATTTTCCAAATAAGATGAACATAATGTCAAATATACTATATTACCCTAAACTTGTAATATAGTAAATTTTCATGAACATCTAAGCACATAATGATCATATAATATTTCATAAAATGAAATAATATTTGCAAGACCATATTCTAGCACATAGTTCTAACTAAGAATGCACAAAGTAGTGATACTAATTTCATGACTTCATGGAACCTCCTTCAAGAAAAACCTCTACTTATATGATTAAGTAAGGTTTCTACCTTCTTTCTCTTCCTTTTTGGGTGTAGTAAATTGTGGGGTAAAAGAGTAGGAAATTAGAGTGTTTTTGGGAGAAAATTTAGAAGAGTGTGTGAAGTGTGTGTTGTGGCCGGTTCTTGCTAGGAAAAAGAAGGTGGGATTTTGTCTTGTTTATTTTAATAAGAGGAAGAATGAATTAGATGTTTGTTGAGGGTCATTTTCTTCATAATTACAATTTTTCCACCTAGATTAATACATTAAATGAATTCTTACATGTGGAAGACTAATTAGGCTTGGGTGTACATGCTATGATATGATTCATAGGCTAAGTAAATGTGAGCCATGCAACAATATTTATTTATGGTATATTAGAGAACATTTTTCTTGCATAAATATCCTAAAATAGGTTAAAATCCATAATTTATATTTTGCCTTTAATTAAAATCCGAAAATTAAGGTTTAATTCTTTAAAATTCGAAATTTATACTTATAAATTTAGGAAATATATTATAGTAATTAAAAATTCGAAATTTATATTTTTATTTGGAAGTTTATAATTTTATTGGCAATTTATGCTTTAATTTGAGCAAAATTCAAAAATTAAGGAAATTAAATTCTAATTTTGAAAAATATATTTTTCCAGGTCATAATAGTCTAAGATATGTAATTATTAATTATTAAGGAATAAAATAAAATTTTGAAAAAAATATTATGTGTAGAGAAAGTAAATTTATTAATGATTTTAGGAGATTATTTTTCCTCAATATATATATATATATATATATATATATAAATATATATAATGGTAGGAGAGATAGCCAATGTACAACTATATATGAATGGTAAAGATTAATACACACTTTGTTAGGTAAAATACTAAGAGTGAAATTGTACAAGTAGTCTTTCTTTTTACCACATTTTACATGAAAGTGACATAAATAGGTAATTAAACTAATAGAAAACATATTTAACTAATTATATGTATTATTTTTAGGGTATTTTCGGATTTTATATAGATATATATATATATTTTTTGATAACATTATTTCAAAAATGTTAAAATTGTGAAGTAAATAATTAATTCTTGTAATTGTATAGTTTCTAAAATAATTTTTATTATTAATTTCGAATTTAGGGAGGAAAATGAAAATTAAATTTCATGATATGGAGACAATATCACCAATAATAAAATTAACACCGGCAGTTTAGGTTTGTGGGTAGTTTTCGAAAAATTTTGAGGAAAAAATCGCAGGTTTCAACTTCACAATTAACAAATGGCATTTTTTAATAAATCCATGTAATGCAATGTACATTTATTCACAATACAAGGATTTTCTCATAAAATAGTAAACATACTTCATAATTTCAAATTTAAAATAACGTGGTTTACCGGGTCGTCACACTTTTATTTTCTCTCCCCTAACGATTTTTGTTCTTCTTTCTTGTTTATGATTTTAACTATATAATTTTACATTATTTAAAAAACTTAACTTTTCATAAATTTAATATATATATATATGATTGAAAATATATATTCATATAAAAAATTAATAAATATTTATAGTTTTATATCATTGAATTAATTGCATAACTAAATTATATTATATTTTTTATTTGCATGCACATTAAGTGTGTGCCATTACGAGTACATGTAAGAGTTTTTAGCTTGTAGGTCACACGAACTCAGCAAGTAAATTATTTCAATCGAACTTATTTTTAGTAAACTTTTTAGAAAGCTTATTAATTCGTCAATTAATGTTTTGGAAAAAGTACAAAAAGAATCTTCAAAACAATTTTTTTTTTCATCTAAAAGGTTCATGCTGTTAATTTTCGATTCAAATGACCTACTCTATGACTTTTTCTATTCCAAAACCAAATGGAATTTTTCCTTCATTTTTTTTTTTTTTGAGAGGAAAAAACAATATTGTCTATAATCAAACCACAATATCTAACAAAGCAATGTCCTTAGCATAGTTGGGCAAAATATCAAGCCCTTGACAAAAGATAAAGGATCGGCGAGCCAAAACATTAGCTAAATTGTTTGCAAAACGCTTCACAAAAAAAAATGAAATAGAACGAAAGGACTAGCCCAAACTATGAATATCCGTTGTAATATTGCAAAAGTCCAAAAGCCGTGGCTCCATTGTTTGAAAGTTGGTAATCTTACCTATACAATCCCCTTCTCTACACACATCGGCAGATTGTTTAGTGGACCCAATGGGGCCATGGTCCCCCATGTCAAAATTATTTCTATTTACCTTCTTATATGGCCCCCCAATATTAGAACAATTTTTCATCACACAACTAATTTAATTAGTGGTCGGTGACCTATTGCCATAATCCCAATATGGCTACATGCCAACAACCATTTTAAAAATTTGTCCAATCATCCATCACCAAGCCAATTTTTCATTCACTTATATATGAAACTTTTATAACTGAGAAGCCTAACTAATAACTCATAAATTAATTGTAGATATAATTTTGAATTGCAATTGAGAATTTTCAACTTTTTCAAACATGAACTCATTGTTAGTTGCCACATTCATGAAGTAAACATGTACCTTTTTCTTTCTATTTCCTTTTTCTCAAGTTTGCAATTCATTCTTTTTTAATTTATGTACACTACTAGAAACTGATCAAATAGCCACGGGAAAAATTCGTGGCTAGGCCGTGGCTATTAGCCACGGGAAAAATCCGTGGCTAGGCCGTGGCTATTAGCCACGGATTTAGCCACGGATTTGGAAAAATATTTTTTTTAACCGTTAGCCACGGATTGCCCGTGGCTAAATTAGCCACGGTCGCGCCGTGGCTAATTTTCGTGGCTAAAATTGCCGCGAAATTTACCACCATTTATTAACCACGGATTAGCCACGGCTGGACCGTGGCTAACTCAGCCACGGCCTAGCTGTGGCTAGCCCGTGGCTAACTTAGCTGTGGCTAGCCATCTGTTTATTTATTTATTTTTTCTATTTGAAAAGTGATCGTTTTAAATCGTTTTTTTTACGATAAATGTTTTCTTTCATTTTCTATTAATATATTAATATATAATTGATTAATATTCATTATTATGTTATAAACAATATATATATATATATGTAAAACATATATAACATCACTACATATAGATAGAAGAGTATTACATATATATACATATGTGCGCTATATATATAAGAGCGTATATATGTACGGATGCGATTGATATATATATATATGTCAATGGCATATATAACTAATTAATGTTGTTTATTCTATCAAATATACATATATATATATATATATATGATTCCGATTTAATTATGAATTATCATGAATCCAATTATGTAATTATATTATAATTTTCTAATAATCTAATTAATTTGAGATGTGGATAAATGCAAATTGAAAACGCCTTATTCACAGGTAATTTTTAACCGAAAACATATACATATATATATATATATATTAGCCCCGTCCGTGCCGTGTGGTTAATTAAATGTTGGTTTGCAAAAAAAAATCAACAGACGGCTAGCCACGGTCCAGCCGTGGCTAACTCAGCCACGGCTTGACCGTGGCTGACTCAGTCGCGACTTTATTTTTATTTTATTTTTTTCTATTTGAAAAGTGCTCGTTTTAAATCGTTTTTTTATGATAAATGTTTTCTTCCATTTTCCATTAATATATTAATATATAATTGATTAATATTCATTATTGTGTTATAGACAATATATATATATATGTAAAACATATATAATATCACTGCATATAGATAGAAGAGTATTACATATATATATGTGTGCTATATATATAAGAGCATATATAAGTACGGATGCGATTGATATATATATATATATATATGTCAATCGCATATATAACTAATTAATTTTGTTTATTCTGTCAAATATACATATATATATATATGATTCTGATTTAATTATGAATTATCATGAATCCAATTATGTAATTATATTATAATTTTCTGTTAATCTAATTAATTTGAGATGTGGATAAATGCAAATTGAAAACGCCTTATTCACAGGTAATTTTTAACCGAAAACATATACATATATATATATATATATATATTAGCCCCGTCCGTGCCGTGGTTAATTAAATGTTGGTTTGCCAAAAAAAATCAACAGACGGCTAGCCACGGTCTAGCCGTGGCTATTAGCCACGGGTTGACCGTGGCTGACTTAGCCACGGCTTTATTTTTATTTTATTTTTTTCTATTTTAAAAGTGCTCGTTTTAAATCGTTTTTTTACGATAAATGTTTTCTTCCATTTTCTATTAATATATTAATATATAATTGATTAATATTCATTATTGTTGTAAAATCGAAATACCAGAATTAATATTAGTTTATTAAACTGGAAAATCGAACTACAATGTGAGGGTACAGTTGCTGTAGAACACAGCTAAATCTAATTAAACTGGAACTTAACAATGATTCCAGATTACAGTTGAATGAATGAACCTGGAACAAAGACACGATTTCTAGAAGACAGCCTAACACTAAACTGTCTTCTTTGTCAGTTGTGGGACTGTGCACGGCTGTTTAACACACTCACAGCCTTGCACCAGTAAGTTGAATGAAGTACTCAAAGCACACTCTTGAACACACTAATTACTTAGAGAAGTGCTAGACAATAGCTATGGATCAATCTTGATTTACACACACTTTCAAGGTTTGACACTTCTTGCTTGTTGATTTCTTCTATTTATACTTGGTGAGGATAGCTTTCAAATTCAAATTAATTCTTTCCTTTGCTGATTGATCAACGGCTTCTTGCCATAGTTAAGCCTCTAGCGGATTCTTTCCTTTGCAGATTGATCAACGTCTTCTTGCCATATTTGAACCAACAAAGGATGCTTTCCTTAGCCGGCTTTCTTGCCATGTAGTGAGAACCGACTTTCCTTGACTCGCTCGATCCTTGAAGATCTTTTTCCAACTTCCTCTTGTTCTAGTCTTGATGGAAATTGTCATAATCAAATCTGCCAACATTCTCCCCCTTTTGATGATGACAATTTTGGGAGCTCCCCCTGTCTCCGTGCATCAACCTGTCTTATGTAACTTTGAAAACTAAATAGAATTTCATAAGTGTGGAGTATGCTTCAAAAGATGTCAGACCAGGTTCATAAGTTCCAATGGACATAGATATCAAGCTAATAGAACAAACAAGATAAAAGAGACGGTTCATAAGTTCCAAGGAAACAATTATAAGTCAAAAAAATAGAAACTGAACGCCAAGACAAATACCAGACCCGGTTCATAACATAAACTAAAAAAGAGCAAAAAGATCGAGCATAAGCAAGACATTGTCTTCTTTATGATTCAACCACCTCTGTTTTAGCGACCACCTTTTCTTCACGTTCTCCCCCTTCATTATCAAGAGGGGCCGTGCAAGTGTGTTTAACAGTATTTTCCTGGCTCATACCTATGAACGCCTAATTTACTTCTAATTTCACAGAAGCGTGTTTCAGGAAGAAGCTTTGTGAGGATATCTGCTAGCTGATTATTTGTGTCAATATGCAGAACATGTATAGTGTTATTATTGACATGATCACGCAGAAAATGATGTTTAATGTCTATGTGCTTGGTTCTGGAATGAAACATGGGATTTTTAGAAATACATATAGCACTGGTATTATCACAAAATAAGGGTATATTTGTGAATGAGAGATTTAAATCAGAGAGAGTTTGTTTCATCCAGAGCAATTGAGTACAACAATTACCAAGAGCCATATATTCAGCTTCAGTTGTAGAGAGTGCTACAACTGATTGCTTTTTGCTGCTCCAGCTAACAAGGCGTCCCCCAAGAAATTGACATGTGCCACTGGTACTTTTTCTGTCAGTGGTACATCCTGCATAATCAGCGTCAGAGTATCCGACCAAAGAAAAAGATTTCGTGTTGGGATACCATAACCCAAAATCAGATGTTCCCTTTAAGTATCGAAAAATGCGCTTAACGGCTTTAAAATGAGATTCCTTAGGGTTAGATTGGAATCGTGCACACATAGTAGTAGCAAATAGTATATCGGGTCTACTAGCAGTGAGATAAAGCAAGTTACCGATGGCACTTCGATATAATTTCTCGTCAAAACACTTACCATCATCGTCCTTTTCCAATTTTGTGGAGACACACATAGAGGTAGATATTTCTTTGCATTGTTCCATTTGGAACTTTAGAAGTATATCTTTTGTATACTTCTCTTGGAAGAGAAAAATTCCTTCGGAAGTTTGAATAATTTGTAACCCAAGGAAATAGCTTAATTCACCCATGAGGCTCATTTCGAATTCTTGTTGCATGCATTGAGAAAAATCTTGACATAGCTTGTCATTAGTACTTCCAAATATTATATCATCCACATAAATTTGAATGACAAGTAAATCATTTTGAATTTCTTTTACAAAAAGTGTCGTATCAATGGACCCTCTACGAAATTTATTTGATAAGAGATAAGTGCTAAGCCTTTCAAACCAGGCTCTGGGGGCTTGTTTTAAACCATAAAGTGCTTTTGAAAGTTTGTAAACATGATTTGGAAAATATTTGTCAATAAAACCAGGTGGTTGAGAAACATACACTTCTTCTTGAATGATACCATTTAAAAAAGCACTTTTCACATCCATTTGATAAAGAGTAATTTGTTTAAAGGATGCGTAAGCTAAAAGTATACGTATTGATTCCAATCGAGCTACTGGAGCGTAGGTCTCATCGAAGTCAATACCTTCTTGTTGGCTATATCCCTTAGCCACCAATCGTGCTTTATTACGGGTAATCTTACCATTTTCATTAGTCTTATTTCTAAATACCCACTTCATCCCCACAATTGACTTGTGTGGTGGTCGTTCCACTAAGTTCCAAACGTGGTTTTTCTGGAATTGGCTGAGCTCTTCTTCCATTGCTTTGACCCACGAAGGGTCTTGTAGGGCATCTTCTACATTTTTTGGTTCAATGAGTGAAAGAAGTACCTCATTATGTTTATCGTCGAGTACAACTTGCTGTGTTTTTGATCTGGTGGTTACACTGGAATTTGGATCTCCGATGATGCTGTCAGGTGGATGACTTGACGCATGCTTAAATTTTCTATGAGCCTTCGGTTGTTCCAAGCATGTCCCTGTACCTATGTCGGATTCCTTGGTACTGTGATCCAGAGATCTTGTTGAAATTATCTCATCTGGAATTTCAATACTCAAAGGTTCCTTGGTAATTAGGTTAGTTTCATCAAATGTAACATGCATGGATTCCTGAATGCTTCTTTTAGTTTTATTAAAGACACTAAATGCCTTGCTATTATTAGAGTACCCAACAAAAATACCTTCATCAGACTTTGAATCGAATTTTCCAAGATTTTCTCGATCATTTAGTATAAAGCATTTGCATCCAAAAACATGAAAGTAAGAGATGTTTGGAATTTTGTCATGCCAGAGTTCATATGGAGTTTTCTTAAGAATTGGACGTAGAAAAACTCTGTTAGAGATATAGCGGGCAGTGTTTACGGCTTCCGCCCAAAATGATTTTGGTAAGTCATATTCATTAAGCATGGTTCTGGCCATTTCTTGGAGAATTCTATTTTTTCTTTCAACTACTCCATTTTGTTGAGGAGTTTTGGGTGCTGAGAATTCATGCATATATCCATTGTCGTTACAAAATTCAGAGAAAAGTTTTTCATCAAACTCAGTTCCGTGATCACTTCTTATCCTTTATATAGAAAGACCTTTTTCATTTTGGATACGCTTAGCAAGTGAAATGAAGCTTGAAAGTGCTTCATTTTTGTGGGCTAGAAATCCCACCCAAGTGAATCTGGTAAAATCATCAACGATTACGAATGCGTACCTTTTTCCACCAATGGTTTGCGTTCTCATTGGTCCAAAGAGATCTAGGTGAAGGAGTTCCAAAGGTTTACTGGTTGAAACCATGTCTTTTGATTTGAATGAGGAACGTACCTGTTTGCCCTTCTGACATGCATCGCATACTTTGTTTTTAGCAAAGTGTATTTTGGGAATCCCTTTTACCAGTTCCTTTTTTGAAAGTTGAGAGAGCAAGTCCATATTGACATGGCCAAGACGTCTGTGCCATGTCCAACTAACATCTTCTGCAGCTGTAAGACACTCAATGTTCTGGTTAGAAAGATCAACAAGTTTGAGACTGTATATATTTCTGTCTCGACGGGCAGAGAAGATTGTGTCATTATTTTTTAGGATGTGACAATGTGTGTGTGAAAAGTTTATTTGATATCCACTGTCACAAAGCTGACTGATACTTATAAGATTATGCTCTAGTCCTTCTACCAGCCATACATTCTCTATATAAGTACCAGAGATTGTGCCGATAGAACCTTTGCCAATGATCTTAGCTTTGGTATTGTCTGCAAAGGTAACATATCCTCCGTCACAGTTTTCTAGGTTAGCAAATGCCTTTGTGTTGCCTGTCATGTGTCTAGAGCACCCACTGTCGAGAATCCATTTGTCAAAGTTGGGATGCTCTGTATGTTGTTCCTGCATCATAAAGCATTTTTAGGTACCCCTTTTGTTTTGGGTCCTTCAAGATTAGTATTAGCTAGTTTTGGTACCCAAATCCATTTGGTTTTGGGTCTAGCTGAATGGCAAAAATATGATATATGACCAATTTTTCCACAGTTATAACATTGTTTGGGTTTTTGGCGAATTTTCCTATTATCCTTTTTAGGTTTTTGTAAATTGTGCAAAGAGATTATAAGCCTGGAATTTTCTTCTGATAAGAACTCATTTTCTTTTAAGATTACTTCCTTCTCCTCTCTTAAAATCGACAAAGTTTCAAGATATTTTTTCTCCATATCTTGTTTTTCTTTAAGAAAGCATAAAATATTTCCTTCCAATACTTTATTTCTTTTTGCTATTTCAAGTATCTTCTTTTGACTATTCTCAAGTAATTCATGCAGATCAATATCATCTGGATTTTCTGAAAATTCAGATGAGGTAATCGATTGTACCTGATTGTTAGCCATGAAGGCGATGCAATCCTTTTCATTGTCAAACTGCTCTGGATCCGAATCATCCCATGTCACTGTCAGAGATTTTGTTTTAGGTTTTGAATTCCTTCTGAGTTGAGGACACTCAGGTCTGATGTGGCCTATTTCTCCACATTCATGACATATGATAGGGTCGACCCTTTGTTGTTCGGTGTTAGGTCTTCGTGGGTTTCCCTTTCGGAACTTTTTCTTAGCACTTGTAATCATACGTAGCCTTTTGGTAATTAATGCTAGTTCCGTATCTAGTTGTTCTTCTGATGCATGCTCAATAATTTGTGTTTCTTGACTAACACTAAATGCTAAAGATTTAGGTTCTGATTTTTCTTCTTTATTCATGAGTGTTAGTTCATGAGATATAAGTGACCCAATTAATTGTGCCATAGATAATGTGTTTAGATCTTTTGCCTCATGAATGGCAGTCACTTTTGGACTCCATTCTTTAGGTAATGATCGAAGAATCTTTCTAACTTGATCCTCTTCAGAAATTACTTTTCCAAGAGAGACCAAGTTATTTATGATCTCCGAGAATCTTGCATTCATTTGATTGATAGACTCACCCACTTTCATTTGAAACATTTCATACTGGTGAGTGAGTAATGCAATCCTTTCTTCCCTTACTTGTGATGTACCTTCATGAGTTACCTGTAGCATTTCCCACATTTTTTTTGCGGTTGCACAAGTGCTCACTCGGTTATATTCTTCTTTTGTAAGGGCGCAAGATAGTATGTATTTTGCTTTCGCATTAAGTGAGAGCAATTTCATATCGTCATCGGTTAAGTCCTCATATTTCTTGTCTATTTTCTTGTCACCATCAGTTTTGGTGATAGAAAAAGGACCATGACTTACTACTCTCCATAGTCTGAAATCTATAGCGATGAAAAATTCCTCAATCCGATTTTTCCAGATTGAGTAATTTGTTCCATCGAAGAGGGGAGGTCTAGAGTAGGATGATCCTTCGGCATAAACATCCGCATGTAGTGCCATTTGGATCTTTTCTCAGGTTAGTTAAACCTTTTTATGAGAACCCCGCTCTGATACCAATTGTAAAATCGAAATACCAGAATTAATATTAGTTTATTAAACTGGAAAATCGAACTACAATGTGAGGGTATAGTTGCTGTAGAACACAACTAAATCTAATTAAACTGGAACTTAACAAAGATTCCAGATTACAGTTGAATGAATGAACCTGGAACAAAGACACGAGTTCTAGAAGACAACCTAACACTAAACTGTCTTCTTTGTCAGTTGTGGGACTGTGCACGGCTGTTTAACACACTCACAGCCTTGCACCAGTAAGTTGAATGAAGTACTCAAAGCACACTCTTGAACACACTAATTACTTAGAGAAGTGCTAGACAATAGCTATGGATCAATCTTGATTTACACACACTTTCAAGGTTTGACACTTCTTGCTTGTTGATTTCTTCTATTTATACTTGGTGAGGATAGCTTTCAAATTCAAATTAATTCTTTCCTTTGCTGATTGATCAACGGCTTCTTGCCATAGTTAAGCCTCTAGCGGATTCTTTCCTTTGCAGATTGATCAACGTCTTCTTGCCATATTTGAACCTACAAAGGATGCTTTCCTTAGCCGGCTTTCTTGCCATGTAGTGAGAACCGACTTTCCTTGACTCGCTCGATCCTTGAAGATCTTTTTCCAACTTCCTCTTGTTCTAGTCTTGATGGAAATTGTCATAATCAAATCTGCCAACAATTGTGTTATAAACAATATATATATATATATGTAAAACATATATAATATCACTACATATAGATAGAAGAGTATTACATATATATATGTGCGCTATATATATAAGAGTGTATATAAGTACGGATGCGATTGATATATATATATATATATATATATGTCAATCGCATATATAACTAATTAATTTTGTTTATTCTGTCAAATATACATATATATATATATGATTCCGATTTAATTATGAATTATCATGAATCCAATTATGTAATTATATTATAATTTTCTGATAATCTAATTAATTTGAGATGTGGATAAATGCAAATTGAAAACGCCTTATTCACGGGTAATTTTTAACCAAAAACATATACATATATATATATATATTAGCCCCGTCCGTGCCGTGGTTAATTAAATGTTGGTTTGCAAAAAAAAATCAACAGACGGCTAGCCACGGTCCAGCCGTGGCCGTGGCTAACTCAGCCATGGCTTGACCGTGGCTGACTTAGCCACGGCTTTATTTTTATTTTATTTTTTTCTATTTGAAAAGTGCTCGTTTTAAATCGTTTTTTTTACGATAAATGTTTTCTTACATTTTCTACTAATATATTAATATATAATTGATCAATATTCATTATTGTGTTATAAACAATATATATATATATGTAAAACATATATAATATCACTACATATAGATAGAAGAGTATTACATATATATATGTGCGCTATATATATAAGAGCGTATATAAGTACGGATGCGATTGATATATATATATATATGTCAATCGCATATATAACTAATTAATTTTGTTTATTCTGTCAAATATACATATATATATATATATGTCAATCGCATATATAACTAATTAATTTTGTTTATTCTATCAAATATACATATATATATATGATTCCGATTTAATTATGCATTATCATGAATCCAATTATGTAATTATATTATAATTTTCTGTTAATCTAATTAATTTGAGATGTGGATAAATGCAAATTGAAAACGCATTATTCATGGGTAATTTTTAACCGAAAAAAATATATATATATGTATATATATATTAGCCCTGTCCGTGCCGTGGTTAATTAAATGTTGGTTTGCAAAAAAAAATAAACAAACGGCTAACCACGGTCCGGCCGTGGCTAACTCAGCCACTACTTGACCGTGGCTTACCTAATATATAATTGATTAATATTCATTATTGTGTTATAAACAATATATATATATAAGTAAAACATATATAATATCACTACATATATATGTGCGCTATATATATAAGAGAGTATATAAGTACGGATGCGATTGATATATATATCAATCGCATATATAACTGATTAATGTTGTTTATTTTGTCAAATATACATATATATATATATATGATTCCGATTTACGAATTATTATCAATCCAATTATATAATTATATCTTAAATTTTGTGCTAAACTCGAGAAATTTGAAATGTGGATAAACACAAATTGGAAACGTATTAGCCACGGGTAAGTTTTCAACCGAAAAAAAAAAAGTATTTGGCCGTGGCTAATTTAGATCGGTGGCCGGATTAGCCACGGCCAGGCCGTGGCTAAAACTACATATATATCTAACACTTATATTTTTTTTTCCCTCCCCCTCTTCTGCCCCTCACAAGGTAATTAAACCCTCCCCCCACCCCCACCCCATCCCATCCCCGTCCGCCCCTCCCCCCCCCCCGTGGCGGCGCCTCCCCACCGGCGATCGCCGCAGCCACCCCTACCCTCTATTCCCCTCTCCCCCCGGTCCCCCGCGCCCCCACCAACCCAGCCCGCAGTCCATGACTGCTGTGGCCGCCCCCCTGCCACCCCACGGCACCGGCCGCCCTCCCCTGCCAGCCACGCCGCCGCCGGCCGTCACCCTACCAATCCAGCGGCCGTCCCCCCTCCCTCTCCCCCGCATTCCCGATCTCCCCTACCCCCCGATACCCAAACCCGTCCGCCCCACCTCTCCAAATGGCCCAAACCCTCCCCCCTACCCCCACCCCGGCCCCAAACCCTCCCCTGCCCCCAGCCCCCCTCCCCCTCCCCAAGCCCAAAATCGTGCCCCCCCTAACACCCACTTTTTTTTTGTATTTTTTGTTTTATAATTTGAAAATTATTGCTAATATTTTTTTGTTTATTTGGATTTTTTAGGTAATTATTGTTAGGTTTTTATATATTCACAAGTTTGGTGGTTTCAAACTTGAAAGTATGTTTTAAATTACCCACAATTTATTTTGAGATATATGTGTTTTGAGAAATGTATATATATGTATGTTTTAATTGAGATATGTTTTAAATTATCTCAAATTTGTCTACGGTGGTATATGTATTGTTTTTGAGACATTTGGTATTGATGAGTATATGTATGTTTGTATTACTCGTGAAATATATTTTCAAATATGATATGCGCGGTCGTACTGTAGTATATATATTGAGTTACAAATTTGTTTTGATGAGTATATGTATATTCATTTTGTTCGTGAAATATGATTTTAAATATGAAATGCGCGTTTTTTTGATTCTATATATGTTGCTTGTGAGATATGTTTTGATGATTACGCTTGTTTTGTACGGTGTGGTATTGATATTGCTCTTACATGTATGTTTGTTGGCAAAGTTGAAATACGAATTTCAGTGGTGACTAAATGACATAATTATGTTTGTTACAAAAAATGGATAATATACGTGTGAGTTGAAGTTGGATGTACAATCGGTTATTGCCCGATCGAATAGACCTTACAAATGATTTTTTATATAGTTTGGGTCAGTTTATTGACTTTGCAACCTCACAACCACAATCCAAACTTGACAACGGTTGTTTTAGGTGTCCGTGTTTTGAATGTGAAAATGGAAAATACAAGAATGCTAGCAATGTAAAATATGATCTTTTAAAGTATGGATTTCAACCAAATTATTGGTATTGGACTGCACATGGGGAGATTGCTCCAGAAAATTGGAATGTTGACGTTGTCGGTCCAAGTACTTACGGTCATGTCAATATCACAGAAGGGTTAAGAAATTATGAAAATTTGGTCTATGATGCTATGGAACAGACTGATTTTCATGAAAATAATTCATGGCAGAATTCTGAGCGAAATGCTGCTGGAATGAGTCATATTATTGAACAATCTCGTAATAACGAAGCTCAACAATTTTATGACTTATTGGAGGCAGCTAATCGTCCGTTGTGGTCAGGATGTGAGTCACAGACAGAATCGCAACCGTTGTGGTTAGGATGTGAGTCACGGACAGAATCTCAACAATTTTATGACTTATTGGAGGCAGCTAATTGCAATGGCGGTTTGTTATCAAAACAAGACCACGAAGGCGAGTCGTGAATGAAGATAATAATCATGATCCATTGCAAGAGTCATCTGGCACCGTTAATGGTGTCATCGATAATGAACCGACGGGTAACCTCGCTGATTATACAGGTGCCATAGAAGAGGTCAACCAATTATACATCGCGCACGTGGCTAATGAACATGCATTAGTTGATGAAATAGGTCAAAGTGCTGAGGAAGAAGAATTGAACTCTGAGTTTGAAGATGATGAGGATGATGCCAAAATTATAGCTCAATATGGCGAGGATGATGAGGACGAAGATGAAGATGAAGATGAAGAAGACGAAGATGATGAAGACTAAAATTTGCTATCAATAAAAATTTTGTTTGGTTTGATTTTTCGTTGCTATGAACATATATATATATATATATATTTGATATGATTGTTGTATTGCAATTGATTGAACGATTAGTTAATGTAATGTGAAAAGAAACTTGTTGTGCGATGTGTTTGTTATGAATTTTTTAACATGAATGTAAAAAGGTTCGTGTTGTATGATGTTTTTGCTATGAATGCAGATAACAGGTTCTAGAAAAGGAAATGAGAAGGTTACCGGTAGTGGAGGAGGATCCAACCGACGTGGCCTCCACATGCCCCCTACGACGGACCTTCATATTCGAGACGATCCTTACGATGACTGTCATCATCACACACCATCCCCTAGCGAAGACGAGCCGATTAGTGATGATATGTCGACGGAGACTTCCGATAATAACAGAGTTGACGGGAAGCGGGTTATTTATTCACGGGGACATGTGTAAGTTTATTTTTGTTCGTTATTTAAGATATAATTATTCATATGTCGATTGTTAATTGTTTATATAAAAGTTATATTCATTAGGTTCAATCTTTCCTTGGACACCGTGAGGACGATCACCCACATTTTTACGAACGGGTATACAGAGCCATGGGAGAGGTGGAAGGAAATCCCTTTACAAACTAGACACATGTGGTTCTCCGAATTCCAAGTAAGTCTTCATATATATACAAATTTTTCTTATATATATTTTTATTCATTATTTTATAAGTTATATGTTTTATCATTGTATTAGAGGGTGTATTATTGGAGACCTGACCAGCATGACACCATTTGGAAAATTTTTGAGCACAAGGGATCGGACCTCCTGAAGAATAGGCTTAACAAGGCTCGTCATAAAAATAAGAAGCCTGAGTGGATCGGAGATGACGCTTGGCAGGAGCTGCAAACAAAATGGGGGTTGCCAAGTTTTCTTAAAAAGAGCGCGGTGAACAAAGCTAATCGGGCTTCCGATTCTAGTGGAAGGGGAATGACCAGCCATAAAAGGGGTTCAAAATCTCACCTCACTTACAATGACGAGTTGGTCAATATGTGTATTTCATTAGTACTTCAAAATTATGTTTGATAGTGATAGTTTTTTTAAAATATTATATTTCTTATTACAGGAAGCTCAATTGGGAGAACCCCCGACCGTGGATCAGTCGTATCCATCTTTATTCTTATAAAGATGAGAATGGGGACATGAAATGGTCTGATGAGAGGGCGGAGCGTTCATTTGTGAGTATTCATTATGTTTCAACTTTAATATTGATATTTTGACTTTGTTGCTAATGTTTTAACTTTAAAACTCGTAGAACGCATTTAAGGAGAAGTGGGAAGAGATTAATTCCCATCCGCCTCCCCAATCTGTTGATGGCACACCCTTACCTCGACCATCTAAGCTCGATGTAAGTCAAAACATTTTCTCATCTTTTTCATTATTCTAATATAATATATAGATACATATGAATGATATATTACGGCTAAATCTAATTTTATTCACAAATTTATAGGTGCGGAAGGAGACCGTGGCTAAACCGAATAAGGGTCGGTGGTACGACGTACCAGGTGGATCACGTAGTACGGGAACTTCAAGCTCCCATACTTACCCCCCGAAATGGGAGGATCCATCCACGCTTGAGTTGAAGCGAAGGTTTGAGAGGTTTGAGGAGAAACAATCCTCTGAATTGACTGAGATGAAGCACACACTCCATGCCTTGCTTCAGAGCGTTCAAAGTTTGACCCAGGGTGCTTTCGCCTATTTGCCTAATCAGCTACACCCGTCAGCTGGTTCACCTCATATACAGCCCACACCCATCCAACAGAGGGGTTCCCGTAGGACTTCATCGGGAGGGCAGCGATCCACCTCCAGGCACACGCCTACAAATTACGTACGTGATGACGAGCATGACGACGATGATGAGAATGATGATGGTATTGGACCCTAGTAGACGGACACTTTCTGATATTTTAATAATTTTTATTATGAAAAACAGTTTGTGTATTAAGTTTGTAATGTATTAGCAATATTTGATGATATATTTGACGTTGACGATTCGTGATCGTCATTTTGATGATTTATTTGGTATTAGACGATTTGTGATCGTCATTTTGATTTAATATTTGATGATGCATTTTTGGTAATGGACGATCCGTGATCGTTATTTTGAATTGATAATTAATATAAAATGATGTATTGTTGGAATGCTGGCGTTTTTTGAGTAGCAATACAAAAAACAGGGTGCAGGTTGGTTTGGAACGAAAGCGGCAGAAATCTGTTGATTTCTGCCAAAGTTAGCCACGGATTAGCTACGGCTAAGCCGTGGCTAATCTTTACACGGACATCAGCTTAGCCACGGTCCGGCCGTGGCTAAGGCCGTTTCAGGATAAAAAGTGGCCAATGTTGGCCACGGCTTGACCGTGGCTAACCGCGACCGTGGTTAAATGGCCGTGGCCATGGTTAGCCACGCCACTTTTAGCCACGGAATTTTTCCGTGGCTAATCTTCTTGGCCACGGATTTTTTGCGAAATCCATGGCTAATTGCATTTTTTCTAGTAGTGGTAAACCAGTTGAGAAGCTATCATTAATGATTTCAAATCCATAAAGAATGAATGATAACACACTAGATAAAGGTAATTTATAATTTCTCATTACTTTATGCAATATATTTTAGTTTAACTATGGTACACATGATATTTTTTTAATACATTCTACAATTTGTTACTTTGGCTCCCCAAAACTTTTAATCAAGATCCGCCATTGCATATTGTTCCAACCCCGTCTCCAAGCCATTTGCACTACTTCTCAACAAACTATCATCTCAACCTATGCTAGATTGCTCGGGCCCTCTTTTTGCAGTTGAAGCCATCCTATGCACTGCCCATGCATCCTTTGCCACTCCTCCAAACCTAATCTCCCCACGAACAAGACCCCGTCAAAATTAATTTTTATAGTGTCACTTGCCAGTGGCCTGTTGCAATTTTTCCGCAAGTGCGCGGGTGCCCAGTAATGAAGAGTGAGTACTAACTTTGTAAATTCTTTATTGTTCAAACTTAGGATTTTGGTTAAATTAGAAAAGCAAAATAAAAATGAGAGCAAATAATATAACAGAAAAAAAAAAAAGTAGGAAAATCTAGGGCTTAGGTTTCAAAAATCAAATCCTTTCAAATAATTATCCAAACAATCCTAGGTTTTGATTTTTATCATCCCACTGTCCAACTTACGAAAATATTTTGAAATCTCCTTTGTAAGCAAAACAAACGTACCAAAAAATGTTATATGTCTACTTTTGTGATCAAGTATGGATTTAGTGGCCCTATATGCACAAGAGTTGTGTTAATTAAAAAGCACACACTAATTAATGTAATCGATCGCACAAGAGCATGATTATTTTTAACCCATGCGTTCCTCAATGTTTATAAAACAAATAGTCAGATTTTATATACACCATTTCACAATCAAATATAAAATCTCAAGTCTTGCAAATATTGGTTAGAAATTTACAAGAAATAAAACCTTGAATTACAGATAGAATGGATAAAAATTAAATACGAAGAATATTCGAATAAATTACAAGAAATTCATCTCATGAATCCAGCCTAAAAAAATGAACTATCTAAACATAATAAAAGTAAAATTAAGTAACAAAAAGAAGAACACAAAAGAAAATATAAAACAAAGTAATGTGGAGCCTTTCCGGCAATTGGAAGTTGAATCTCCGTGGTTGTCACATCCCTGTTGAATTCTTCTCTTCAATACCCCATCCAAGTTCACAGAATAATATGGGGAAGGATCCTATTTATAGATGTGGAAAGATAACTAGTTGAATTCTAGAAAGAATCAAATTTCCGTCTTTGCTGGCCAAATCCAATTATATATCAAATTTCCTTATTCGTTTGTTGAATACTATTCAAAAAAAGGAAAACATGTCATCTAATAGCAATTTTGCAGGACTTTTGACACTTTTTACTAAAAATAAATTTAATTACACTTAATTAAAATTTACCAATATAACAATGAAACTTTACTAATTGTTAATAAAAAGTATATCACTTTAGCACATAAAAGTATATAAATTTTAGAATTATCATGGCCTCCAAGTTACAAAAGATGGCATGAGAGACGCCACCAATCTCTTCGATGTCGTATCCCAACTGGCCTCAAAGTAGCGTTTAGCAAAGTGCATAAGTTCACCAGGTCCCATATATTATTTGTTCACCCGCTTTCCATTCATGTTATTCCATGTCCCACAAAATCATGAAAACTAGACCCGACTCCTTTTCTGAAAAATTATCCAACAAGCTAAACACCCCTCTCTTTGCATTCCCTAACCACACTAAGATAATGTGCCACAACATGTTTCAGAGAGTCCAAATTAACCTTGCAATCGTACAACAGATGGATATATATTGGACCTCTTCCACTTCATCACAAAAGGGACATTCATGGTCATTCGAGCAATGTCTAGCATGCAAATTCATGGACATGGGGATAGCGTATTCACACATCTTCCAAATAAATAGGCAAACCTTCAACAGAATCCTTGCTCCCCATATTTTTGCACAATTACACTTTTGAAGCGTCAACAGATGGCACCTGTCATCGTATGTCCTCAATCAAAAGATGATAAAGCACTCCTAGTGGTAAATAGGTTGTACTTTGTAAAATGTCAAACTAGTGTATTCGAATAAGATATAAGGGTTAGCGGGATTCGCTTGAGCAATTTCGCATCTTCTACCACAAGCTTGCCAGGCCGTGGCTCATCCGTGGCCTAAATTAGCCACAACGTGGCCGTGGCTAATCCATGGCTAAAATTTGGCGGTAAATTGCGTGCCAATTTTAGCCACTAGTCGTGGCTAATATGTGGCTAAGTTTTTTTCGTATTTGTTTTTAATCCGTGGCTAATCCGCATCTAACTCATGGCTAATAGCCATAGATTAGACACAGATTTTTTTTCATGGCTAAAATTCGTGGCTATTAGCTGTTTTTCTAGTAGTGACGTAATTCATCAATAAGCTGAAAGCTCCACATTTCTATTTTTGCATTAATTAGTGGACAACCCGTTGAACATCACCTTGCTCAAGCACTCTTGCTTGCGTCCAAAAGGGTGCATTACTTGTTAGGCACCCATCACTCCAAACCTGGATCAATTTCCTATCACCTATATGCCATCAGACCACTTTCTTTAAAACCTGTCGAGCGGCCATCAAACCTGTCCATGTGAACGATGGATGGCTCCACAATTTTGCCCAAAAGAAGTCCCCATTTGCATAATATCACGTTTTTAAAATGGATGCTAGCTAAGATTGCATCTAGATGCTTGATCAACCTCCACCTTTTTTTCACCACCAACGACAAATTAAAAACTTGAAGTTGTTTTGAGCCAAGGCACCTTCCTTATTTCTAGTACAAATTTCCTCCCAACGCAACCAATGAATTTTATTTTGATCACAATTATTCCACTAAATATTAGAGATAAGCAGCTCAAACTTCTCAATAAAGTACTTCGATAGCTTAAAGCAACTCATAATGTAAGTCAGGATAGCTTGCAAATCTATTTTAACCAAGACCTCCTTTTCATTCATAGAAAGAAACTCTTTCTGGTAACCTTCATTTCTCTTCATGGCCTTGTCCCTTATGGATGCGAACATTGCTTGCTGAGATCCTCAAACAATAGCGGGTAGCCCAAGATACATATCTTGACGAGCCTGAATAGGAACTTCCAATACAATTTCCAACTCATCTCGGACCAAAAAGAGGAATGTTCGGGCTAATGCTAATGGAGGACATGTGGTTGTTTTATCACTAGGCCCGAGACTCTAGCATACTATTCAAGTACATTTTTCACACTCATCATAGCCTCTAGGGTTGCATCACCACACACCAATGTATCATCAAAAGGTGTGACACCTTAGGGGCATTTTTGGACACAGTAAGCCCCTTTAGTTTTCCACAACTCCCCTCCTTCTATAATAGTTAGTTGAGAAACCTTTGCACAA
Organism: Petrea volubilis; assembly: GCA_026212405.1. NCBI lineage: Eukaryota > Viridiplantae > Streptophyta > Magnoliopsida > Lamiales > Verbenaceae > Petrea > Petrea volubilis. The sequence continues at coordinate 15,246,486 of CM047882.1, forward strand.
AAGAGAAATAAGTAATGGGAGAGAGGGTCACCTTACTGGATGCCTCTCTCTGAGACAACATAGCCAAATTCAACACCATCCAAGACAAATGGATATGATAGAATAGACACGCATCTCACAATCAATCTCACAATATTAGAGTGAAACCCCAGCTTAACTAATTCATGGTCTAGAAAAGCATCATTCAACTTTGTCATATGCTTTACTCATGTCAAGCTTGAGTGCAAAGCTACCCATTTTACCTTTCCTACAGTCTTTCAAATAATGATTTAATTCCAAAGGCACTTGCACATTGTCACTAATTAAGAGGCTTGGGATACACGCCTAATGGGATGGGGAAATAACCTGATTCAACAAAGGTTTAATTCAATTAACCAGAGCCGTAGAAGCATTTTTGTAAATGACATTACACAGACTTATCGACCAAAATTGAGTAATGAGAGTAGGATTTTTATGCTTGGGAATGATAACAACATGAGTGAAACTCATCTTATGAAAGAATTTGTCATGATTTAGAATGTCCAATACATAAGCTATCACGTCATGCTTAACAATAGGCCAAAACCGTTGATAGAAAAGGGGATGCATACCATCAGGCCTCAAGATTTAGAGGTCGAAATTTGTTTAAGGCTGTAGGTGACTTCCTCCGATGTGAATAGCTCAAGTAGGATGCGATTCATGTTCTCATTCATCATTGGATTCACCACCCTAAGCACCTCTTCTAATCTGCACCCCTCAGTCTTTGAGAGACCCATGAGGTGACGACTAATAATCCCCCTTATCTGATATCTCCCTCCCTCCGAGCTACAAAACACCCCATTCTCATTCTCTAAAATCATAATATAATTATTCTGCCTTCTTGCAGACACCCTCAAGTGAAAGAACGTCGTATTACAATCCCTTTCTTTTAACCACTCAACTTTTCCTCGTTGTTTCCACCACACCTCTACTCTATCCCTAAACTCATCTAATTGCTCCCCGAAGTCTACCCTCTTCCACCCTTGATTCCCCCAATATCCTGCCCCATCATATCTCCATAATTTTCTTAATGTCTCTTCTAGGATTCTAGATGCATTCCCGACTCCAATTAATTAAACCTACCCAGCATCCCTTGATGTTCTCCCATATCTTCTTTCTTAGCGATGCCTATTAGTTGTTCTTCCAATTATTTTTAATAATATCCACACAATCTGTATCTTGAACCCAATTAGCTTCAATTTGGAATAATCGAAAAAATAAAGAATTGAATTTTTGACTAGATTATTCTTTTTATTTTAGTTTTCAAAGTCGTCTTGCTAAACTTATATTCTCAAAAAGTTTTTTTTTTTCATAAAGTTCTTTAAATTGATTTTTATGAACAATGATTTTACTAAATTATTAAATACAATTTTTTGAATTTTGAGATATATAAATTATAATTAAGATGGTTTTTATTTTTAAAATTGTATGAGCTAAACAAAAAGGATTAAAATACTCAAACATTAATTTTGATTAAAAAACTCTATATGTAAAATAATATAGATGAATGAAACTGATTTATACATAAATATCAACAAATAAATAAATGTACAATTTAAGGGTAATTTTGTTAAGAAACATGGTAAAATTAGATGACTAAAGCTTTTGAAATTAGTTTATTAAATTGAAAATTAGTTTCATATATTTTTTCTATATGTAACTTTTTTTTTCTATAACTATCTCAAAACATTTTTAGCGGTTAGGATCATTAAAATCTAATGCTCATTCTTGCGGTTTAGAATCACTAGAAGAGAAGGAAAACATGAACAAAGGAAAAGAAATTTGAGGGAATCATTAACTTTTGAGGCAAAAGAAAGAAAAAGGGGAAAGAATTACAAATAACAAACTCACGTTGTAAAAGAGATAGACCCACATAAATGAAAGACATTCAAATTTAACACCACATACTTTTAAAGTGAAGCCACATCTCACATCGAAAATATTTTAAAAAATAGAACTTTTTAAATGGTTGGGTCAAGATATTCAAGTACAATTATTGAATATCTTTTTTGAACAAAATTTTTATATCTCAATTTAGGAATACAAGAAGTGAATTTGAATGTAATTCTCGCTTAACCTTATTCTTAAGCAAGAGATATGACATGAATACATCGTTGGTAACACTACTGTTGTCCAAAAGATGAATTTATTGCAACAAGTATGTTAAAAAATTTTGTTATAAAATTAATTCATTAATATCTTTTTATTGCAAAATAATTAATTTATTAAAACTACCTTAGTTTTCGTGAAGTAATTGATTAGACCACAAATAATAAAAATTATAAAATAAAAAGAAGTAATTGACTACGACCAACGGTACAATCACGTTTGGTGGCCAGAAAGACTTTTGTGTTCCCTTCTTTATTAATTTTCTTGTTTTTAAATTATTTATTATTCCCTTCGGACCACTCTATGCAAATGTGCCAAACAAAACCGACTTTACCAAATATTCCAAAAGAACGAACGCGTCTTCCCTTTCTTCACACACAGACACAGTACACACAGCGGGGGAGTCAAGATTCAAGAAATCAAATGTGCGACTGGTATTGATACTTTCTCTCTCTGAACAAGCAAAGAAGAAGAAGATAAGCAACTGAAAAGATGAAGAAAAAGCCGCCGGGTCGGATCGCACCATCACCAGCAGCATCACCGTCATCTCCACAATCACCACTATCATCATCATCGTCCCAGGACGACGCCGTTTCGGAGCTCACGATGGACCCCTCACTCCCCACTGATCTCATCATCAACATCCTCGCTAGGCTCCCGGTTAAATCCCTGGGTAAGTTCAAATGTGTTTCGAAGCAATGGCTTCACTTAATCACGGACCCACACTTCATTTCTATGCACAGAGACCTCACCTCGCACAGCCCCAACATACTCTTAGTCAAAAAGATTCCTCTTTTGCAAGAACCCCACGTGAAAAAATGCACTAGAGTTGATCTCTGTGCTCTGAACTCTGATGGGTCTAGCAAGAATCTTGAATTCTCTTTGTATCTCGATGATAGTGAGAAGAACATTGAGATGCTGCCTTCGAAGTGGGATCTCGTTTGCTTTGTGGGTGAAAGTGGGTTTTATGCTTGCAACCCTAGTACTCAATTGATGATGAAATTGCCCGAGGCCAGTTGTTGCACATCGGGCGAGGTGAATGCCGGGATGGGGTACCTCAAGGAGAAGGATGAATATGTTTTGGTGCACTTGTTTGATAGGAGTTTGGATATACACGTGGATTATGACATTGGGTGTGAGGTTTTGAGGTTGAGGGATGGGCAAGATTGCGTGTGGAGGGTTGTGGATGCGAATTGCCCGTTTGTAGTGCGGGGTTGGGGCGTTTTGGTTGAGAACGCATTCTATTGGATGATTTGGGATGAGTACAATCAGCCCGGGGATGAGGCCATTCTGTCCTTTGATCTTGAAAAGGAAGAATTCAGGACTGTTTCGCCTCCTGAGGGTTGTTTTGACCCACACGGAGCATGGTCATTGGTGGAATTAGGTGGGAGCTTGTGTTTGGTGGACAATGTGGCACGCCCGATGACCATGGATATTTGGGTGTTGAAGGATTTGGAGAATCACACGTGGGTTCGTGAGTATAGTATTCATATGAATGTGTATAGTAATGATGTGATGAACTTTGTTGTCCCGTTGGATTACCGGGATGGGAAAATAATGATGGATGCTAAGCAAGAGAGTCTTGATTGCTATGATGTGAAGAAGAAGCTGATTAGAAGGATGGACCATTTGATTGCAGGGGAGCGGACATGGCTTCGGCTTTACACTGAAAGCTTCTTTTGCTTGGGAAGTAAACAGAGATCTGATGCTTGATGCTAGTTTTTGGCGGCACTTCATCTGCATGTTTCTTGATTATCATTATTGTTTCCTTATTTTATAATGTATTATTATTGTCTGGTTTGCGAATTCAATTAAAGTACTTACGAGGATTTGTAGTAAGTTTTTAAATGCAAACCAGACACTACACTAGTTCTCAACTGCTTATTTTGTATAGCTTTCCTTAGACGGCTGTTTTTTTTTGGTCTTTGGATGGCTTTGATCTGTTGCTTGAGGTGTGATTAGAGATGGCATACGATATTCTAATGAAACATAGAGCTGATTATGTAATTTCTGTTTTCTTTCGTGTGATTTTGACTATTTCTTTCAGACTATATGTGAATGAGCTCCTCCTCTGTGGCTTAAAGATATCTGCTTTTTCCGTGTTAGGGAATTGAAGCTGCTTGAGCTGCGTTTCGTTTCAGTTGTATGTATCACATTCTGCCTTGTAAGTTTATCTTGTCTATGCACTTACAATCTTCTTACATTGTCTTAGCTTTTGATAATATAACATCCACATCATTATACAATCATTGTTGGAATCCAGCTTGAAGTTTCTCTAGCTAATTGATTATCAGATCGATATTCATATATTTGCCTTTATTTCATGTACCACATGCAGCTTCAGTTTCAGACTAATTGCATATATAGAATCCATGTTTGTCCAGAGACTGTCTTAAGGAACCATACTTTGAACTATATTACAGTTTTATAATGTTATAATGCGTTTTGCACTAGCTGTGTTGGTTCTACAAATGCATTGTTAAAAGCTTTGTTTTTCAGGATTATATCTGTATTATATAACCCTACCGATTCCTTCAACATGATTTGACTTATGTGAATTCTGTAAAGAGACAGTAATGAAACTGTCTAATTGTTAAGTTCAAGTTCTTTAATGTCGGGATTGCATTTCAAACCGGGATAATCACCAAAACCCGATGAGGTTTGTCTCAATTACAAAGAACTTCATTTATCTATTGAAATCACAGTTACCCCGCCACAAATAGATTGAGGGGTTTTTTGTAATTGAGAAAACTAACAGCTAGTATTATTTCTAAGGCTGGAAGTACACCTTTAAGGGTGGTAATTGCAATTTCAATAAATATACAAGTAACTTTATAATTAGAAAAATTAGGGGGTTTTGGTAATTGTTCCTTTAAAAAGTTAGTTTTATATTATGATATTGGATATCAAAGTTTATTAGGATATCAGGGCATACATACCAAGAAAATATGTATTAATTCTGCTCTGCCCTTGGTGATACTGATCTAAGAGTTGGTTGTTTTCGAGTCTTTTTTTCCAAAATATTACGCTAATAAAGAAATAATTTCGAAATTATTACTCTTTCAAAATTATTTCTATATTATTATTTTTAGTGGAATCATTTTCCACAAGTATTACTCTAATAAAAACTAAACCCCATGGTATAACTTTAATTTCCATATAAACAAAATATATGATTAAATATATTTTGCGTCGTTAAACTGCTCCTTTTGTATAAAATATCATCCTAAATATATGATTAAATATATTCATGTTATATTTTGTTTGGATTGTGTAAATTGATTTTAATTTGTCCATCAATCAAACACGATATGGTTTCAACTAAAATTCCAGTGATTTCTTTTCCAAATTCTTGAAATCCATTTATTCCTCCTCAATTACACGTTTCTTTTTGAATAATATAATTTTCTTACTAAATTTAATAATAATGAACTAAATATTCCTTGTTACATTATCCAATAGTCTTTTGTGTGCATGCTCCATCTTCATGAAGTCGCTATCCAAACTTGAATAAAGACTGAATTATTCAAGATTTATTTATTAATTTATTGATTTTCAATTTTCGATAGCTTATTCATGTCACATTTGATATATCACAAATGCATGGTCCAAATATCATGTTATGTTAGGGGCATGATTATTTATAATTACATACATGTACAACCCAAAAAAAATGTAATATATGAAGAATAAATGGATTTCAAGAATCTAGAAAACAAATATGGATGAGTTTTTTTTTTTTTTTTTCATAATAAGAGCAAAGGGTATTCAAAAGATAGAATAAAAATTAATGGGTTTTTGGTACATTTAGCTTAATCCAGCTTATTGCATAGCAACCTACCAAACAAAGTTTAAGAATTAGGTATGGGTATCAATCATCATTTTCATTATTAATTAGTATTATTGAAAATTGAGTCCCGTTGATACATATCATATGTAATCCTATCTTTCTACCAAATGCAAGCTTAATATATTAGTAATATTAACAGCAAGAATTATGCTGAATGATTTGTTAAATAACGTAAGTCTCCGACCTTATTCTGGGCTCTTCTCAAGAGACCCCAATTGTGGTATATGGATCCGATCTTATTATGGGCTCTGCTCAAAGACTCCAATTGTGGTGTATGGATCTCTAGCCTGTTCGTAAGATTATTTTTTTTGGAAAGGATTACATTATAGTAATATCAATCATCAATCAAATACATCATCAAATATCAATCACTATAAAAAAATATTACAATTATCCATCATCAATCAAATACATCATCAAATATCATCGACAACTATTACAATTATCACCATCGACAATTATCACAATTATCCATCATCAATCAAACATATCATCAAATATCATCGACAACTATTACAATTAGCACAAACAATCAAACTACTATGCAATCAGATAAGAACTATTATGAAAATAGAAATATAAACACACACAAGTTGGTGGAGAATCAAACTCAGGACTTTATAGTTTTGGGATCTCACATTTGCCAATTGAGCTAGGCCTTATCGTCCTATTTGTAAGATCTCCAATTATGGTTCCTAACATGTGCTCTTTAGTCCAAACCTGGCCTCATATGCTTAATTGATTAAAAATATCTCGATATATCAAATTAAATATATATTATTAATTAACCATTTAGGGAGAGTAATAACTATGTTGGTATTTTTGATCTCTTTTGATGTCTCAACTTTCTCATTTATATTCATTACAAGAAAAAGCAGTAACTTCCGTGAATTTTTCAGTGGATTATTCCACGGAAATTTTACTTTTTTTTTTAAAAAAAAATTGAATTACTTTCAACCGAAATTCCGCCAAAACACTTCCCACTGACGCATGCGCACCCAAGTTTAATCCATATTTCGCTGGAAGTCAAATCCTCGCCTCTCGATTGGCAAACAAGTCTCTCGTCATTGAACTAACATCACTTGTTGTTTTGCTTTTTCTTTTTCTATACTTAACATATATGTTTGAAATTACCACTTTAATAATTTTTGAAATAACATTACATTATTATTTACCCTTAGTTGCATTAAATTTAAGGTTAAATTATCAAATTATTTATTTTAATTTAGTATAATTTATAATATATCATTGCATTCTTTTTTGATCAGAAGTTTTATTAGTAGTAGTAATAATAATAATAATAATAATAATAATAAGGTTTACTTAAAACATTTTTCCAATTGTGTATGTATATATATGTATGTATATACACAAATATTATATATGTAGCATACAATAATTAAAAAAAATAATAAGGTTAATATAAATATTTCTCCAACTATATATATGTATATACACAAATATTATATATATAGCATACACAAATATTATATAATTTTTTTAAAAACTTTTCAGCAGAAGTTTTCCCCAAATTTTCTCTAAAAATTTAAAAATAAACATTTTTAATTTATTTTTTAATCTTTGGAGGAATTTTTCGCCAAAATTTTTATTTATGTTTCAATTTTCGGAGGGATTTTCGATGAAAATTTAAAAAATTATATATATTTTAATTTTTTTAAAGATTTTCAGTGGAATTTTTCTCTAAAATTCTGCAAAAATTATTTTTTTTTATAATCTTTTTAAAATTTTTGATTGAAGATTCCCTGAAAAATTAAAAAATAAATATTTTTAATTTTTAAAAAATAAATGCTATTTATTTTTTTGTATTTTCGGCGGAATATTCCGCCAAAATTTCACCAAGAAATTAAATACATATATATATTTTTTATTTTTAAAAATTCTGCCTAAATTTTTCAGCAGAATATTCCGCCGAAAAAATCCGCTGAAATTTTTATTTTTTCTCATAGTGATTCTCTCTCCTCTCCAACTATTAACGTGTTTTTAATTTCTTTATTTTCTCCTTCCATCTTCTTTATCATTATATATATTTTTTCTATCTCTCTCTTATCTTTTTCTTAAACTATTTTAAACTTTTTTGTTATAATAAATTTAACAAAATACATACATCAAAAATAATTAAAAAATACATAGTAATGTATAAAATTCAATAAGTATTTTAATTTTATATTTATAATTTGAATATTTAATTAAATTATATTTTATTTTTATTTTGCAAACGTATCGAATGTGCTTGACTGACTAGTTACAATAATTGGAAGGGGATAGTCAAGGTGTGATACAAGAATAGAGTTGTCCACATTTTAGCTACAACGTCGTCCTTTTCTTTTCCCTTTTTTTTTTCTTTTTCAAAAGGGAAATCCCTAATTAAGCTCATGATTTCATTGTATCTAACTTTAACTCAATTTGAATAAAAGTTGGATCTTTTCCCTTATTAATAATAATAATAATAGCAGCAGCAGCAGCAGCAACAACAACAACAACAACAATAATAATAATAATAATAAAATTGAATTAAATATAATTAATCACCCTTATCAGTAAAAGAAAAAAATTGAATATAAATTATAACCGTGTTTTTTTTAAATTAATAACTTCATATACACTATCAACAAGAACTCATGGTAAAATACTATTGTGGTATTATAATTAATAAGGCATTAGTTCTTATTTTTCAAACTATGTTTGTCATCTTTATTTTTGCCGCCCCATGTCTCACTGAAATTTTTTTATTTTAATTTTATTTAACTTTCAAGTATATTACAAATTTGGTAATAGAGCTCCTAGTGCTCGATCCTTAGATCCAAATGTGTTTGAAATGGTTAAGTTTAAGAAGCGTTCATACCTTTTTGTGTACATTTCAATACTTTTCTATGTTCTAATGCGCACACAATTATAGTTATCTCTAAAAATTGTAATAATAAATCTTTTAAGCCATAATATAAACTTAAAGTTGTTAAAATGACTGGGTTTAATTGATTGTTAATAGTATGTTATTTTTACCTAATTTCAGGTCTCAATTATGCTTATTTTGATTAATTTTGGATCTTAAATGAGTTAAAATTTCACAAAAGTTAATTCTTACTTGCCATAGGTGAAAATTGATGAAAATGAGCTAAAAACGGGCCAAAAGATGGTGAAAAGTGCAGAGGGATGTCATACAAGGAAGCTGGAAGGCTAAATTTGGAAATAATCATGTTTATCACGCAAGGCGTCCTCACGCCTTATGAGCTGAAAATCCTATGCGGGATTGGAAAAGGAGAATATTGATATGGCAAGAGTTCGACTTGGAAGCAAATTCTCTACTTGCTTACAACTCTTATGATTTGCCAAAAAATTATCCTAGCTCTATTAGGATTTTGATTTAGGGTTTGAACCCTATATATACCCGATGGTATCGTATTGTTTAGACAGCTTAGATTTCAATATTTTATTTTAGTTCTTAGTTTTTCTCTTTAGAATTTTCAGCTTTTATATTTTTGTTGTTATTATGGCCACGCGTGGCTAAACTATTTTATTCAGTTAAGGAATAATTCGAGCTAACCTTTTCTTCAAGGATTGTGAGATCTAATCGGTTTGCTTGTCTTTTAATTTTATGCAGTGTTTGTGTATTTTTCAGTGCTTTTTGGAAAAACTCCATCTCTTATTATTGTTTTGTTAGTTGTGCAATTAGGACCCATTGTTCAATTAATTTAACTTCATAGTTCCAGTTGAGAAAATCGAATCCATAATTGTTTGATTGAATCAACATAAGTGGAAAGTAGTATAATTCATTATACTATGAAAAATACGCAATCTAGTTTCGAGCAACCACGTTTGTAGATTTGTTGGCTAGGATTTGGGTCTTTCTAGTTTTTAATGCTGTTAACGGGTTAAATCCTATCGTTCGACTAGGATTATTCGTTGATTAGGGATTATTCATATCGTTCGCATGTCTAGTCTATTATTAAGGATAGATTAGGTTGGACGAGTTCTCTGAAGGCTATAACCAATCTATTGCATGAATTAAAAGCTATTTTTGAATCAATGATCAATCGATAAAAACGTTGTGCGAAGAACTACCCTTGACTGAGTCTTTATTCTTATAGATTTACTTTTGATTTCTTTATTGCTTTTATTAACTTGTCATTCAAAACCCCCTTGTTTTAGTTTTTTTTTTACACTTGGTTATCTTAGAAAGTAGTCGATAAGTTATTCTCTGTGGGATCGAACCTTCTCACCCTATCTACTAATTAATTTTGTAGTTAGAGGAGTAGGATTTATTTTTGGTGGATTCGACACCCATCAATTGTTTGGTTAAGGTGACTCACTCAGTGTGAATACCTACGACATGTTTGATATGAGATTAGAATAATAAGATGTTAAATCTCTTAATTGTGTAGGCCCTGCAATTTTGTATTTTATAAATTTGTTTGTTTTGATATCATGTTTGATTAGGGTAAGGGTATTTCTTACGTCTGTTACTAAAATATCCTTGAGCACATCTAAATAAGAGGACAAAGTTGTAAAAGTACAAGGGCTAAATAAAATTCAAGGAAAAAATTCTGAATAAGCACCCCTTGCTGGAATTTTATAAATTCTATTTTTTGGGATTTCAAATAAAACTTGCACTTCTAACCGATCCATCGCATTTCAAGCCGATATAGCGTATTATGAAAAATGTACAACTATCAAATACGGATTTTTGGTATTACAAGACACAATAATGCTCCAAATACTTGTATCAAAGATGTCCCTAAAATTCCAAATGTGTTTGCCACATATTTTATCCATTTCAACTCTAAAATGGACAGTATGTATCCAAAAATCTAACGGTTAAGAGATACATTGTAGAATTCTTCAATAATATTTCAAATATATACCCCGACATAAAGGAATTTGCTAGAAGCTTTCTTAATTATATATTATGTTGTAAATTATTCTCTTATATTTTAGACAAGTGTGAAGTGTTCTAGGTGTTTTTATGCTCTTTTACATTTTCTTCTTAAAATTTTAATATTATTTCCTTCCACATAAAATTTGAAGTTTAATTTTGTCGAAATTGGCTCCATAAACCTGTTTTTATTTGCTTCTTTATGGTTGTATTGATCGAGAGAATAACTATTATCTATGCTATAATTTTTTATTCTAAAATTAAATAGAGAAATTCTTAATTAAAATATATAACATGAACTGAATTTTTATGAATATACAAACCCAATATATCTATTGTCATGGTATAAGTTTAAAATTTACACAATTTTTGATGGGTTTTATGTGCACATCTACTATGGAATTTCACTAAATTTAACTATTGATTGAAAATAAATATACTCAAACTTAGATTAATCCATAAAATAATTCAATTGTAAAAAAAGGGGCAGGAAAAATGTGAAATTACCAATTGAGAATGGCAAGCCACTCCATTATTGACGCCCAATCGCAACATAGCATAAATATGTAGTATCTAATGCACCAAACACCTTGATACAGGAATAATGGAAGTTGGGAGAACAAAACACCCAGGGTGTTTCATTTAAACACTCATTTGGTTTGGACAAACCTAAACAGCTTGCTTGTTTTGTGCAAGACACCCGTTTCGAGAGACTGGAACTGGCGGAGAAAATTTACCAAACAAAATGGCCCCCCTGTTTTCTTTGAAAGGGTCGTTTGACTTGTTATAACAACTGATCGGTTTGTTCTTCCACGCCTGTACCGACATTTTTGACTAGCTTTTAAGACGAAACACCCAAGCTATTTTGATTTGCATGGTTGTTTCGTTGGTTCGATTTCTTGCTCTAGTTTTATACAAGGGCGTCTTTCACTTTTTTGAAAGGGGGCGTGGACTTAGGAGCCAAAAATGGCGTCAAGGAGCGGCCAAAAATGGAGATTTCAATTAGAAATCCGGTGAAGGACACCATTATTCGGAGATTTCGAGCTGATTCCTCTCAACGAGGGTTCTGATCTAGTTTGTTTTACATTTCAATTCATGTTTTTTTGCATTTCTGTTGATTTTAACTCAAATATGTCTAGCTAATTTCATTTTTAGGGCTTTTAGTATATTCTTGAGATGAACTTCATGGAGTTATTTGAATGTTTTGGCATTTGATTGTTGTTAATCCTATCCATGTTTCAAGTTCTCAATTTCTTGTGAATTTCTAGCTAATATTTTTGAGAACTCATATTCCAAATCGAAATATTGTGTATGAAATCTGACTATTTGATATATGGACACGATGAATGCATGATTTATAAATAAACATGTTCTTATGCAATCATTTGATTGATGTGTGTACCAAGTCTAGCATGTTGATTAAAACGTTCTTGAAATTAAAAGGTGTGATGTCCTGAGTTGTTTGGGTCAAGTTTGTTGATTGTGTATGAGATTTAACAGCATAATTTAAGAAATTTGGGTAGGAAAAGAGAGAAGGGAGAAGAGAGAAGAGAGAAGAGAAAGTGACGGGACAAGAGAAAAGAGCAGAGAAAGGATTACTGGGAAATTACTTGCATTCCTCCTTCCAATCTATCGTTCTTATACATCGTGCAACAAAATAAAAAGCAAAATAGAAAGATAGCAATCTAACAAAAATCTGGAAATATTCCAAGAACAATTCTGGCACAGTGAAATGGTGTAGTGGCCGTTAGAAAATCAGTTATGCCCGCCAAGATCCTGGACGTTGGTTCCTTTGTTAATCGGACGGTCGAGATTACGCCAAGCCTCACACTTCTCTGCTTGACAACGCATTAGTGGGACGACGTCGTTTTCTCCTTTTTGAATACAACGGTCACTAAGATCCAACGGCTGAGAATTTTCCTTTGTATTCCTAATCGGACGGAGCTCCTTGATTCTGGAAATCGACTTCATGGACATTACATTTCCCTCCCGTTGAGTTAATCCTTGTCCCCAAGGATCAAACTTGGGAAATTTCTTCGCAATGTAGTGGTAATCCTCCCAAGTGGCTTGTTCAGGGTTTGAGCGATCCCACTGAACCAAGATTTGTGGTACCGGTGAGTTATTCCTGGGAATCATGCCAACCGTGTTTTCTTTCATTAGAAAATCACAATCAACCACTTGCCAAAAATCATCACAAAATCCAGCAGTTCAAAAGTCAGAGAAATCAAACTTTTCCCCCTTCATCATCAAAAATGGGCAGAGGAGGCTTTGGAACCATGAAGAGGAGGCTGCGTTGCGTTTGTAAGGGCGAGAAATGCCTCATCTCTGGAATTTGGGGATGAAACCCTAGATTGAGGGAGACGAAAGAGATAATTGACCAAAGAAATCTCAACGGACGTTATAAAAGGGACAAGAAACGACGCACCCGGTTGAATTTTGGAAATTTTAAGAGCACAATTAGGAAAGATACTATATATAATTATTATACATACGTATTTAGTATATATATATAGATGAGTAGTTTAATTAATAAATAATAAATAAGGGGAAACTAGTTAAATTAAATAGGTGGAAGTTAATAAGATATATAGTATATAGGTTAGGAATGTGAAGTGTATGTGTGTGTGTGTATATATATATATATGATTATGTAGAACGAATGAGTAATTTTCCTCTCAAAAAAGAAAATCTTTCCTCAGAAAGGGGTTTTGTGAAAATGTCGGCTACCTGATCATTTGTGTTGATGTGAAGAATTTTTAAATATTACCTTTCTGAACATGATCTCGCAGTAAATGATGACGTATATCTATGTGTTTTGTGCGAGAGTGAAAAACAGGGTTTTTTGAAATACTGATGGCGCTGGTATTATCACAGTATAGTGGTATAGTTTCATAATTTAGACCAAAGTCCTTGAGTGTTTGTTTCATCCACAGTATTTGGGTACAACAACTCCCCAGTGCCATGTATTCAGCTTCAGTGGTTGAGAGAGCCACTACACTTTGTTTTTTACATGACCAGCTGACAAGACATTTGCCAAGGTATTGGCATGTGCCAGTGGTACTTTTTCGATCAATCTTGCAACCTGCATAGTCGGCATCTGAAAAACCAATCATATCAAAGTGATTTGAGATCGGGTACCAGAGTCCATATCTGGTTGTTCCCTTTAAATAACGAAGAATTCGTTTCACAGCTGTAAGATGAGATTCCTTTGGACATGACTAGAATCGTACACAGACAGCTGTAGCATATAGTATATCTGGGCGACTGGCAGTGAGATAGAGCAGGCTAACAATCATACCTCTATAAAGTTTTTCATCAACTAATTTACCTGTTTCATCTTTGTCTAGTTTTGTAGACGTGCACATAGGTGTGGACATTGGATTACATGATTCCATGTGATATTTCTTGAGTACTCCGTTCAAGTATTTCTCTTGACACAGGAATATGCCACTTTCAGATTGTCTGATTTGGAGACCAAGAAAAAACTTGAGTTCTCCCATCATACTCATCTCGAATTCCTGTTCCATGCTTTTAGAGAAATCCTTACAAAGAAGTATATTAGTGCTGCCAAAAATTATATCGTCGACATATATTTGAACTAGTAGAGTGTCTTGGTTCTGGTTCTTTATAAATAGGGTTGGATCACTTGATCCAGCAGTGAAACCATTTGAAACCAGATAAAGGCTCAGTCTTTCATACCAGGCACGAGGTGCCTGTTTCAGACCGTAAAGAGCTTTTGATAATTTGAAAACGTGTGTGGGAAAATCTTGGTTTATGAAACCAGGAGGTTGTTCAACAAAAACATTTTCACTAATAAGGCCATTTAAAAAAGCACTTTTGACATCCATTTGAAAGAGAGAGAATTTTTTGAAACATGAAAAAGCGAGCAACATGCGTATAGATTTTAACCTTGCAACAGGGGCGTAGGTTTTGTCAAAATCTATGCCCTCTTGTTGACAATATCCTTTGGCAACAAGTCGAGCCTTGTTTCTAGTTACCTGTCCACTTTCATTCAATTTGTTGCGAAATACCCATTTGGTACCAATAACCATTTGGTTCTTAGGTCTTTCTACCAGGTCCCATACCTGGTTTTTCTAAAATTGGGCTAATTCTTCTTCCATAGCATTTACCCAATTTGGATCCTCTAAAGCTTCGTTTGTGTTGTGTGGTTCTGTCATGGAGATGAACGCACTTTGGCCCTTATTTTGTGATCTGGTGGTGATACCAGACTTGGGATCACCGATGATTTTGTCCACGGGATGACTGGATGCGTGTTTAAATTTTCTTTGTGGTAGAGTATTTTCCTCAAATGATGACTCTCCCTCTTTGTCATCAGGCTTGGTATCAACCTATTTTTCTGGAACTTCTTTAGGAAAAAGGAGAATATCTGAGTCATCATAGCTCAAGGATTCCTTGGCTTTGCTGTTAGTCTCATCAAAAATAATGTGAACTGATTCTTGATCATAATTTTTTCGTTTATTAAACACTCTGTAGGCTTTGCTTTTTGTGGCATAGCCAACGAAAATCCCTTCGTCAATTTTAGAGTCGAATTTACTCAAGTGGTCTCTGTCATTTAAAATGAAACATTTACATCCAAAAATCTTAAAATATGAAACAGTTGGAATCCTACCAGACCAGAGTTCATAAGGCATTTTTTGTAAAAGCGGTCTTATGAATACTCGATTTGAAATGTAGCATGCAGTGTTGACAGCTTCAGCCCACAAATGCATGGGTACATTATATTCGTGTATCATGGTTCGGGCCATTTCTTGAAGAATTCGATTTTTGCGTTCTACCACCCCATTTTATTGAGGTGTTTTGGGCGCAGAAAATTCATGATTGTAGCCATTTTGTTTGCAAAAAATAAGAAAATTTGTTTCATCGAATTTCGTACCATGATCACTACGAATACTTTTGATGTTCCAACCTTTTTCATTTTGCAAACGTTTTGTGCGAGGAATAAAGGCTTTAAGAGCATCATTTTTATGAGCAAGAAAGAACACCCATGTAAAACGTGTATAGTCATCAACAATAACAAAAACGTACCTTTTTCCTCCTAAGGATTGAGTTCTCATTGGTCCAAATAGGTCCAGATGAAGCAATTCCAATGGTCTGGAGGTGCTAATAACATTTTTTGTTTTGAAAGAAGTTCTTTTTTGTTTTCCTTTAACGCAGGCATCACAAATTTTATCTTTAGAAAGTTTCAATTTAGGTAGACCCTTTACCAGTTCGTGTGAGGAGATGTGAGCTAAAAGATCAGAATTTATATGTCCAAGTCTTTTGTGCCATAGCCAGCTAGATTCATCAGTCACGGCTAGGCATTCTATTTTTTGATCAAAAATATCTTTTAGATGAAGACAGTAAATGTTTTTATCCCGATTTGCAGTAAAGACTTCTTTATCATTTTTAAGAATGTGACAATGGTCGGAAGAAAATCTAACAACATACCCATTGTCACATAGTTGACTTATACTTAAGAGATTATGTTTCAGACCACTTACCAACCAAACCTTTTCGATGCATGTTCCGTTGGTGGTGCCGATAGTGCCCATACCTATGATATTACCTTTGGTATTATCTGCAAATATCACACTTCCACCATCGCAATCTTCCAGATGTGTGAAATGTGCCTTAGTTCCAGTCATATGTCTAGAGCATCCACTATCTAATACCCACTTGCTGTTCAAGGATGCTTTGGACGACACCTGCAATAATTAGTTCATTTTAGGTACCCTGGTACTACCGGGTCCTTGGGGGTTAGTCACGGTACCTTTTGGGACCCATTTTAAAACAGTTTTGGGTGTTGGAATTCCAAAACAGTTATATTGAATGTGTCCCCATCTACCACAGTTGTAGCATTTTTTGTTCCTATTATTCCAAGGATACTTCCTTCTGCATTTAATTTTACTCAATTTCTCTTCCAACCGAGTGTTTTCCTCAGATAGGACCTCATTCTCGTTTAAGAGTACATCCTTTTCATGTTTGAAAAGTTCTGATAAATCTCTTAATCTTTCTTCAATATCGTGTTTTTCTTTCATAATCTTCATAAGATTTGCCTCAAGAACTTTGTTTCTAGCAAATAGTTTTTCAATTTTTTCTAGATTGCTTTTTAATAGTTCTTGTATTTCACAGTCTTCGTTCTCAGAATAGTATTTAGGAGAAGAAGGATTCGAGTTTACCTGGTGTGCCATAAAACTGACATCTACATTGTCTTCTTCATTTTTGAAGGGCTCTGATTCCGGGTCATCCCATGTTGCCGTCATAGATCTGGGTTGATGATGACGCTCATCCCATTTGGTTGGCATATTTCTTGAATGCTGGTAACGATCATCCCTAAGTTGATAGAATTGTCGCAACTTTGGACACTCTGGCCTCTTGTGCCCTAGTTCACCACACTCATGACACCTGGTATGTTCGTCCGAGTTTGGTTTTCTGTAATTACCTCTGGAATCCTTCTGGAACTTGCGCTTTGCAGCGGAAAATTGTCTAAATTTTTTTGTGAGAAAAGCAAGTTCATCCTCTATTTCTTTTTCAGTTAGATTATCCAAAGTTGGTTCCTTTTCTACACTAAAAGCTAAATCACGTTTTTTCTCTTGGTTTTCTTGAGAAATTAGTGTCATTTCATATGATGTGAGTGATCCAATAAGTTGAGCCATAGTCATTTTATCGACATCCTTGGCTTCAAAAATAGCTGTGGTTTTAGGGTTCCACTCTCTTGGGAGTGATCTGAGGATTTTTCTAACTTGTTCTTCCTCTGTCACTTCCTTTCCTAGAGCGAACATTTGATTTACAATTTCTATGAATCGAGCATACATGTGATTTATGCTTTCACCTTGGTTCATTTGGAACATCTCAAATTGACGGGTGAGAAGAGCCACCCTTTCACTTTTAACTTGAGATGTCCCTTCATGGGTTACTTGCAACATATCCCACATATCTTTTGCTGATTCACAGGTGCTTACTCTATTATATTTTTCAATATTAAGAGCACAAGAAAGAATATAGTTAGCTTTAGCATTTAAAGAAAGGATTTTTTCATCTTCTTCCGTGAATTCATCTTCTGACTTAGGAATTTTCTTGGTTCCCTCCCCCTTCATAGGAACTTCAGGTCCTTTACTAAGGACACGCCACAATTTGTAGTCAATAGAGATGAAGTACTCCTTGACACGATTTTTTCAAGTGGCATAATTTGTTCCATCAAATAAAGGGGGTCTAATATGAGAAAGGCCCTCAGCATATAAGTTAGTGTTCAAACAAGCCATAGGATCTTTAACTTGGGTTGATTAAACCAAAAGAAAAACTTTTTTCAAGAACCTGGCTCTGATACCAATTGACAAAAATTAAAGTTACAAAAAGCTTAAAGAAAAGACACAATTATGTATAGTGGTTGGGCCGAAGTTTAATCCACTACCTAGGTATATTTCACCCTAGGCTTTTAAACCTGTAAAAGTATATTTTATTAGTATATTGTTTTGACACAAACTGAAAAACAGAAATGGAACGATACAAAGTGGCAAAAACCACTTTCACAGCTAACGTGTAACTGGTAGATGCCTGGTACCAACACAGAGGTGTCTGGTCCTTATCACTCTAACTTGTACACGTATTTAGCCTATCAATACACAATAACACTTATTCAAAATCAAGCAGAGGCGAGCAGAGTGAATAAGATGCACGTCTGGTACTGCACAGGTATCTATTTATACTTGCAGCAGCGAGTCTGTTTATAAGGTAGGATATTCTTCCTTCCTGGTCCGGTAGATGAGAGCTAGTGAATGATCTTGAAAAGGTAAGAGATTATTTGGTCAAAGGCTCACAATATAGCCTAATCAACTCTTCCCATAGTTAATCCCTTAATTAAGGATCATAAGAGATGTTTCATCCAATCTTCCTTAGTCAGCAGATCACAAAAGATTCAGTCCAACCGTGTTTCCTTTCATTAGAAAACCACAATCAACCACTTGCCAAAAATCATCATCAAAATAATTATTAGGGCTAACATATATCTTGAATTTGTCTTCATCATCCACTTCAGGTAACTTAGATACATGTACATGCTTCCTTCCTATCTTTTTCTTGAGTAGTAACACATGAAAAAAGGGATGTAGCTTACTTTCTGGAGGTAGCTGTAACTGGTATGCCACCATTCCCACTCTTTGGGTAACCTTGTAAGGTTCGTAGTACTTTGGCGCCAACTTCAGGTGTCTTCTAACTGCAATTGAACTCTGCCTGTAAGGTTGTAACTTTAAATAGACTTCATCTCCCACTTCGAAGCTTCTCTCAGACCTGTGTTTGTCAGCAAAAGATTTCATTCTATCTTGGGCGTGCTTCAAAATTTCTTTAATTTGTTGGGTAAAGTGAGCTCTTTCTTGTAACAATGAGTTGACATCCTTGTGCTCAGTGTGTGAGTAAGGTCCTAAGGGAAAATGTGCAGGTGAGTATCCATATAATGCCTGAAACGGGGTGGTCTTTAGGCTGGAGTGAAAATTGGTATTATACCAAAATTCAGCCATTGACAACCAACGATTCCACTGTTTTGGCTTCAAATGTGTCATGCACCTGAGATATGTCTCCAAACACTGGTTGACTCTTTCGGTTTGCCCATCGGACTGAGGATGATATGCAGTGGACATGTCTAAGGATGTCCCTAGGTGCCTAAATAGTGTTCTCCAAAACGTGCTAGTGAAAATCTTATCTCGATCCGACACTATACTGATGGGCAACCCGTGTAGCTTATAGACATTATCCAAGAACAACTTAGCTATGTGTTCAGCTGAATAAGGGTGTGTGAGAGAAAAGAAATGTGAGTATTTTGTGAAGCGATCTACTACAACTAGTATAGAGTTTTTACCTTCCGAAGTAGGTAGTCCCTCTATAAAATCCATGGATATATGAGACCATGCTTGTGTAGGTACGGTCAAAGGCTGTAACAGACCTGGGTAAAGGGTGTGTTCATGTGTGGTTTTTTGACAAATATCACTCTTTTACCCAGATATGTATTTGTTCTTTCATATGGGGTCAATAGAATAATGCCTTGGCTCTTTCATATGTTCCTACCATACCTGAATGCCCTCCCAAGGCTAAATCGTGCATCATTTTGATGATCCTCTCCTTTATTTCCCCATTTTCCCCCACACAAACTTTGTTTTGTTTCTTAAGTAGCCCGAATTGTAGTTGGTATTCAGGGAAAGCTTGTTCATCTATCACCTTGGCCTGTAGGATAAGCTGAAATTGTTCATCTCCCTCATAGCTTGCTTGTACTTCCATTACCCAAGTAGGTAAGGTTACATACATTGCAGTGCATTATGGTTCCATCTCTCTTCTTGATAATGCATCAACAGCCCTATTCTCACTCCCTTTCTTGTATTGAACCTCATAGTCCAGTCCCATAAGTTTTGACATTCCCTTTTGCTGGATTACTGTTTCAATTTTTTGGTCCAGCAAGTGCTTTAAACTCTGCTAATCAGTTTTGATGATAAAATGGTGCCCCAACAAATAGTGTCTCCATTTAGTGACTGCCATGAGCACAGCCATGAATTCCTTCTCATAAATGGATAGGCGCTGATTCTTTATTCCAAGTGCTTTACTTAGGTATGCAATAGGTCTTTTTTCCTACATGAGTACTGCCCCAATCCCCACTCCACATGCATCAGTCTCTACTTCAAAAGATTTGGTCCAGTCAGGCAATGCCAAGACTGGTGCAGTAGTCATTACCACCTTCAACTTGTCAAATGCTAGTTGTGCTTCTTGATTCCACTGAAACCCATCTTTCTTAAGGAGATTGGTTAGGGGTTTGGTGATAACTCCATATCCCTTAACAAACTTCCTATAATAGCCAGTTAGTCCTAGGAATCCCCTTAGAGCCTTGATATTTCTTGGTACTGGCCAATTTTTCATGCATTCAATCTTGTCAGGGTCTGTAGCTACCCCATCCTTGGAAATAATGTGCCCCAAGTACTCTATTTTGGTTTGTAGGAAACTACACTTACTCTTTTTTGCAAACAGTTGATTCTTTTGCAGTTTCTCCAAAGTTTGTTGTAAATGTTCCAAATGCTCTTGTTTAGTCTTGCTATAAATCAAAATATCATCAAAGAATACCAATACCGTTTTCCTCAATTGTTCTGCAAATACCTGGTTCATAAGAGCTTGGAAGGTGGAGGAAGCATTGCACAAGCCAAAAGGCATAACCAAGAACTCATAATGTCCACCGTGGGTGACAAAACTGGTCTTATAGATATCCTCTGGTTTCATTCTAATTTGAAAGTAACCTGACCTCAAATCAATCTTGGAGTAATATTGTGCCCCATGTAATTCATCTAACAGTTCATCTATCACAGGTATAGGAAACTTGTGCTTGATTGTGTGGCTGCTGAGGTATCTATAGTCCACACAGAGTCTCCATTGGCCATCTTTCTTTTTGACAAGCAAGATAGGAGCTGCAAATGGGCTCTGGCTTGGTCTAATGATCCCTGCATCCAACATGCCCCTCACTATCTTCTCTATTTCCTCTTTCTGACTGTGTGGGTACCTATATGGTACCTGCTTCCTTGGTATTGCTTCAGGAGTCAAAGTTATTTGATGCTCAATAACTCTCTTGGGTGGTAGAGAGTGTGGTTCCTCAAAAACCCCACTGAACTTCTCCAGAACCCTTTTTAATTCTGGTTCTGAACCATGATTTTCCACTGTCTCTGCCTTGATTGAGAATAGCTGTCCTATCATCCCATAACTCCCTCTTTTTAACAGTTTGGTAAATGACTTGGCTGTGATGATCCTGAGCTCAGCCTTCTCTGTGATTGCTCTCATAGCTATCCTCTTGTCTTGTCTAGTGATAGTGACCTTCATTTTATCATAATCAAACTCTACCAGGCTATTTGCCCTCAACCAATCCCCACTTAGAACTAGATCACAACCCCCTAATTGTAAAACTCTAATTGCCCCTTCAAACTTGGTTCCCTGAATGGTCCATGTGAAGTTTGGACATCTTACTCTACTCACAATCTTGCTCCCATTGGCCACACTGACTAACATAGGTGTGGTATACTCCAATTGGCACCCCATCAATTTTGCAGTGTTCTCATTTAGGAAACAATGAGTGCTTCCACTATCAATTAAAATATGTAGTTCTTGCCCAAATGCACTCCCTTTAATCCTTAGTGTGTTTATATCAGTGTTACCTGACATAGCATTGAGTGACAGGGTGATTTCTTCACTAGTTCCTTCTTCCCCTATCATTTCTTCCTCTGTCTCTCCCTCCACTGAGAAGACTTGTTCCTCCTCTTCAGACATCATCAAGTAAATTTGCCTTTGCTTGCACCTATGCCCCGGGGTATAAGTCTCATCAAAATTGTAACAGAGGTTTCTCTCCCTCCTGGACCTCATTTCAGCGGCTGTAAGCATCTTCCTGGGAATGTGGCTTGGGTCAGTGGTGGTCTTGTAAGGTGGTTTTGATGGAACCGAGAAGTTTTTTGGTGGTGCGGGGTGGTTGGTGTTATAAGAGGAAGGTTTATAGGGAGTCTTTGTGTGAGAAATTGGTTTGTGAGTGTGGCTAATCCTCTTGATGATGGCCTCCACTGTACTTTCCTGTTTCTTGGCAAGTGATACTGCTTGGTGGAAATTGTGAGGTTTCATTGCCATAACAGCCCCTTTTATGTCATCTCGTAACCCACTCACAAAGCTAGCTGTGAAAAAATCTTCAGTGAAGTCTCTATTGAACACTAGCAAGTGAGATTTTAGTTCCTCAAATTTTTCTAGGTAACTATCCACTGAGCTAGTCTGACTAAGCTTGTTGAATTCTCCTATCATGAATTCAGGGTCCGTGTCATCAAACCTCTCCAAGATAGCTTTAATAAATTGTTCCCAGTTAGGCATTCCCCTCTCTTCTAGGTACCCTTGGAACCACAGCTCAGCTTTGCCTTCTAAGTAGACAGCGGCTAGGCTCACCCTTTGCTCCAGTGGGATGTTGGACAAGATTTGGAAATATCTATTGCTTTTTCTAATCCGCCCACGGGGGTTTTCCCCATCAAATCTAGGAAATTCTATCTTTGGGAAAGATGTGTTACTATTTGGCTACCTGTAGTGTCGGTGTCCCCTTTTTCCATGTCCTTGAAGTTTCCTTGGGAGGTGGATCCATGGTCTTGGGAGCCTACTGGAGTATCTCCAATGACTGGTTTCCCTTTATTATATTTATGCATCTGTTCGATGATGCTTTGTAGCTGCTGGAGCATCAATCTATTCCCTTCCTCCATGGTCTTGATGGATTTCTTGAGTTCTCCCTGATTTTCAGCTAAATGTTCTAGGTGCACTTGCAAATGATGCTCACTTGCAGCCCTCAATGCTTTCTCCTCCGCCAACACCGCTTCGTGCTTTTTTTGGACCTCATATAAATCTTTTAGTCTGATGTTTTCAGACATGCTTAATTTTGTATGCAATATATCTTTCTTGGGAACTTACAGTGGTCGAGAAACGTTGCTCTGATACCAAGTTGTGATGTCCTGAGTTGTTTGGGTCAAGTTTGTTGATTGTGTATGAGATTTAACAGCATAATTTAAGAAATTTGGGTAGGACAAGAGAGAAGGGAGAAGAGAGAAGAGAGAAGAGAAAGTGACGGGACAAGAGAAAAGAGCAGAGAAAGGATTACTAGGAAATTACTTGCATTCCTCCTTCCAACCTATCGTTCTTATACATCGTGCAACAAAATAAAAAGCAAAACAGAAAGATAGCAATCTAACAGAAATCTGGAAATATTCCAAGAACAATTCTGGCACAGTGAAATGGTGTAGTGGCCGTTAGAAAATCAGTTATGCCCGCCAAGATCCTGGTCGTTGGTTCCTTTGTTAATCGGACGGTCGAGATTGCGCCAAGCCTCACGCTTCTCTGCTTGACAACGCATTAGTGGGACGGCGTCGTTTTCTCCTTTTTGAATACAACGGTCACTAAGATCCAACGGCTGAGAATTTTACTTTGTATTCCTAATCGGACGGAGCTCCTTGATTCTGGAAATCGATTTCATGGACATTACAAAAGGTTATAAATTTTATATGTGATCACGAAAGTGTACGCATAAAATTCATTAACACATTGTTCTAGTTCGAAAGAAGATTTCAAATACATTAGCCAATCGGATCGTGGGATAATGATAAATTAAATATCAAGACTTATTCGACACTATGTGAAGGAATTTGATTGATGAAGCTTCAAATTGTATTGAAATCTTGTTATATTTCATTAACTTCTATCGGAAATATGGAATTTAAACAATCGTGAAATTACAAGTTCGATACTTGGTAATCTTTTTTCCTTGTGGAAATGACAACCTGATTCCTATAAACCATTCTTTTACTTATTTAACCTGTACACTTGCGGAAAATCTTCAATAGCACACGCAAACCAAATATAAATGCATTATTATAACCAAATTCGTTCGGAACAAGGGTTTAGCTGTTTGAAATTTTGAAGTTTCATGCGGAACTTTTTAGAGGGGTCATCGACATTTTTATACAACATTTTGGGCTTTCAATATGGCAATAAAATAAGTGTCCAATCTGCAACCCTTCATCGAGGTGATCCCATTACTGCTCCATGAGGACCTTGTGCGTTAAGACATTGACTTAGGTAGGGATTTAAACCAAATTTTGGCAAACTCAAATCTGAATCTGGTAAGTTTTTACAATATCCAAACCCAACTCGAATCAAAGTATTTACATTCATTATTATCAAATCCAAATCCAATAAAAATTCAAAACTTGATTAAAAAAAACGATCCTAATAATAACTTAAGAACAAGATTTAAGAATCAAGTAACGAGTAAAGAGTTTATTTAATTTCTTATAGAAAAATAAAATTTAATAAAGTAGAAAAATATTTTAAAATATGTATAAAAATTATAAATCACTTTGTCAAAAAAATTACTTATATAAAAAATAATTTATTATTAATTTTAATGGCTTATATATATATATATATATATTACGTTATATATATAAACTTCTTAACTAATATACGGTTATTAAGTAACTTAATAAAAAATATTATTAAAGTTTGAATTCAGATTTTTAATGATTTGACTTGTTTAATTCCATATTTTATTTATTTATTTCAAATTATGAATATTTATGATCGAATATGATTTAACCGATATTTTAATGTATAGATTATGCTATACTTCGATTGTGACATCCGCTCCATTAGCAGCCCTAACATACTTTATTCCAAGCAATGGGCCAAGTGAATTCTTTCAGGTCTGTTTGGATTTCCTAAAAATTGAAACACACAAAATTGTGTAATAAAAAAGTAATGTTCATTATTCCCTTTCGTTTGCTTTTTACTCTCAGCCTGAGTCATTTAGCTTTGTGATCACATCTCATCATAATAATTGGAACTCATGAGACCTTAGATGATATTTACAATACAAGCTTTCAATTTGTACAAGCTAGAGACAACTTTTTTTGAGTTTTATGAGATGTTAATTATTACATCTACTCCCTTTGAGGTATAACGTATTATAAATTAATCTCTTTTATTTTGAAAATTACAAACACCATCTCGAGATTTAAAATTTTTTTTGTAAACATTAATAGAGATGTTCAAAAAATAATTTTTTTATAGGTATAGTAGTCAACTTGAATACTAAGAGATGCATCTTATTGAGCCTGGCAAAATCGTTCAATCAATTTTGTTATTCTACCAACATCAAACTAAGTAATTTCATTTTATATCATTGAACCACCACCGAACATCATCATTTTTGACTCGACATCACCATTACTTTTTTCTTAAAATTGATATCATATCACTACTAGAAAAATAGCTAATAGCCACGGATTTTAGCCACGAAAAAAATTCGTGTCTAATCCGTGACTATTAGCCACGGATTAGTCATGGATTTAAAAAATAAAAAATAAAAAAACTTAGGCCGTGGCTATTTTTGGTGGCTAAAATTGGCGTGAAAATTGCCGCCAATTTTTAGCCATGGATTAGCCACGGCCAGTCCGTGGCTAATTTAGCCACGGCCAGTCCGTGGCTAATTTAGCCACGGCCAGTGGCTAAATTAGCCACGGTCTGGCCGTGGCTAACAGCCAGGGATTAGCCAAGGCCAGGCCGTGGCTAAAAATCCATGGCCAAGTTTTTTTTTTTTTTTTTTTTTTTGGCACTAAGTATGATTTGTACTCTTGACTTCTTAGTTGAAATTAGAGCATTAAACCACTACACCACTTTAACTTTTTATTTAATAATTAGTTTTTGCTATACTTAACTAATATATGTATATTATATATATATAGATGATTGATATATTTCAATATTTGTTTAAATATCAATTCCAATGACGAATGATCGTTTCAATTATTTGACGATATTATAATGTTCTATTGAGTTAATATACAACTTAACTTTCATAATTATTTCTTTAGATTTAATTTACCATTTTATTATAATATCACAATATATGTTGGATTATACTACATATATAAGTATATAAGTATACTCCTAATCAGTCCATTTCATCGTTTATTGTCAATTTTTTATATATAAGAGTTAATTATCTGGTTTTGAAAGTTTATAATTGATCAATTGTCATAACTTATATTATAGTTTTATTAATAATTCAACAACGCATAATTGTTATTGATAATTTACAATATTTAAGTGTAAAATAACTAGGATAATAAGGCCAAAGTGGTTTAGCCACGGACTAGCTATGGCTATTAGCCACGGCCTGGCCACGGTTAGACCGTGTCTAAATTAGCCATAGTCAGGTTGTGGCTAGTTGCTAGCCATAGAATAAATATTTTTTATTTTTTTGAGTCTGATGTGGTTTGAACTCTTAACCTCTTGTTTGAAATTAAAGTATCAAACCACTGGACCACTTTAATTTTTTGTTGAAAAATTAGTTTTCGTTATACTTAACTAATATAAATTATGCGAAATTCTTAATATAAATTATCTAAATAAATTTTTCTGATAATTTTTGTTTTTGCTATTAATTTATTAAATGTTTTTTATAATTAATAAATTACTTGTTCAATCACTAAATACTTTTCAATAACAAAAAAAAAAAAAGAAAAGCCAAAGATTAGTGTTAAAAAAAGAAAAAGAAAGGAATACTTTTCATAATGTTGATTTATGCTATAGAACTATATGTTTCAAATTATTTTGTTAATTATATACTTAATTTAAAATATTTAAAATTGATGTATATTCATGTAATAAAGTAGATTCAACATAAATGATTTCATTAAATTATGAAAGTTATCCCACAATATAAAGATAGAGATATACTTAAAAACATATATGAACAAAAAAAGTAAAGCGAGTTTGATTTAACTAGTGATCAAAAATCATTTAATATAACTTGTCAAAAAATAATTTAAATAACTAATTCAACAAAATAAATTCAAATATTTGATTTGTGTATTTAAATTGATTTAGGATTGTTATTCATTTTACTCAATAGGAAAATAATTAGTATTTGAAATTGTTAAAATAAATATTTTACCTACATATTTGAAATAAAAAATAAAAATTGGTTAATAAATCAAAAATTAGTAAAACTAATAAATTATAAAAATAGATAATTTATTTAGATAATTTAAATTTAAAATATAACATAGATATATGTTAAATATAAGACAAATCTTTTCACAACCAAAGCTGTCAAGTGGCTTAATGGCTTTGATGCCACAATTGCAACCATGAGATCCATGGTTCAAACCCCATGAAGCGCAAAAATGTTAAAATTATCTATATGGCTCTTTAGGGGGTGGTTTGGTTCAGGGGTGGGTGGGGGCCGTGGCTAATCCGGGGTTATTAGCCACGGCATTACATTTTTTAGAATTCTGTGGCCAAATTGGCCACAGGCTGACCGTGGCTAATTCGTGGCTGAATAAAGGCCGTGGCTAAATGGTTGTGGCTAACGTTAGCCAAAATCCGTGGCTAATCCGTTTTTTCTAATAGTGTATATACTTTATACATTTTGAACTTGTCAATATCATGCAAATTTCATATCAAAATCCCACCAAAAACACTAGAATTATAATTCGCAATTACATACGTTTCACTTTGATGAAGAGTGAATTAATTTTATTAAATCAATACATACTTCAAACGGGTATTCATAATTTCTGAAACTATAAAAGCTAATTTGTAATTATACTAGGTCTAAACGTAACTTAATTAATTTTCCCTTGGTAGGTATATATATATATATGTGAATAATCTGTAGTGAATATATACCTTCATAAAACATCCAATATAACTAGATTCATGTCTCCTCCCACGTACTGCAATCTGTAGTGAATATATACCTTCATAAAACAACATCCAATATAACTAGATTCATATGTCTCCTCCCACGTACTGCAATCTTTACAATTATTCACAACACAAACGTACAAATCAAGCATACACATATGTGCAGTAGTAATAGAAAACTTTAAAAAACAATTGGCTCACGAACTTGAACATTCAGGAGGAAAGCCCTGAGGAAACCGCTTAGAATCAGTGCAATAGTTGTAAATCATGTACTTATTTTGCACCCATTTTATCTGTCCTAGCCCCGTTCTGTCCAGAGACTCCGAGTACCACGAGTTTTGGGAGCAAGACTTGGAATTAGAAGAACCGGCGGCGGCGCATGATAGCGCTCTATAGTTCGCGTACGACGCTGTGAAGGGGGCTCGGCTCCAATCGGTTTTGACGAGGCCCCCTCTCGTCGCCCAGTCCTCCGCGTCCCACAGGCTTGAGTATACCCACATTGCCTGGCCTTTTGGGTAGGGTACACCTTTGGATTCCAGGTTCTTGAATTGCCTTATGGGAGTTCCATCAACTGAGAATCTATTTACGTGGAACATCAATCGACTTAATTAGTTGACTTTGAATATATACATATATATATATATGTGCGTGCGTGTGTGTGTGAGAATTTGAAATTCTTTTTATATTTTAGTTGTCTGATCCTACTCCATATGTATTCAACGATTATGATTTATTTATAATTATTTATTTAATTTAATAATTGATATTCAATTAATACGTGATGCGTGTAACTAAATTCTAATAGTTTTATGTATATGCAAATAAAACCCACTCATAAGTGGCTTAAGGCAACTTTCCCTTCTTAAATGTATTATTGTTTTCTTTCCACTTTTTTTCTTTTTTGTTTTTTGTTTTTTTTTTTTTTTTGGTGAGTAGTTAACATACATGTTTTACATATGACTTCCTTAAAATTATTATATATTTTTATCGCATCTTTATATATGTTACTATTTTAAAAATAACTTTTTGTATTTTTAATTGCTCTAGCGCAATCAGGTGAGACAGAGGCTTGTAAAAGATTAAGGGCCCATTTGGAATGATTTCTTTATTAAAAAAACAAAAGGCACTTTTTCCTTTTTTTTTTTTTTAAATGACATTTCCGTGAAATGAATTAATGTTCGCTTGGGTTTTCGAAAAACAGTACAAGTTCGAAAAGAAACACAAAAGCGAACATTTTTAGGAAGTTATATCTAGAGTTGTTTTTAAAGAAAGAGACATTTTAAAATATTTTTAAATCACTTCATTTAAATGTAAAATTATTTAATTTTTGATTTTTTTTTAAAAAAACCCCCAACTATATTATATATATAAAAAAAAGGTTCCACAAATATTTTTTTTGTTTTGGTTTTATTTTAAACCTATTCCAGCAGATCTTATATTATGAAAAAAAAATTATCCAAATTTGATTTGATAGAATTTGATTGTTCATATAATAAATATATTATATTTATCTAAGTGATTTATCATTCTTTTTAAATTATGAATTAATTAGAAAATTATGAATTAATTTGAAGGTACGCATAAAATATTCATTATGTAATTTATATCCGTTTAGTCAAGTCACGATGAATATTGCAATTTCCCAAGCGGATGAGGTCATGTCATCGTAATGCGTTATAATTTGTTGGCATGACAATACTTGTACTATGTAAATATATCTATATATATATATATATGTATATTTTCATTGTTTGGTTAATACTTACATGATGCTTTGAGGGTTCCACAGGATAGAGTAGGTGTGGAAGTCCTTTGTGGGGTCGAACCATAGATAAAATTGTTGCTCTCTATTGCCCTTTCCTTGCGTGTATACATTGGTATGGATAATATAAGGGTCCCCGCTTAAGTTACCAAGAAATTCAAAGTCAATTTCATCATGATTTGATCCCAATGAAGATAACTGCAATGAAGATAAATCCAATAAATTTCAAAGTCAATTTTATCATGATTTAAAACCACACGTTACAAAACATAGGTTTTTGATAGAATTTTGTTGATCGTAAATCCGTCAGGGTATATTTTGTCGTTAAATGTTGTTTCATTAAATTATCAATAGAATTCTGTCGCAAATCCAACACAAATATCAAATATATTTGACGGAAATCTATCGATCACAATTTACTTCGTCAGTGAAGGACGTACTTTCGTGGAAGTAAATTAAACGAATAATAAACTTACGTAATAGGTAGTAACCGTGCCGGCAGAATTACCAGGAACAAGCTTTATTTGCATGTCAATCTTCCCAAACAAGTACTGGTTTTTGGACCTAAATCCAGAACCAGAAGTCTTGTCCAAGGACAGTGTAAGAAGTTTACCGTCGTTGAGTATTTTCGCCCGCCCGTCGCCCCATGTAATGTCCACTTCTTCGTTGAAATTACCACCAAAAGCAGCCACAACAAAGCCTGATGATAAAAATACCACAAACAATACAGATATCTTCATCAATAACTTCTGTCTAGTTTATATATTTATGTATATGTATGTATATTATTTTTTAGTTATTTGAGAGCTTAATAACAATTTTTTTGTGTAAATGAAAGTGGGCAAGGGCTTATATAGGGTTTTAGGAGTGGGGTTGGTTGGGGTGGGGGTGGGTGAGTTTAGTGACATGAATAATGTAAGGAAATTAATGATAGCTAGAAGCGTGTAGTGAGGGAATAATAAATAATGCAAGGGATATTTGTGTTGACTTGGCTATTGTGTGGAAGAGGGACCCCAAGACAGCTATATGCAACGACGTGAGAGTTATCTGTTTTACCTGCATGCAAATGAAAATTTTTATTTCAGAAAAAATTTGATTCAATCCAATAAATCATTGGAAATTTTAGTTCAGACCCAATTTGATCGAATCAATATTAATTATATGGCAAATATTTTACACTTATTCTATGAATGATCAATAATTTAGGTATAGTGATCAATTACTTGAAAAATACAATATACTTGCCATATAATTTGTTATATTCGATCAAATTAGGTTTGAGTTAGAATTTTCTATACATCATATAGGAAAAGCATATCAGATTTATTGTGTAGTTAATCATTCTCCTCGAAGCATACGCTAATTAATCATATAATAAATATAAACAGGGATAGAGTCAAAATGGCTCATGGAGAAGCAGTTTGCTCCCACCTACTTTCAAGTTTGTATAGATCTAAAATTTATATAAATCTTTTTTTCGAAAATTTTAAAATTTAAATTTTGCTCCATCCCACGTCCAATCCCCAAACGGTATAAATAACTTCAATATTTTTATAAAAATTTGATTTGGCCCCCAACTAAATTTTTTTGGCTTGGCTCCTGAGTATAACAAAATTGACACATGTTCAATATTAATTCGACTTATTCGAGTTTCAACTAAAATTTTCCCCAAATACAAATGCTATTTAGAAGTTTCTCTACGCGGATACATCAAGAAAATTAAGATGTGTGGAGTTTTGTTGCGGGGAAGGTATCATCCATATATCTATAAGACAGCTGGATGGTTGCTGATGATTGGTTTGATTTTTGGGGACCTCGATAGATAAGACATTCCGACAGCTGGACATTATTGGCTTTTTAAAAACAGTCGTACTTCTAATTCAAGTTTCTCATGGTTTTCTATCTTGTAAAGGCATGCCTGGACGGTGGAACATGCATGCATACATACATACTTTTATATGCACATATTATTGGCTCATACCAAACTTGTGTACTACTTTCTCATAGGTTTGTTTGTACAAGCATGCATGAAGCATATACATATATTCCAATATGTCTATATATGTACAAACACAGACATGCACAGTATATATATCTTTTATATATATATATATATATATATATATATATATATATAAGTGGCCATTGACCACCTCATATTCGGTACCAACTTACACCGATTAAATCTAAATTCGAATCGAGTCAAACAATTTAAGTGTAAAGTTCATATTTAATGTGATAATTTTAGAAAGTATTTCAATTGTATGCTAGTGTGATGGTGCCTAAAAACTGTTTCAATAAATTATACCAAACTTTCAACTAAAATGTAATTTTATGAAATTACAAGATATCACACTACGCTGTAAGATCACTCAATTACATGACAGGCCAGTATTCCAATCTAAAAGCATCATAAATATTCATTTATAATTTGATGTCTGAATAGATGCCTTTTTTTGTTTCTTTTCTTTTTTCGGTAGTTGCATAAAGAAATATGATAAGGAAGTACGTAGTTAAGGAATTGATTCAGTTCTCATTTTATTTTTCTCTAATTTTCTTTTTTTTCGGTTTAGTTGTCTTGCTTTGCATTATAATATGGTAATTAAACATATTAGCTTGGTTAAGATGACTATAAAATACAAATAATATTGCACTCAGTAATATTTAGATCTCCCCCACTCCCCACAATTTAAATCGAATTAATTTTTTTTTAAATTTAACCCCTATAAATAATAAAAATTATTTTAATATTTTATAAAAAAATTAATCTCATTTTCAAACAAAATTTTTTACATTCTTCCTTGATTGGTTTTAGGAGGTTCCGTTTGTATTATTAACACCAACTCAGTTTGGATCTTCTATTGCATAATCATGTTACATCTTTTATTATATTCATCAATATACACCACATGTGTTGGTGAACGATCGAGATAAGAAAAAAGAAAAATTAATGATATAAAAAACAAATATAAAGACTCTTTTTTTTTTATCTCAATCGCTGACCAACACATATAATATACATTAATTAATATAATAAAAAATATAACATAATTATGCAATAAAAGATTCAAAGCAACTATTATCAAAATCTTATGTTTGACTTATAGCGGTAGAGATAGAGGCAGAGGCAGACATATAGGCTCAGCCCACCTATAATATATGTTGGGTGGTTCGATTGGCAAGTTCGGTAGGCGATTAATACAAGGAAGTTTCAACTTATATGGTCCAATAATACATTTGTACCCCATTAATCCTACCAAGTATGAATTAACCATTTTTCACTAGATGAGGGTCCCCCAACTTCTAGTTTTTCAAGTCTTGCATCAAGTACTCTTTTGTTTACATCACTCATTTGAAATTCATCTAAACAGCTGTCATTATTTAATTATTTCCATTAACTTAATTTATATAAGCTGCACTTATATGTATATTTGTTGACACCACCGTAGGCCCGTCTCAATGTTCTTAGCGGTCTAAAACAAAAACTCAATACAGGGCCTATAATTAATTTACCACTAATTTAAACACATATAATACATTATCAAAAATTATTCTTAATAATAATCAAAATAAACTACAATATGAAATTAGGAACAAATAAAATGCTCAATAGATAAAGAATATACAATTTATTTGACCAAATTGTTTAATATGTGTAAAATTTAAATAATTGATTTTCTTTATCAAGTTGGACTGGTATTTTTGTTTACAAATGGCTCATTTATTTTACTTAAAAAATCACTGAAATTAAAAAGAAAAAAGAAAAAAAATTATGCGGCTATTTGAGGGCCTTAAAGCCCTTACTTTATTTATCTTACCCTTGAGCCAGCCTTATCAGGCCAATGTTTACGTACATAAGGCAGACAAGGCAAGGGAGGCCTCCAAATTTTGGGGGGCTCATAATTTCTTTTCCTGTTTTTTTAAATGCAAAATCAATCAGCTTGTTTAAAAACAAAAATCTCAATTCAACTTAATAGAGAAACCTAGTTATTTAAATCTTGCACATGTTCAAGGATTCAGTTAAATAAATTGTGATTTTTTATTGAGTGTTGTATTTTTTTTTTTTATACTATAGTTTTATTCAATTATTATTTAAATTTATTTATTAATAATATATTTATTGTGTTTAAATTATTGGTAAATCATAGGTCCTATTTTGAACTTTCACTTTAGGCCATTAAGAATATTGACAGAAATGCTGAAGAACAAAGGCAAAACACATGCATATATAATCTATTACTTGGGCAAAATTCTATTGAAGACGTAGAGGGTGTTCGGGATTGCTTTTGCTATTAGAGAAGCTGAAGTTATTGAAAAAGTTGAGTAGTAAAAGCTAGTTGGTAGTGTTTGAAAATAAAAATGAGAATCAGTTAAAAGTTGATAATAAAAGTGTGGAATGTTTGAAAATAAAAGTGAAAAGCAGTCAAAAGTTGGTAGTTAATAATTTAAAAAGTTCAATTTATTTATGAAAATACCAAGAAACACTTTTAAGCTAATAGAAACAATTCCTTCTAGCTTCTGCTTTTTTTCAATTTAATTTAAGCAAAAGCTTATGTAATCAAACACTCAAAATAACTTTTTTAAAGCTAAAAGTAACAAAGTGATGTTTTAAGCAATTTCAAACACCCCCATAGTCATTGACAGAACAAAACTCCTAAGAATAGGCGAACACTTATTAGGTATAGACTATCGATAATATAAAGAATTAAATATAAAAAATAAAAGATATAATAAAAGAACAAACAAGAAAAGTAATAAAAGGCAATTAGACTGATCGTTCAAATTTAATAATACACACACACACGACTCTGCCTCTTAGCCTAGCTAGTATATTAACAAGGGACAGGGTCCATAAAAACTGTAGTACTAACTTGTTCCGACCTTAAGATTAATATCTGCAAAGCTATATTTATATTCGGCAAGGGCCATTAGTAATTCAATCGTTATGGAAAAATAAATTGTGAACTTAATTATAGATATACTATTACAACTTAGAGTGTAGCTTGTATGCATGTGTAATTAATAATTGCACAGGTAAACAATTATGTTGGGTTCACAACTCCCTAGGAAAAGATAAGGATATATTTCAATCTTTTGGACACTAGAAAACAAGTTGATGCGGGCAAATAATCATGGACGTGACCATTTAATTTATAAAATATGCTCAAGAAATGATTAACCCCACTTGAGGACTTTCCTTAGCTGTAATCTGAGTTTTGATTGGTTTATAAAAGTAATTAGGTCAAGATCGGTCACCCAATGCAAGTGTTGCTTTCATTAATTTCAGTCCATATTCGGTGACGAAACTAAGGAACATGCTTATCCTTTGGCCAAAAATTAAAGACAAAATATTGCTCATCCGAGTGAAGCCATGAATTTTCACCACTTATCCATGAAAAATTCTTACATGACATGCATGGGTGTTTGGCCTCGTAATTGAATCCAATGAATGATTTATGGCTTTTCATTAGTATATGGCTCACTATATACTTTGTTTTCAACTAAAATAGTTTTCTATGAGAAATACACTCGAAAAAATTTTATATTCTCAAATGCAGAATTCTAAACTGCCATTCCTTAGTATTTTGTGTATAACTCTACGTAGGGATGGAGGCACGGAGCCGGGGCTGGGGGGGGCTTAGAGAGGGTGGTCGTCCCCCCTCAAGTTCATATTAAGTTAAAATTAATCTATATGTATTTTTATGAAAATTTTGAATTTTGTCCCCCTCGAGTCATTAAAATCCTTTAATATTTTATGGACACGTTTGAAATTGAATTTCCTACATAAGCTGCGTAATGCCTTAGTGAGGTAGGTCCCACTTTTGGCATTTGGTAAGCATATTTGTTTTGGTATTATAACTTTCTTAATTAAAATTTCTTAACAAAGTGTATGTTTGATTTGTTTGTGTGAAGATGGCATTTAGGCCTTCAAAGTCTATTTTACCCTCATGTCATTCCCTATTTTTGATCCTTAAGTGAGCCCTATTGCAATACCAAAAACTCCACCATATTATGATGTTTTCATTTTCAGCATAGCAATATTAATGTGTTCTCATTAATATTAAGAACTCAATAATAGGATTAAGTACATGTATTTCATTTTCAACTAAACAAACTTTTAAGGTAATATTTTTCCATATTATGTGTTCATGAATAAACTTGATTGAGATGCTTAATTATTATTTTCCTTTTTTTGGTTAAATTAATTTATATAGACATTCCCTTTTATATTTACTCAATTTTTTTTTGAAAAAAATTCTATTAATTAAATACGAAACCATGTGAATTCTATTAATTATTGGCATGCAAACACATTCAAATATGTAGTACCATTAGTCCATCCATATAAGTAATTGTTGCTCCGTTCACCAATGCCCACTACCACAAAACAAAATAACAATTTCCAAGTGGGCATACATCTTGACAAACAGTTTACAAGCACCCTTACAAAAGCCCCTAAGACAAATGTTTGAGCACCATGAACTAGCAAATAAAGATAGGATACCTAAATAATTCACTTTTACAAAGTTCAAAAGTAGTTCCATAAGCCCAACATTTGATTTACCAAAATAAACGACAGCCCTAACGCGCATTATCCCGAACGAGTAGACGGCAAAACCGCTCTCTTGCTTGGTTAGACATTCCCCAAAAGAGATCCATATCAGCTTTGTTGTGTCCCAAATAATGCACGGCATCCACGCGCTCTTCGATAGTCAAACCATCGAGTTCGGACACAGCATTGTAAAGGGCACGGCGTAGTGCAGATTCATTGTCGATGGCAGTTTCATTTGTAGTGGCAGCAAAGGATGTAAAATTACTGAGTCTATAAACAAGTATGCCAAGTGAAGCACTTGTCCTTTCCAAGTATGACTCGACTGTTGCTTCAAAATGGGGGACATTATCTTGAGACTTCTTACGCTTGGACACAGAACTCGTCGGCTGTTGGGATCCACTGGCAATGGACGTTGACACACTAGGCTGCACTGGATTGCTCTGTGTTTCAGGTTCCATGTTGTCACCTGTTTCATCGAGGCTAACAGTCATGTTATTTTCTTCTTCTTCTTCGTTATTTTCTTGAAACAAATTATGCATTGCATCATTGGCATCCATAGCCTCAGACCCATTAGCGCGGTCATTCCCGAATATGTAACACCAACGAGGGTACAAAGGATGAGCTTTGCCTTTCACATACTTCACGTCCGGGTGTTTCTTCACAAAAGAGAGAGAGAGAGAGAGAGAGAGAGAGAAGATTGAGGATAATGATGATTATTGCACACTCCAGTAAGCACAACAATAAGGAACAATACTCAATTATATCTAATTATTCTAAGATCCAACAGAACAACCCATCAACTTTTCTTCAACTAAGTCTTTCACATAAGGTAAACCTTTTAAAGTAAAATTATGAGCTTTTCCAGAATAACAACACATTGTCCACCGTTGCTTTTAGCCCTCAAATTTGTATGCATTTCTTAAAATGAAAATAGAAAAACAAAAAGAGCTCTGTTGAAAATATGTAGCTATTTATACATGTCTATAAAAATGCAATAATATCAATATCATTCAAATATCCCCAAACAAATATGTCCACTGCTATATATTAAAATTGTATGGAATAAGGATATAATTTACCCTTTCAGCTTCATCCCATATAGCTGGGGAGTCAACCAATATCATGCATGTCGCGTGATCGAACGAGGCCCCTGTTCCGCCAGTTCCCCCAATCACTGCATCAATAGCCAGCTGGTATCTTTTCCACAATTGAAGCTTCGACTTAATGTGCCTAGAGAGTAGACCACACCCTGGTCTAGACTCACCTAGCATAGTCTCCAAACGATGCATATAACCACCCCGGAACTTTCCATCGCACTTCCAACCTTCAGCTCTCAAAGTCTCCAAAGCAACCAACAAAGCTTCTTCTTCCTCCTTACCCCAGTAACGCCTTGGTTGTTGAGAGTTCCTCGAGTTAACTGAACGGGAACGCTTACTACCACTTAAAGATGACATTCTCTGCACAAGAATATTATTTCAACTCAACTATCGATACAATATGTTCCAAAGCTTTCCATACAGTATATACCATATGATGTGTAAATGTATTTCATTGAAAGGCAATCACATTTCATCTCAAAAATCAAATTAGCAAATAAGCAACTAACAAACTGCCTTAAACAGATTCTAATTCATAAAATCCGAAAGTTGAAAAACTAGTAGTCATATAAACATCATAATGTAAGCAAAGCAAAAGATTCCACAAATACCAATTCTACAAAAAAAGCATACAGGAAATCCATTTTCTCCTATCTGTCTAAGGTAATTAGACAAACTTGAACACCAATTAACCCCTCCAAGTGTTATACATATTGTTGGCTAAAGTGTCTCTCCATTCCGACCAGAAATTTGAAACCTCCATGGTTTCCACATATTGAGTTCCACTTCCATTGTGGAACTCGTTCTGAAGCTCATCAAGCTCAGCTTCTATCGGATCAATTTCCATGTTCAGTCGTATGTAGTTGTGTAGTAGGGCACAACATAATATAATCATGTTTTGGGTCTTGATTGGGTAAAAACATTTGCTTCGAAGAATTGCCCATCTGCCCTTCAACGCTGCAAATGACCTCTCAATTATATTCCGCGCCTTGCAGTGTTTCATGTTGAAGAACTCTCTTGCCGTACGAGGAGCAGCTGTACCAGCACCCCACTCGTCGAGGTGATATCGGGTACTTCGATAAGGGGTTAGAAAACCCTCGCAGTTCATGTAACCACCATCGCATAAGTAGTAGGTACCTAAACAATCAACAAGTGCTGTTTATAATTTAACTTTGGGCTGCAAAAGTTAAGGAACTGCTACACAAACTGAAAAAACTCACCAACGGGTACTTTAAGACCCTTGTCTCGGGTAACA
The DNA here is from genome assembly GCA_026212405.1 of Petrea volubilis. Lineage (NCBI taxonomy): Eukaryota > Viridiplantae > Streptophyta > Magnoliopsida > Lamiales > Verbenaceae > Petrea > Petrea volubilis. Next base: position 15,285,268 of record CM047882.1, read on the forward strand.
GCATCTCGTAGAACACGACTGTCAGCTGCAGACCCCTCCCATCCTGTAAGAACATATATGTAGTTCATATCCTTGTTGCACGCTGCCAACACGTTCACAGTAAGGTCTCCCTTCCGATTGAAATATCTTTTCTTATGAGCCGCAGGTACATGAACCTCTATGTGAGTGCCGTCTAACGCGCCCACACAACCCTAAAGAGTTATCGTCATTAAAAAGTGCAAAATTATATATTAAAAACAGATTAGATGAATAACATTACAATAAACTAAACTAGAAATTTAAGTGGAGAATTCTAATAGCGTACCTTGAACCACTTCCATGGTTCAGTTACACAATTGTTGTCAATGGGTTGTGGCTCCACCCAAAGTAAAGGACTTACTCGAAGTAGCGCTTTTAGCCCTTCCTTGAAGTATTTACTTATTGTTTGGCCCGACCGTTTGAAATCTTGTTTAACAATTACGTTTTTCTTGTGATGAGCTAACACCGATAGAAAAATACCCACCTTCTCTGGAACACTCACAAATCTCTCATTGCGTAGTCCACCAACTACCTCAAGCAATTGGCATAGCTTTGCAAAACAATTACGATCCATTCTATAGTGATTGACACAAGTCGTGTCACTTTCATTCACAATCTCACGCAAATATTTCATTTGGTCCGGCATTTTATTGATAACACTCCAACTCAAATGACTTCGCCTAGGCCTCCTTGTGTTATGACGGTTATAATGTTTGCGTGCTAAGCACATAATGTAAATGAAAACTATGTCTCTATAAAAGTGAGCATAGAGACATAGCAGGATGCGGATATATGTCAATTGGTCCATATATATTGCCGGCCGAATGGCTTCATACAAGAAACAGGTGTTTAAGTTGGATTTTCTAGCAAAAAAATGTAAAGTAATAATTACAGTCAACAATCACTATAGTAAAATGAACTCAAATATTTATTTTCAGAAAGCTTCGAATCATTTATGTGAGCACATGTTGGGCACCCATATAAATTTAAATTAAAACAAAAAAGCTTGGCCAAATAGGTAGCATAAAAATATTCTCTAATAGGCATACAAACTTCATTCACCAAGCATTATCACGTATAGTTTGCATATTAAAACAACATATAATTTCCCATCTACTTGACTTAATAGCAAAGCAAATAAATGGCGGATTCAACAATCCATTAAAGGACCTGATATCAATTTTTTATTGAAGAGCACATGCTTGGTTGATTTTTCAAAATTCCACACAAACCCATCAAACAAATAGTAGATGCGAATACATTTCAGATGCATTAAACAAATTTCAGATGCGTATTTAAATTTCAGATGCAGAGAACCCATCAAACAAATTTGAGCAAATAAATTTTTTGTTAATTATCGAAATAAATCGTATTCACAAGTATATTCAAACACCCTTTCAGATGCGTATTTAAATTTCCCAATCCAAACCCTACATATAAATCAAAAAATCATCACTGTTGAATGTAAATCAATAAACCAAAAATCAAATTGATTAACCTTGTAATAGGGTCTTGACTCTTGAACGAGTGATTTTGCTCCCCACAGATATGTTGCCTGAGCGATCCCTTCGATTTCTCTTCAAATTTCGGCCAGAACTCATGAGCAAAATGAATGGGAAAAGTGTGATGTGTTCTTCGTCAGACGAAGATAAAAGCCCTAATTAGATAACTTTATTTCAAAGGGGTAACACAAGTAATTTTACAAGCCTATTTCAAGGGCAAAAATGGAAAATCACATGGGCTAGTTGAAATGCTTTACCTGAAATTCCATAAAAGCACCTCAATTGTGAGATTGTTATAGTTAATTGTATGGAATTTCTAATTCAAGCCGCATTACAAAAAACGGCTCATAAGAAATTCCGGCCTCTTTTCAAACGTGCTTAAGTTGGTGTTTCAGGAGGCTTAAATGCTTGATAAGCATAAATCAAACGTGTCCTATAAAAGTTTTACCTTCCCCCAAAGTAGAAATTTCTGGCTCGATCCCTAATTTTATGTAGAAAAATATATGTTTCTAACACTATACTTTTTTGTTGAATGTTAGACATTTGTAGATATCCCTTGATATATGACTTACCATCTAGTTCATTCTTAATTAAAAGTAGTTTTTATGAAAAAAGAGTCCAAAATCTATCATGTTCTTGAACACAGAATTTTAAATTGCCACCCTTAGTATTATGAGTAAAATTCTATGTAGAAACAAGCTTTTCTGACACCGCATTTTTTTTTTTGTTTTAAAACTATATATTCATAACTTTTTGGGTATATTAGTCAGCTGATTATTCATTCCCAACCAAACTACTGCTTAGCAGAAGTCCACCCTAAATTTGTCAAGTTTTCCTTCATAATTTAAAAATATGAATATTCACAAAAATTGGAACCCTAAATTAATTATTCAATGTTCATTCAAAAAAAAATAATAAAAGAAAAGAAAAAAGAAAATCAAATTCACCTACTTTTTTTAGAGGAAATTTTGCAACTTGAGCTATGGTTTTGTAATTCACTGTAATGAATCAAAGTTTGAAAAACTTTTTATTCAACTAACCAATGCCTCTTCGTCCTTAATTCCTCAAATCTAAGTTGCACCACCTTCGATTGATTCCGAGTTCAACTCCACCTATTTGTGTGCTCCTCACAATAAATCCAATTCAAAAGATAAAAATTGAGCGAGGAGTCCGAACAAAGAATGTCATAGAGTTACACCACTACGGACTAAAATCCAAGTGTCCCTTTTCTCGCTTTTCGATTAAGTTAATCATTTAGTTATTTTCTTTCATTGTTCCCGTCGTTGCTACTTTTATTTATTTTTTTTTGGAAATTGAAGTTTTGGTGGTATCTGATTTTGGGTTTGGATTTTAGAGTTTTGGATGAATTTTACTTCCATTTATGAGTTTTTGATATCTCTATTGGAAAAATTTTCGTTTGGATCAATATTTTGTCTGCTTGTTTATGCCCACCCTTTGTCATATATAGTGTTACTATGGGTGTGAACGAGTCGAGACTGCTCAGGTTTGATTTGAATTTCTTATTGAGCTTGCAATCTTATTTGAGCATGATTTGATTGTTAAACGAGCTTTAATCGAGCTAAATTCCAATTGAGTTCGAATAATTTGGCATTTTTACATGTATCATCATATTTTAATTCATCAAGTTGATTTCGAGTTGAGGTTCAATCAAATTTTATTTACTGAAAAGAATGTGTTGAATCGTGGTTTGCTAAGCTTGATCAATTGTGTTCAATTGTGCTTTTTATGATCAATCGAGAATCGAGTAGCTCATTTCATTTTCAACCCAATGTGTTATTAGATATATATTTATCTGTGAATTTAGAATAAAAGCTGATAATGTTAAAGAAAAATTCCAAAAAATTGTATTATCTTGATGTAACAATGTTAAATATACTAATTAAGGGTCTGTCCAATTATTGCTAGATAAATGGGTATGATCAGATGCATTGGAGGTTTTGGTACATGTGAATGAATGTTTTGATTTTTGTGGTTGGTTTTATAGGGTTAGCAAAGTTAAAACAAGAGCGAGCCCAGCATGAAACATGTGCTTTTTTTTTTTTTTTTTTTTTTCCGATGGTTAGCATGAAACATGTGCTTGGTCATTCATATCTTTGGTTACTTGTGGGGAAAATGTCATTTTTGTTGCCAAGGAGTTACTGAGAATGTTAATACTTTTTGTGTCTAAATAATAGCATAACTTGTATGGATAAACATCATTTTCACCAAGTATGTACAAACTTGTAGGGAAAGTATTAATTTCTTCAACAATTATTTTCTTGATTTACCTTTCGCCTTATCAAACCAAAAATTTATACATTATCCTTACTAGTTTCTTTCACCGCAGTTTTGTTAGAAGCATTTACAATCTATAATTATATGCAATGTTTTCAAAATTGGACCGGACAGGCCAGTTCGACCAGTGACCAGTGGCTGATCCGATCCGAACTGCACTCAAAACCTAGGGGTGACTCGGCCCGCCTGGAACCGGTCAAAACTGGTGAAAAACCGGTCAAACCGGTCCCGGTTCATGGACCGGTTCGGCGGGCCGGTCAAATTTTCCTTTTTTTTCCCCCTATTTTTTAGATTAAAGTCTAATACTAAACTAAAGTCTACAATCTGAAATCTCCCTCTCGGTCTCTGTTTTTTGTTTTTGTAAGAACAAAACCCTAGCCACCTTTCCCGTCGACCTGCCGCTCCCACTGCCGATCAAGCCCCATCCCCTACCGTGCCACCAGCCTGTTGCCGTTTGCCGCGCCGCCTGCTGCTGGTGCTGTGTAACAAGCAAAAACACCAACAAGGAGAAGGAAAGTGATCGAGACCTGGAAGCCGCACACCTGAAGCTAGCTTCGAAGACTAAACACAATCAACACAGAAACTCAACTCGAGAGAGAGAGTAAGGAACAAACTGAAACATTCACTAAAATTGGGGATGAATTCCATTTACGGAGAACTTGGGTATTTGTACCCAGCAACCAACTAATCAAATAGAAAAAACTAACTAACTGAACAGACTAACAACTCTGGTTAAAACGTAATATGCAGATTACACGTTTTACTTTTACTTGAAGAAACGTAATACTAATCTCAACTAACTAAGCCGCTTTTTCCCTTCTCCACACGCTTCTTAGATGCCACACGCTTTCTCCATAAAACGTGACTCCTCCTTGTAACTCATTCTTCCACGTTAACAACTTCAAGGCTGAACATTATTCCTTCTTCAACTCGCTCTTGTCGTGGTGATCACCTCCATTCCTGACTTCACAATCCTGCAATAAGAAGGTTAGCAAATTTGGATCATTACATGTTGGTAAGGTTGTTTTTTTAATTTTTCTGTTTTCTCTTTTTTTTTCCCCAAATTTCATCCCTCTTCCCGTCAGCATTTTATCTCAAATCAATTCTCCGCATCTCTCAAAAATATAAGACCGGTCCTATTCTCAATTGATGCCTTCCATGCTGTGGGGCTGTTATAATACTCACATCTTAAGATGTTTCACTAAATATAATGTACTCCACATGATCAAATTCTGAGTCATAATATAAAGCACACTGCATCTCCTTTAAACTTAAATATAGGAGTTTCAACTTTAAAGAAATAAACTGAAAACTTAGAAACACGAAAAAAACTTTATTATGAATTCTATTTTGAAATTATATCTGAATTAGTTGTAGTGCAAAACTTGTGAAGGCAAAAATTGTAGTGCAAACATATGGCTTGTGAAGGCAAAAATTGTAGTGCATTCATATAAGTCTAGTTTTATTTACCCTTGCGAAAAACAAAATAGGCCAAATTTCTTGTTTGGTGGTTATTATTATTATTATTATTATTATTATTATTATTATTATTATTGTTATTATTAGGTTTTCTTTCTCTATTTTTTTAACGTATTTATAATTTTTTTATATAAAAAATTAATTTAATAATTATTACATATTTATGACGTCACACTGGTTCAACTGGTGGTCGAACCGGTAACCAATAAGGCCGCCGGTTCGGTGTCCGGTCCGATTTTCAAAACATTGATTATATGTCAAATTTTACCCATTCTTAATTTAACTAACTAGGATTACTCTGCTGTAACTATTAAGTTATCACGGAATTTTTCCTTTTCCTTATTTTGTTTGATAATTTATCATGAATTAAATGAAACTCATAAAATAAGTAAAAGAAAAGTTACTATAATTTCTTCTTTTTCAGTTTTTCTCTATTTTAGTGCTAAAGAGTAGGGGTAATTGCGGTTTGATTTTGACTTCTTCTTCACAAATTTGAAATAGAATTGCCTTACACGGATTTTTCTAAAATATATTTCAAATTATAGTTTTTTAATGTACAATTGAAAGTGTGTTTTAACACGGTTTGGTGTAGTCTGGTGATTTTAAACAATAAAAGAATATATAATTAGATGAAAGTAAGAAAAGTACAATCTTTCAATATTTGTAAAGTATTTGAATTAATATTAAAAAAATCAACACATGACAATAAAATTTTTGAAATAAAAAGGTATGAAGACTAAATTTATAGAGATCATAAAGGTAATAGGAATAATGCAACTTTGTACATTTAAATCAGGTCCAAAAAATAATATTGATTAGCACACCTTAATTTTTAGTATGATGTAACATACAAAAATTTTAGTTCATGCATAATTTAATAACGAATGGTTATATGTGTTTGAAAAATATTGAATGACTAAAACAATGTCTAATGAAATTCGGAACAATTAAAGTATGATTAGTGAATCTATCTTATGCAATTAAGAGATTAAGTTAAATAAATGGATAAATTTAAACATATATTTAATATGTGAACAGTTCAGTTCAGTATGATTTGCAGAGAAAATTGTAAATGAATCAAACTTGCGGTGCGACCTTAAATTTAATTGTTAAACAATGTTTTTTACTAAACGAATTGACAAAAACGATAATATTCGGTGACATACAAACGGTTTGGGCAATTTTTAAAAAATTATGCTACCTCTACTAAAGAGGTGGCGAATTTGCTTGTAATCATGGAAAATATCTCAATCATTTTCGTTCCTTCATTTCCAACAAATTCTAAATCGACACCGTAACTCTTTGGGCCAAACGGGGCCTTTTTTGGTCGGTTTCATGAGGTACTCATGCCAAACATGAACAGTCACTACTAGAAAAAATGCAATTAGCCACGAATTTGACAAAAAATCCGTGGCCTAGGAGATTAGCCACGGATTGGCCACGGATAAGCCACGGATTTTTTCCGTGGCTAAAAGTGGCGTGGCTAATCGTAGCCATGGCCATTTAGCCACGGCTGGGATTAGCCACGGATTGGCCACGGCCTGGCCGTGGCTAATAGCCACGGTCAAACCGTGGCCAAATTTGGCCACTTTTTTTTGGACATGCCTGGCCGTGGCCACTGGAAAAAAAAAGGCTAAATCAAACTAAACCCAAAACCCTACCCACGCCCCAACCTGGACCCGCGTCCTCCAAGCGTTTTTTTTTTGCGCTCAAGAAGATTCAAACACGGGACGTCAATGTTGTAGTTGGAGCATGAAACCGTTGCGCCAAAGGAATTCTTTGGTTATTGATTGCTTTTTATTATACTTAAACTATATTTTTACAATATTTTAAACTAAAATTATCTAATAAATTTCATTAGTTTTATCAATTTTTGTTATTTAATTTTAGTAATTTTTATATATTATTAACCAATTATGTTTTTTAAATTAAAGATATTTACCTTCGACTTTATCGTTCATTATTCAGTTTTTCTTTTTATGACAAATATTTAATAAATTAATATATCAAAAACAAAAATTATAACAAAAATCTATTTATACAATTTATATTTAGATAATAGCAACTTTAATTCGTGATCCTTTGCCAATATCTTCGTATATGTGTGGTATTATATATATATATATATGTCAAGTATACATATCATATATTTATATATATATGTATCTATTTTAAATATGTCCAAGTATATATGTATCAATATATATATATATATAAATGTCCAAGTATATATGTATCAATATATATATATATATATAAATGTCCAAGTATATATATATATATATATGTCCAAGTATATATATGTCAATGTGTATCTTATATATATTAATATATTATATGTACATTCTAATCCTCTATATATAGTCTATATGATATAACTATATATCTATATATAACATATCTAATATATGTTATAAATGTAGAGTGCATATATATGTCGATGAAATATATATATATATATATACATCTAATCATATGTACTATATATGTTCAATCATCTGTATGAAATAAACATATATTAGTGTATTATATATCTAATATATGTACTTATATAGCTAATATATATACATCTAATTAGACATAAATACATATATATATGAGTATATCTAATCTTATACGTATGTAACATATCCAATCATTTATTATATATATCAATATACATAATATACATATATTACTTACGTATTGCAAAAATTAATTATTAAACAAAAAATTAAAGTGGTGCAGTGGTTTGATGCTCTAACTTCAACTAACAGGTCAAGAGTTCAAACTATATCCGGTGCAAAAAAAAACAAAAAATTTGCCCAGGAATTTTTAGCCACGGTCTGGCCATGGCTAATCCGTGGCTGTTAGCCACGGCTTAGTCGTGGCTAAATTAGCCACGGTCTGGCCGTGGCTAATCCGTGGCTAATCCGTGGCTAAAAATAGGCGCCAAATTTCCCTCTAATTTTAGCCACCAAAAATAGCCACGGATTGGCCGTGGCCAATCCGAGGCTAAGTTTTTTTTTTATTTTTTTATTTAAATCCGTGGCTAAAATCCGTGACTATTTGCAGTTTTTCTACTAGTGAGTAGTGCACCGAAGGGAGATTCCATGAGCTTGAAGAGATGAAAATGGGTTTGAATTTCATTTCACACTACCAATGTTTTCAAAATCGGACCGGACCGGACCGGCCGTATAGACCTGTTCGACCGGTGACCATCAGCTGGTCCAGTCCGAACTGCACTCAAAACCCTAGGGTGACTCGGCCCACCTGGAACTGGTCAAAACCAGTGAAAAATCGGTCAAACCGGTCCCGATTCGTGGACCGGTTTGGCGGGCCAGTCAAATTTTCTTTTTTTTTTTTTTTCCTATTTTTCAGATTAAAGTCTAATACTAAACTAAAGTCTACAATCTGAAATCTCCCTCTCTGCCTCTGTTTTTTGTTTTTGTAAGAACAAAAACCTAGCCACCTTTCTCGTCGACCCGCCGCGCCTCGCCGCTCCTGCCGCCGATGAAGCCCCGTCCGCTGCCGTGCCGCCAGCCTGCTGTCGTGTGCTGCGCCGTCTGCTGTTGGTACTAGTAAGGTTGTTTTTTTATTTTTCTGTTTTCTCTTCACCCCCCCTCCCCCCACAAATTTCATCCCACGTACCGTCAGCATTTTTTCTCAAATCAATACTCCGCATCTCTAAAAAATATAAGATCGGTCCTATTCTCAATTGATGCCTTCCATGCTGTGGGGCTGTTATAATACTCACATCTTAAGATGTTTCACTAAATATAATGTACTCTACATGATCAAATTCTGAGTCATAATATAAAGCACACTGCATCTCCTTTAAACTTAAATATAGGAGTTTCAACTTTCAAGAAATAAACTGAAAACTTAGAAACACGAAAAAAACTTTATTATGAATTCTATTTTGAAATTATATCTGAATTAGTTGTAGTGCAAAACTTGTGAAGGCAAAAAGTTGTAGTGCAAATATATGGCTTGTGAAGGCAAAAATTGTAGTGCATTCATATAAGTCTAGTTTTATTTACCCTTGCAAAAAACAAAAAATGCCAAATTTTTTGTTTGGTGGTTATTATTATTATTATTATTGGGTTTTCTTTCTCTATTTTTTTTATGTGTTTATAATTTTTTTATATAAAAAATTAATTTAATAATTACTACATATTTAAGACGTCACACTGGTTGAATTGGTAGTCGAATCGGTAACCAGTAAGGCCGCCGGTTCGGTATCTGGTCTGGTTTTCAGAACATTGCACACTACTTTATGATTATTATGGCCTTGTTTTGGATGTACTTAAAAAAATTGCTTCTCGAGTAATATTTTTTGTAGTTGAGCTTTTTTCTAAGCTAAGCAATTTTGCATTTAGATGTAATAATAAAAAGTATTTTAAAAGGTGTTTTTATTTGAAACTACCATGAGTAGCTTCTAAAAAAAGTCCAATTTTGGCATTTTTTTTGGCTTCTGTTTTTTTAAAAAAGTCCATCGAATTATAATTTTTTTGATTTGAATGCTTTTTTTTAAAAAAACAAATCCTTCTATTCTAAAAAAAACTATCCAAATGGGCTCTATATCAACAAGAGACCAACTTCAACAATATTGCTTTTGTACTTGACAAATTTTCTCTGACTGCTCTCCGCAGTAACCCTACGAGTGCTGTTTCTTGGCAACAGCAAGGGGTGAGGGACAGTGAGAGATCGCCCTAGGTAAGGGGTTTTGCTTGCATCGAAAGTGATCTCAAACGATGGCGAACCATTCCGTCAACCTCCTTGCAGAGGAACTCAACAGCCTATCGGTCCGAACGAAATCTTTCGGCGAATTGAAGGCGGCTACAGCAACGGGTTTGATATGCACAGTGTTGTCACAAAAACTATACATCAAAGAGAAGTTCAAAGCGGCATGGAAGAGAATGTGGAAATTGAAGGGGAAACATGTCTTTATTGATTTGGGACCAAATCTATACATGGTGCAACTTGACAACGATGAAGACAAGACAAAAATCCTAGCGGGATGGCCATGGCTATATGAAGGACAGCTAGTGATATTCGACGACCTCGACCGGCACACATCACTAGAGGACCTTGACTTATCCTCTTCACCTTTTTGGATTCGCATCGGGAACATACCGGTAATTTGCGATAAAGAGGATCTTGCTTCGCAAATTGGAGCATCGTATGGAGGAACTCTTGCCTCCGAAATAATAGGAAACTCTATACGACTACGAGTAATGCTTAACTTGGGCCATCCTCTGCGACGGGGCAGGTTCTTGGACATACCGAGATTAGGAACGCATTGGGTGTGGTTCCAATACGAACGACTACCAGGTTTCTGCTACAGGTGCGGGAAGCTGGGCATCACCGTAAGGAGTGCCATGAACCAGAATCAACGAACGAGGACATAGACGAAAGCATTTTACCATTTGGCACTTGGCTACACTACGGCACGGGTAGAGGATTCTTGCCGAATGGAGAGAGGGCGAATAGTCAGGTTCAAACAGGGCATATCTACATGAAATCTCATCCTCAGACTGGATCGGGGAAGATGGAGGGAGGCCACAAACCTTGGGAGGTGGGGAGCCCGGACAAAATCTTGGCGACTGGAACCAACGATGATCACGTGCCGGAAACAATTGAATGTCGACGCCCAGAAGCCGGTCTGAATCTAGACGATGGCCCGCTAAGGAAGGATTGTGTCCCGGATACTGAGATTCAAGGGGATATGGAAAGCGCAGATTCTGCACGCAAGAATCATGGCACAGCTGTATATTTGGCAACAAGAATCCCACAGGATTCATTTACAAACTATACATGCGAGCTGGGCTTGAGTGGGGTGGCAGCGCAGGGAAATCAGAAAATGGGGCCTGGGCCAATGGATATCCACTCGGTGGATAGGCCCATGCCACACTATAGCCCATGTGGAACCTGGGACAAAGAAAATAATCCAGTGAATACGAACTTTACCAATTCAGTCGTGGGCCATGCTCCAAAAAAATTCACTAGAATTCATCGAGCTACTGAGGGCATTACCTCACGTGATGTGATACTTAGAGAGCGAGGCACCATACGTGCAAGGGAAGAGGCAGACAGTGATGATGCAACATAGAGGAAAAAGACTCGAGTGGAGGATGCAGAAAACATTTTTGACAGCGCGGTGGTTGGGCGGGAGACCCAACCCCGCGCACTCCAAATGTCCCTTATGGCCTGGAACGGACGAGGGCTTGGGAACCCTCGGACCGTTCGCCATCTACGGACTTTTGTCCGCGCACAAGATCCCAAGCTGGTTTTTATTTCGGAAACCCGCTTAGCTAGCGACAGGATTGCGGAGTTGTGTAGAGATTTGGGCTTCCAAAATTCAATTAGTGTAGATTGCCACCAGCGCGCCAATGGCAGAGAAGGGGGCGGCTTAGCTTTCTTATGGAATGAGCCGTATGATGTACATCTTTTATCCAAATCTTCACGGCATATTGATGTGAGGATTCGCCGTATTGGAACCAACACACAGTGGTTTTGTATGGAAGTTTACGGTAACCCGATTACGCATAGGAGGGCCGAGACATGGCAGCTTATTAGCAATCTACGGCGGGTGCAACAAGTTCCATGGCTCGTCATTGGGGATTTCAATGAGGTAACTGATGCTAGTGAACTCTTTAATATAACTAACAGAACAGCGCGCCAAATGTCTGATTTCAGGAATTTCATTGATAATTGCAACCTGTGTGACCTTGGTTTTGCGGGGACACCTTTTACTTGGAGTAATAAACAAAGGGGAGATGCAAGAAAAGAGGCCAGACTTGACAGTGCTTTGGCTACCACGGAATGGCTACATATATTCCCGACGGTCCACATGAGGCACTTTCCGATGGCTGTCTCCGATCACACAATCCTTCTTGGGCAATTGAGTTCTGACATATTCCGAGCCAAACGAATGTTCAGATTTGAACAATTCTGGACAAAGAAGTTGGAAGCAAAAGAAATTATCCGTCGAAATTGGGAGAGTAGAGAGGAGATTTTGGGAAGCTCGTTCACTAGTATTTCCCGGAAGATGCAAAGGTGCGCGACAGACCTTACCATATGGAACAGAACCCGAGTTGGCAATTTATCCCATTGGATAAAAAAGGCCCAGCATGAGCTTGATGTGTTAACAAGAATGATACCGACGGCGGATCGGGATGATAAAATAAAAGAGATTGAAAAGAGTCTTGTCTCTCTTCAAGATGACGAAGCTCAGCTTTGGCACCAACGCGCCAGGGTGAATTGGATGAAATACGAGGACCATAATACCACTTTTTTTCACCAGATGGCTTCGGGAAGAAGGCGACACAATCACATTTGGGTGTTCAAAAATCCGAGTGATCAGACTGCAACTTCACAGCAGGAAATGGAAAGCTTGGCAGTGGGTTATTTTTCGGACCTCTTTGCAACCTCTACGCCGTCACCACCGAGGGACCTAGCGGAAATCATACGAGGAAGGGTGACTGATGAGGATAATGCAGATCTAGTATCGAGGCTCTCAGCAGACGAAGTGTGGCATGCGGTAAAAGAGATGCATCTGTCCAAGGCCCCGGGTCCGGATGGTTTCCCGGCGGGTTTTTACCAACATTATTGGGGCATAGTGGGGCCGAATATCGTGCAAGCTTGTGGGTCGGTGCTTGAGAACCCAAGTTCGGAAGCAAGTGTGGAAGCGTTGGAAAAGATAAACAAAACAATGATTGCTCTCATCCCAAAGAAACAAGGTTCGAGTTCTATTACCGACTATCGACCAATTAGCCTTTGCAACGTCACTTACAAAATCCTTTCGAAGGCCCTTGCCAATAAGCTGAAGCGAGTGCTGCACAAGGTCATTTCGGAGAACCAAAGTGCTTTCGTGCCGGGCCGATTTATCTTAGACAATGCTTTGATTGCGCATGAGGCAATCCATACCCTTCAAAGGCGCAAGCGGGGCAAAATCGAGGAAGTTGCGATCAAATTGGACATGGCGAAGGCATATGATCGTGTCGAGTGGGGTTTCCTCTTATCTGTGATGCAATGCATGAATTTTGATTGGCGTTGGATTGAGTGGATCTACTTATGTTTGAGGACGGCGAGCTTTCAACTCCGTATAAATGGGCGCTTGTCTTCAAGCTTCAAGCCATCAAGAGGCCTACGCCAAGGGGACCCTCTCTCCCCCTATTTATTTTTGTTATGCTTAGAGGCTTTTTCGGGGTTTCTTTCTGAAGCAAACAGACAACGCACGATGCAGGGAATTAAATTATGCAGCGTTGTCCCCCGAATCTCTCACCTACTCTTTACCGACGATTCCCTCGTTTTTAGCCAAGCTAATAGAAAGGAGGCTGAGCAGCTGTTAGAAGTTCTGCGAAAGTATGAGACTCAGTCCAGACAGAAGATAAATCTGTCAAAAACACCCTTATTTTTAGTGCAAACACAAGGCCCGAAACGAAGGACATGATTTGCCGACTGCTCTGCTGTTCTCACACTCCTTTGGAGTCCTACCTTGGGCTGCCGACTTTGTTCGGGGGCGCCAAGAGACAGAAATTTCAATTCGTGATTGATCGAATTTGGAGAAGTTTACAAGGGTGGAAAGGAAAATTACTTTCGGCTGGGGGGAAAGAAGTACTTCTCAAAGCCGTGGCACAAGCAATTCCTACATACGCGATGGGTGTCTTTGAATTCCCAGCCAGCGTATGCAAAGAGATCAACTCCTTATGCTCTCGGTTTTGGTGGGGAGAAGTGGGCGAAAGGTGACGAATCTGCTGGGTGTCCTGGTTACATCTTTGTGCACCCAAAGCCGGAGGGGGTCTTGGTTTCGTGATTTCATATCTTTTAACCATGCATTACTAGCCAAACAAGCTTGGAGAGTGTTAGCGAACCCCACTTCTTTGTGCAGCCGGATCCTCTTGGGGCGATATTGCACAACATCCACTTTCTTGAAATGTAGGGCTCGACCATACCACTCTTTTGGATGGAAGAGTCTGCTCTGTGGGTGTGATTGGTTGGCTAAAGGATTGTCGTGGCGTATTGGGGATGGAAAACTTGTCAATTTCTTTCTTGATAGTTGGACCCCCTCACCGATTATCCCATTGCGGCCGCTCCCGGGCTTTGCCCACTCAAACCTGCGCGTGTATGACTGTATCAGCCCAAACACAGGCCAATGGGACCCTGATAGGGTGAGGGCACTGACGGGTGAGAGGGGATGGAGTGAGATTAAAAGCATTCCTATTGTGTTAAATAGGACGGACAAACCTTTTTGGTCTCATGAGGCCACGGGCATATTTACAGTCAAATCAGCCTACAGGCTGTTTCACTGCTTAAGAGGGAGCAACCAAGGGGCACACGAAAGCGATACCCGGGATTTGACCACTTATAAGGCGATTTGGCCCGCACGCCTTCCGACAAAAATCAAAATCTGGTGCGTCCGACTTGTTAGAAACAGGATCCCAACTCGAGTAAATTTGTATCGCCGGGGGGTATCCATTCCATATGTGTGCGAACTTTGTAACCTGGACGAAGAAACGATAGATCACTTTTTCTGTCGCTGTAACCAAACTGGGACAGCTTTTCTGGGGGGCACATTCGGCTCGGACATGACTCGACGACCTAGCTCGGTCAAGGACTTATTTGGGAAGTTCACGGATAAGGAAAAGGAAAATGATTTGTGGAAACTTATGTTAACTTGTTGGAGGCTTTGGTGGCTTCGGAACAAGTATTATTTGGAGGACTCCATGCCACATTTCATTGAGGTTTAGCAGTGGGTAGGAAGTTTCTCCTATGAGGTCAGGGAGGTTTGGCTACAAGACAGCCCGAGAACTCCAACGACATCACCATGTGAGCTATGGAAGCCGCCTCAACCCGGCTATATTAAAGCAAATTTTGATGCGGGCTATGATTGTGATAAGGGGTGTCGGGGGCTGGCCATGGTGGCTCGGGATAATGTAGGGGCCTTTGTAGGGGCGTGCACATGGTACAGCTTCGGAGCTTGTGATCCGCTAGCGATGGAAATGGAGGCGCTTGAGATGGGGTTGGCTTGGCTAACCAAACAGAATGTCCGAAGAGCTCTGATTGAAGGCGACTGCATGCAGATTTTTGAGCTTTTGAAGAACCCGACAGCGTGTATCTCGCTGCACAAGAATGCACTGGACCAGGTGGAGGCCCTCTCCTC
This sequence comes from Petrea volubilis, assembly GCA_026212405.1. Lineage (NCBI taxonomy): Eukaryota > Viridiplantae > Streptophyta > Magnoliopsida > Lamiales > Verbenaceae > Petrea > Petrea volubilis. The sequence continues at coordinate 15,300,709 of CM047882.1, forward strand.
CTTTTTCACTGATATTAAGTTCGACTACGTGCGACGGACGGCTAAGGAAGTTGCTCATACATTGGCGAAACACACATCTCGTACCTTGTCTTCTTTTGATGGATGGGGGGTTAATCCTCCTGACTGTATTGAACATGCGTTGTACAAGGACAAGTTGCGACTTGAATTTTGAAACTCCAGGAACTACATTCCTGAGATTTGCCCATCAAAAAAAAATAAATATTATTTTGGCAAATTACGTCCGCATTCCTTAAAATATGATTAAAAAAAAATTACGAGTATCCCTCAAGGTTTAACACTTTCTTGTAGTCATTAATAGAGATGCCCAATATATGACTTTTCTACAGCCATAGTTGTCAACCCGACCAACACGAGGTGTGTCTCGTCGAGCTTGATAAAATCATTCAATTAATTTTGTTATTCCACCAACTTTCGCGAAGTAATTTTATTTTATACCACAACAACCATCATCGGACAACTATCTATAATCTGACAACACCATTGTTTTATTTTTGAAATCGACTTCATTATAGCTTTTATATCTTGGATTTGTCAAAATCATGCACATCACACCTCAAAGCCCTATTTGGAACAGTAAAAATACAACTCGCAATCATGAATCATGTCTTGTCTTGACGAAAGATGAATTTTATTAAGGTGATACATACATTAAAGGGTATTCGTATGTTTTAAAACAACATAAAATAATTTTTAATTACACTATATCTCAAAAAATATAGACATAATTTTTCCTATTATTTAACTATGTTTGGTACAAGAATTTTAGAAACAAATAGAAAAGAGATTGGTAAGGAGTATTTTTGGTGTTTGGTTGTTATGGAACATAGTACAAATAGAAAATGTAGTGTAAGACATGAAAAATTAATTTTCTTCATATGTCAGAAAAATTAAAAAACAAATATATATGTATGTTAGGAATTTGGGGTACCAAATCAAGAAGTCATACAAACGTAGATAAGAAAATAAACAAGAATAAGATATCAATGTGTGGAATTTTACTTGGTTCACCCAAATCAAGTTGCATCTACAGGCAAGGCGGAGAAATTCAATATTATAACAAAACAGAATACAAACGAGAGATACAAGATCTTACAATCGAGTTTCTCAAAATTTTGCACTAACAAAGCCATCTCTAGGATCAATGATCAAGGCTCGAAGCCAATCCTAGATTCAACGATCAAGTAACTGAAAGATCAATGGCTTAAATCCAAAGTTCACCTGGAACCAATGATCAAGGATAGTAAAAGATCGCCCTGGGCTCTAATACTAGTTTGTTAGGAATTTTGGGCACAAAATTGAGAAGTCATATAAACGAAGACGAGAAAATAAGCAAGAACAAGATATCGATGCATGGAATTTTACATGGTTCACCCAAATCAGGTTACATCCACAGGCAATGAGGAGAAATCCAATATTATAATGAAAGAGCTATACAAACGAGAGATACAAGATCAATGTTTTCTTAGTCTAAGTCTCAAATTAGGCTTCTCTTATGGTACCATATTACAAAACTCCAATATTATAAACTAAGAAGAGAAATAGAGTTCTTATAGGACTCAAAATCTACTAAGAGAATCACATATAAACTACCCACTAAGTAGTGATATAGTGTGGTGCAAATTCTACAATCATAACTAGGGGTGGCAAATGGGCGGGTTGGGTTGGGTTTGGGTTGGGTTCATATGGGTTGGGTTTGAAATGGGTTGGGTACAAAATGGGTTCAAGTATATGGGTTCAAGATGGGTTGGGTCTGGGTTGGGTTGGGTTGAACCCAAATGGATCCAAATTTCAAAATGAAAAAATGTGTATTTCTTATAGTTGGAAGATTGTATTTATCATTATTTATTTTATTATTATTATTATTATTATTATTATTATTATTGCTACTACTTTGAAAAATGTAAAAAATTTTAGCTACCAATTTAAGTCGATTCCTATCATCAATTCAAATTTTTATTTCATTATTTGATAAGTTAAAAAATCAAAAAGTTTCACACACACACACTGCACACACACACACACACAGTTTCACACACACACACACACACACTGCACACACACACACACACACACACAGTTTCACACACACACACACACACTGCACACACACACACAGTTTCACACACACGCACACACACTGCACACACACACACACAGTTTCACACACACACACACACACAGTTTCACACACACGCACACACACACACACAGTTTCACACACACGCACACACACACACACAGTTTCACACACACACACACACACACACTGCACACACACACAGTTTCACACACACAAACACACACACACGCGCGCACTGCACACAGTTTCACACACTGTGTGTGCAGTGTGTGTGTGAAACAGTGTGTGAAAGCGCACACAGTTTCACACACTGTGTGTGTGTGTGTGTGCAGTGCGTGTGTCTGTGTGAAACTGTGTGTGCGTGTGTGTGTGTGTGAAACAGTGTGTGAAAGCACATACAGTTTCACACACTGTGTGTGTGTGTGTGCAGTGTGTGTGTGTGTGAAAATGTGTGTGCAGTGTGTGTGTGAGTGATGATAATGAAAGTAATTACAAATTATAAATCCACACATTCCAAACCCATTTGAACCCATTTTAAACCCAATATAAACCCAAAACCATCTTAACCCAATTGGAACCAAACCCAACCCAACCCATTATAAATTTTTTAAACCCAACCCAACCCAAAACCAATTAAATTGGGTTGAACCCATGGGTTTGAGCCCATTTTGCCACCACTAATCATAACCATTCATTTGTATGTTCACGAGTTTTGTGCAAACCTGCACAGAGTATTCTGCCATAGAAGAATGTTCAATGCAGATGTGCTGATGCTTTTGTTCACGTTTGAACTTTTAAAGTCACACTCAACAAAATCTTCATTTAAATTTTGGTGTCGTTTTATTTTTTCTTTCGATTTGTATTTATTTTCATCATAATGCAGGGAAGTGTGCTCCAATCACTCTTTTATTTTTCGTTACTCATATTTCTATCACCAATACTTGATATCACCATAAACATATTTTTATGACAATAAACAATGAACAATTTCTCTAGAAACGAAAATAAATTTTGTCACCATTTTTCTCAACAATCAAACAATGTTAAATTTGTAAAATCTTTAATTTTCCTTTTCTTTGAGCTTCGGCCGCCTCCTCAACGACACCTATAAACACTTTTTTTTTTTTTTTTTAATGTGTTCAATGCCAAGTCAACTAGTAAGTTTTTGATTTTCCAAATTTTGCTTAATTGGAAAGTCCAAAACTCGATGCATGATTCTACATGAAATTTGGTTCCAGGCCTGTACTCGTCACCTACTCCTCAAAAACAGCCGAAGAAATCCTTAAAACCCAAGACCTCGCCTATTGCAGCCGACCACCCCTGCTTGCCATGCGAAAGCTCTCGTACTCGGGCTTTGACAACGCCTTTGGGCCCTGCAATGAGTACTTGCAGGAGTGAGATAAAAAAGCTCGCTGTGGTCCATTTTCTCAACTTCACCAGGGTGAAATCTTTTAGCCCCATCCACAAGGACGAAATGTCGAGAATGATAAAGAAAATCTCCGAGAAGGGTTCTCAATCGGAGGCCACAAATTTGAGTACAAGAACCGTGTTCTTAACTAGTATGGTTATTTGCAGGGTGCCGTTCGGTAAGAGATACGAGGCTGGCAGCAACGAGATCAAGGAGTTCTATGATAATATATGGGAGTTCCGGCCATGTCTGCATTTTATTTCACCAATTATTTCCCATGGCTGGGTTGGGTTGACAAGTTAACAAGGAAGATAGATAGGTTGGATAGGGTCTTCAGGAGATGGGATGTGTTCTATCAACAGCTCATTGACGAGCACCATCGACCGTATTGGTCGAAGTCGATAGACGGGGACGTGGTTGATATCTTGCTCTAGCTCAAAGATGAAAACCAGGGGTCTTTTGATCTCCCCTTGGATCACATCAAAGCAGTTCTCATCAGTTCAACCATTGGACCAAACACGATCGAACCGATGATGTTATAATTATTTTTAAATAATTATTAATAATATTAAAAATAATTACGTAGTAAATAATAAAACTACTCTTGAACTTCTAATCTTTTGGCACTTTTCAGGTTGAATCTTATCCTTTAAAACCAATATATTGATAAACACTACAGAAAAAACGCCCGATTCCGGCGGAATTATTCCGAAGGGAATTTTTCCCGAAATTTTCTTTTTTTTTTTTTAAAACCGGGGGAAATTTTCCCCCGGTTTTTTTTATTTTTTAAATTAAAAACTGGGGGAAATTCCGGGGGAATATTTCCCCCGATTTTTTTTTAATTTTTTTTATTGAAAACTTATTGAAAATCGGGGGAAATTCCGAGGGAAATTTCCTCCTATTTTTTTTTTCAATTTTTTTTTTAAAAAATCGGGGGAAATTCCGGGGGAAAATTTCCCCCGATTTTTTAAAAAAAAAATTCAAAAAAAAATCGGGGGAAATTCAGGGGGAAATTTCCCCCGATTTTTTTTTTGAATTTTTTTTAAAAAACTGGGGGAAATTCCGGGGGAATATTTCCCCTGATTTTTTTTTTGAATTTTTTTTTAAAAAACCAGGTGAAATCCGAGGGAAATTTTCCCTGATTTTTTTTTAATTTTTTTTAATTAAAAACGTACTATTTAGACATATTAAGCAAAACAATAAACGAAGTTGGAATTAGCTCAATAGCAAGATATTAGTCTTGCATCCAAGAGGTCCCAAGTTTGAGTCCACACAAAAGCAAAATTTTCTTTTTTTTTAAATTAAAACCGGGGGAAATTCCGGGGGAAAATTTCTCCCGGTTTTTTTTTTGAATTTTTTTTTTCCGGCGAAAAATGGCAGTTATATTGGTCAATTATATTGAATGAAAACAAATAATTTAATAATTTAACCTTAAGTTCAATGAAATTAAGGTCTAACAGCAAGACTTCTCATTGCCTTTATTTGAGGCGCAGGTTCGAAACACCCCTCGCTCCCCTCACCTCTTTCACAAAAATGGCTATCTTCGCTTGCGTGCGGCACGGCGCCTTTGAATATAGTGTGGCTCGCTATGTGACGACCCGGTAAACCATGTATTTTAAATTTGGAATTATGAAGTATGTTTACTATTTTATGAGAAAATCCTTTTATTGTAAATAAATATGCATTGCATTACACGCAATTATTAAAATGTGACTTGTTATTTGTGAAGTTGAAACCTGTGAATGTCCCCTCAAAATTTTTATCGAAAACTAACCACAAACCTAAACTGTCGGTTTTAATTTTCTTATTGGTACAATTGTTTCCATATCATGAAATTTAATTTTTATTTTTCTCCCTAATTTCGAAATTAATAATAATTGCTATTTTAGAAACTATACATTTACTAGAAGTAATTATTTACTTCATAATTTTAATATTTTTGAAATAATGTTATCAAATATATATATATATATCCGAAAATACACATAAAAAAATACGTATAATTAGTTAAATATGTCTTCTATTAGTTTAATTACCTATTTATTTCACTTTTATGTAAAATGTGGTAAAAAGAAAGACTACTTGTACATTTTAACTCTTAGTATTTCACCTAACAAAATGTGTTTTAATCTTTACCAATCATATATAATTGTATATTTTGCTATCTCTCCTACCATTATATATATATATATATATATATATATATTTTAAGGAAAATAATTACCTAAGATCATTAAGCTTCCTAAATTATTTTCTTATTTATAAAAAATTATAAATTTACTTTCTTTACAAATAATATTTTTTAAAAATGTATTTTATTCCTTAATAATTAATAGTTACATATCCTAGACTAATAATTCTTGGAAATATATAATTTTCAAGGATTAGAATTTAATTTCTTTAATATTCGAATTTTGTTCTAAATAAAGCATAAATTCCCCATAAATTAATAGAATTTCAAATAAAATTATAATTTTTGAATTTTATAAATACCATAAATATTTCCTAAAAATTATATATGTGATTTTTGAATTTTAATGAATTAAAACCTAATTTTCGGATTTTAATTAAAGGCAAAATATAAATTCTAGATTTTAACCTATTTTATGATATGTATGCAAGAAAAATCTTCTCTAATACAGCATAAATAAATATTATTGCATGGTTCATATTTATGTAGCTTGTGAATCATATACTAGCATGCACACCAAGCCTAAAATAGATCCCCCACTTGGAAGAATTCATTTAATGAACTCACGTAGGTGTAAAATTGCATTAATGAAGAAAATGACCTTAACAATAAACTAATTCATTCTTCCTCTCATTAATATAAACAAGACCAAATTCCCACCCTTCTCTCCCCCTAGAAAACCGGCCACAACACGTACTTTCACACTCTTCTGAATTTTCTCCCAAAACACCCTAGTTTCCTACTCTTTCACCCCACACTTCACTACACCCAAAAAGAAAGAGAAAGAAGGTAGAAACCTTGCTCAATCTCATAAGTCGAGGGTTAATTAGGATACCTTGAGTAAGAGTTCTTGCTTAGACATGCTTCAATGCTCATGAGTAAAAGTTCTTGCTAAAAGCATGCTTCAATGCTCATGAGTAAAAGTTCTTGTCAAGCTTGCTCCAATACTCATGGTTTAGTAGCTTATTTATTTTATTTTAGTATGAATTTACTTATTATATTATGTGCTTTATGTGCAAGTTGTCTTTTGAATGATAAAGTATGTGTTGGTTCCTTGAGTACAAAAGGTTATGCTAGTGTATCTCTAGTCCAAATTATGTGTAGCCTCTAATCTAGTAAGGATTATGTGAATTTGGTGAAGTTTTATGTGCCTAAATGTTCATAAAATATACTATACTATACTAATAATTTTATATTAACCTATTTTCATTTCATGAAAAGCATGAGGTTGGTAAAATAAAATGTTCTATGAAAAGTGATAGTCTTGATAAACTATATTATTTTCCATGACAATATATATATATCATACATATGTGTGTATATATATATATACACTTATATTTTTGTGTGTATATATATATATAAACCTATTTATGTCATTATGTGGTTAATCTAAGTACTTAGGTATTAAGTAACATATAATTATATATATATATATGTTATGCGTATATGTATGTATGAATATATATTATAGTCTACTTTATTTAACTAAACTATATATAGATATGTGTTATTTCTATATCTATTTATGTTAATTATATTTTGACAAAATATCTAAATATCTAAGTGTTATATTTGCATTTCACGGAAAATATGCATATAAGTATATATGTGTGTGTTGCCGTGTGTGTATACATACACACACACACACACACACACACATATATATATATATACATACTTTTATGTTTTAGTTATATTTTAGTCTAAACTTCAAAAAAATACATAATTCTATGTATAGTAAATAAATTTATGAAATATTATCTCCTATTATTTTATGTTAGTTTATATTATTCTTTTCTAAGATGTCAGAATAATATGTTCAAAAACGGAAGCAAGACTTCCAAGATTATGCTATGTGTATAAATTGTGATTGTGAAATGAGCCAGAAATATATCGGAGTGGTTTGGGTGAGTTCCGCCAAGACATACCAATGGGGTAGCCGGCTATAAGAGTTCTCACTCCCTTCATCTCCTAATTCCCCCTTGGGTAGATGGTAAACCACCTGAGGTACGACCATTGGAGGATAAGGCAGACGGGACTAATGTGTTGGTTGTAAAATTCGGCCGAGGTAGTCATAAGGGTCACTTATGAGTCCATGTGCAAAGTGAAAATATGTGTTTATGTACAAATCACACACGATCACCTTATGCGGTTAAATAATGGTTTTACTCAACTATATGTTGAATGTGCTCACCTGATATGTTTTAGACGAACCCGGGGCTAGCTTCAACAAGGCCAAAGAGGAGGAACAATTTGAAGTTTTTTATTAGGAAGCGAGCAGTTATGTTTCTGCTGCGAGCTTGTTGTTTTGCGTATTCGGTCTTATGTAGGTTGTAACTAAATAATTACCCGGAGTTGTACTCTTAATATATCATTACTCTACCAAGTCTTTTGATAGTATGATTTCTTTTAAGTTTATTTTCATTACATGCTTTATTTGTAAATTATAATAAGCATAGGTTACCGGGGCGTTATACGCTAGGTGCATACTCTGGTTCAATTTCCAATTGGTGCATCGAGTAATATTTAAAAAATAAAGGTAAAATTACACTTTTAGTTCTCTAACTTTGGCTTTGTAATACATTTGGTCCCATAGATTTTTGTTTGATAAATGTAGTCCTGCAATTTAATATGTCTTTACACATTTGGTTCTTATTTTTTGTACATTTGGTCATGCACTCACACATTTGGTCCTAGGATCTCAAATGTGGTCCTTTTTTTTTGCACATTTAGTCCTTCACTCATTTTCCATCCAAAATCGAACTTTTCCGGCTAGTGACACATGATTTGCATGTGATTTTTTTCCCCAATGGATGAAACAATAATTAAGTCACCTAGGGTAATTAAATTGTACTTGGACAATTTTCAGCAAAATTACTTCAATCTCGCCCGCCTAAAATCCCCCCCCCCCCTCATTTTCCATTGGATTATTTGAGAAATCTTTGTTTTTTTTAATGCCCAAATCCCAGTGGATAATCTAAAAAATCGTAGGCAAACCAAGATTTTCTTATGCTAAATTTTGAGTATTACGAGGGATGGTGCCATTTTACTTAATATCTTTTTGATATGTTTTTTTTAAAAAATTCTACAGCTTTTTTACATTTAATGGTGAATTATCCATTTTTATAGTGTTATTTAATAATATAGTAGGTATCTTTAAGAATAAATTTTAACATTAATATTGGCTTTTTTTTTTTAAAACAACTCTCAATATATTTTCTATTGATGAGTGTACTAAACATTTGTTTTCTGATCGCAAAAGTTTGATTTTGGACAAAAAAAATGGGTTAAGAATCAAATGTGTGAAAAAAGGACCACATTTGAAATTTCAAGATCAAATGCATGAAAAAAAGGACCAAATTTGAAATTCTAAGACCAAATGTATGAGCCTAGGACCAAATGTACAAAAAATAAAGACCAAACGTGTAAAGGTGTATTAAATTAGAAGATCACAGCTATCAAGTAAAACATTACAAGACCAAGTGTATTATAAAGTCAGAGTTATAGGACCAAAAGTATAATTTTACCAAAAAAAAAAAAAAGCAAATTCGGTGAAATTTTCACCAAAAATTAATTTAATATTTTTGAAAAAAAGGGCGGAATTTTTAGCTGAAAGTTTTATCAAAAAATAATAAAATATTTGAAAACTTATCTTAGGAATTCCGTTGGAAATCTTTTCAATGGAATGGTCTGCCCAAAAAAAAAAAAGTGAGTAATAGTTCTTCGGTGGACCTTGTTTGCTAGAATTGTGTTGATTTTTCATGATTCCAATGGAATTATGCCAAAATTCCGACAGAAAAATCCACCATTTTTTGTAAAATGTTTTTATAGTGCTGAACCTATTTTCAAAATCACATGCCATGTACAAACTGTACACCAATACATATGCATATATGTATTGATAAGTACATTACAATATGTCCATATTGTACTGTTTGTATAGTAGAAAATCCAAAATCAGTGTGCCTATTTTCAGATCATGAATTTTTTTGACTAATTAAATTAGGCTTTGTTTTTTTCTTCAAATATGTCAGCTTCATAGAGTATGACCCTTTCCAATTAAATAATGGATCTTTTTGCCTAAATTTAAACTAAATATGTTGATTTTCTAGCACCAGACATTTTTTCCCCAATAAAAGTATCTTTTAACAATAATCAATTTGTAATTTCCTTAATCCCACAAGAGTTTCTATAACTAACCCTAATTATAATAATGCAGAATGTATATTTCGATGGTAGCAATACTATAGCATCAACGACTGTATGGGCAATGACAACACTAGTTAAGAACCCCTCCGTCATGAACAAGGTCCAAGCAGAGCTCAGATCTTTAGGAAACGAAAAAATATTGGAGGAAGAAGATAGAGCCACAGAAACGTTGCCTTATTTCCGGCCATAATAAAGGAAGGTTACGACTCCACTCCATCATGCCTTTGCTCGTCCCACGCAAAACCATGCAAGAATGCACCATTGATGGATATGAAATCCCTGCGAAAGCATTAGTATATGTGAATGCGTGGGACTTAGAATATGGAAGAACCTGACGAGTTCTTGCCGAAAAGGTTCTTGTCCGACGGGAATGAGAAAGTGAGTATGGATTTTATAGGGCAAGTGGATTTTGGGCTCATACTGTTTAGCACTGGGCGAAGGGCTTGCCCTGGGATATCGATGTCGATGGCAATGGCAACGGTGGAGATTATGATTGGGAATCTTCTTTACCTTTTTGATTGGGAACTCCCTAATGGGATGAAGAAAGAAGATGGTGTCACTGATGTTTTGCCCGGTATAGTGTTGCATAAGAAAAATCAGCTCTACCTTGTGGCCAAGAAGTTTATATATTTATGTTGCCAATATTGTTGATTGTGATTTGGTCTTTGTTTGCACAATAATAATGTTATGTTCATTTTGTAATTTTGAGTGATGTAAATTTTATTATTAGCGTTGTATCAATAGATACTACCTCAGATTGTGTAACACGCCTCATGTTGTGTTGCAATTAGTGAATCATGACAATATGTTACTATGGAGGGACTAAATGATTTAGAGATGAAGTGTTTGTGGTTCAAAATTTGTACAAGCTATAACTGAGTTATAGATGGAGTTTATTTCATGACAAATATAAAGAGATATTCAGCTCTACATATGTGTGTATAAACAACACATTTACTTTGGTAAGTGTTTTGAAAGAAATGAATTCAGTTCAAATTTTTCCCAATTAGTTGTAATATGGTATCAGAAGATTTTTATTTCCTCTATGCTGCCATTTATTTTTCTCTCTCTCGTCGTAGCAAGTCCACCATGGATCTTTTTTTCTCTTCTCTGTGTTTTCATGGCAACTTCGCCACGAACGATCTTTTCAATCCCTATTACATCCATCATTCTAATGGTCCTGGCTTGGTATTGGTTTCTTAGCCCTTAACAGGTGATAATTATGCCTTGTGGTCTCGATCGATGAAATTGCACTTTCGGTCAAAAACAAATTAGGGTTCACTGATGGATCTCTTTTGAAGCCTAATTCTGACGATCCTCTGTTGCTGAACTCCTGGATCCACAACAACAACATCATAATCTCATAGATTTTGAACTCGGTTTATAAAGAGATTGTTGGTAGCATCATTTACTCCAGTTCAACATTTGAGATTTGGGAGGATCTTCACGATCGCTTTCAACAATCAAACTACCCTTGACTTTTCTAGTTGCGTAGGGATTTGATGAACAATCTTCAATCTACTTTGTCTTTTAGCTCCTATTTCACTAAATTGAAAACCATTTAGGAGGAATTGAGTAATTTTTGCCTTTCATGCATTTGTGGTTGTTGTACTTGCGAAGGTGTTCGTGATTGAATGCCTATTTTATCATATGGAATATGTTATGACGTTTCTAATGGGGCTACATGATTTGTCTTCACATATTCAGGGACAGACTCTAATAATGGATCTTCATCCACCTACTAATATGGCGTTCTCACTGATTATTCAAAAGACACGCCAACGAAAACTTGGTCATTCTATGGTTTCTTCTGTTGACTCTTCTCAATCATCAACTTTTCATGTGAAATCTGAGAATTCTTGATCTGGTACACGCTCTGTTGACTAGACCAAGTCTCGTTCTCGAGCTCCTCCGAAACAGAGGTCTTATTGTACTTGTCACCATACTCCAAGCCACACTATTGAACGATGCTATCATTTACATGGAATTCCTCCTCGCTTGAAGCCAAAATCATCCTATATCCATCAACTTTCACCTAATATTTCGGTTTCTCAAGTTCATATGGTGTCTAAAATGACTTTGCCTCTATCATTTTCTCAACGCTATGAATCTTCTTATCTTTGGATAATAGACTCGGAGGCTACTAATCACATATTTTCTCATGCTGCTACACTTTCCATTCTTAAGCCTATTTCACATGCTAGTGTTATACTTCCTGATCTATCTCATATTTCTATTACACATGTGGGAGATGTTTATCTCACCCCTGATCTTGTTTTGCATAATGTCTTGTTTGTACCTCAATTTCATTTCAATCTTCTTTCCGTTAGTACTTTATTCAAATACTCTAATCTCTTTCTTTCTTTTTTGCCTCAATCTTGCTCGATCCAGGACCTAACAAACATGAAGATGATTGGCAAGGCTGATCAAGTTGAAGCTCTTTACATCCTTAACACTCAACATTTGACTTCTAATTCTTTTCATGCAGAGAAGAAGAAAAACAATAAAAACAGAGAGGAAAATAGTGAAAGGAAGCTCCATTTTTGTTTTACTCCTTAGACAACTGAATTATATTAATACAAAAGAGTGTGGAGTCAATACCCAATCTCCATAATTTAATGAACTTGTTCCCTGCCTAAAGCTGAAATTAATCTCCACCATAATTCATTCAACGTCTTAGTATATTTAATAATTGCATACAAAATATCAAAAGAAAAAAAGGCAAGAATCTGTGACATAGCTTTGTGTCTTTTTGTTTTAGTAATAAATAGTAATCTTTATCACTTCTCCTGGCTGCAAGAGCTATGCACAACACCAAGTTTGTCCCCAAGTTCTTCGAATCTATTCCTCTGCAGTCCTTTAGTGAAAATATTAGCAACTTGTTCATCTGCTCAACGATATAGCATCACAACTTCACCTTCCTTCTATGCTTCTCTAATAGCATGATACTTGATTTTAATGTGTTTGGTCTTTCCATGAAAATTTGGATTTTTAACCATTGCAACAACAAATTTGTTATCACACAAAATCTCTGTTACAGTTCCTTGCTTAAACCTCAAATCATTCATCACTTTTGTCAGCCACAAAGCTTGATTAGTAACAGTAGATGTAGCTATATATTTTACCTCTACTGTAGACTGAGCAACAAAACCTTGCTTCTTTGAACTCCAACATATAACACCCAATCCAAAGGTAAAGCAATATCCTGAGGTGCTTTTTGAATCTTCAATTGATCCAGTCCAATCAATATCAACGAAACCAAGTAATTTCAGGGCTGAACTCCTCGTAAACTGTAGACCATATGAAATTGTACCTTGAATATACCTCAGGACCCTTTTTGCTGCTTTGAGGTAATTTTCAATTGGCATGTGCATGTATCTAGATAAAACACTGGTTGCATACATTATATCCAACCTTGTGATTGACAAATAAAGTAAAGAACCAATAAGACTCCTGTAGATTGATGAATCAGTGAATGTGGAGCCATCATTTGCTTGTAACTTCAATCCTTAAATTGTTGGAGTACTAAAAGCTTGTTCAAAGAAAACTTGTTCAATAACTCTGTTGCATATTTCTTTTGAGAAATGAAAATACCACTGAAAGATTGAAATACTTCCATTCTTAGAAAATAACACATCTGCCCCAAATCATTCATCTCAAACATGCCCTCCATTTGCTTTCTAAAAGCTTCAACAGAACTCAGATCGCTTCCGATGACAAGAATATCATCAACATAAATTGAAACAATTATAATTTCAGTAGGCACTTGCTTCACATACAACGTTGCTTCATTGATGCTTCTTTCAAATCCCAAGTCCAGCAAGTAGCCGTCAATCTTCACATACCAAGCTCTAGGGGCTTGTTTCAAACCAGATAGTGCTTTTTTCAACAAATAAACTGTATCAATGGCACTTTAAATAGCAAAACCCTCAGGTTTCTCAATATAAATGTTCTCCTTGAGATCACCATTGAGGAATGTTAACTTAACGTCTAATTGATAGACTCGCTAGCCCTTGTGAGTAGCAAGACCAAATAGCAATCTGATTGTATCAAACCTTGCTACTGGAGCAAAAGTTTTAGTAAAATCAATACCTAGTTGTTAAGAGTAGCCTTTAACTAACAACCTTGCTTTGTATTTGCTGATTTAGCCATCAGGATTCATCTTTACTCTAAACACCCATTTTGTACCAATCACCTGTTGATCTTTTAGTCTATCAATAAGTAACTAGGTGTCATTTCTCACTATCACATTAAGTTCTTTCTCCATGGTTGCTTCCCACTGTGGAGATTGCAAAGCTTGATCAACTGTGCCTGGTTCAAATACTGCAACATTGCACCTATCATAAATATCTTGCAAAGTTCGGGCCCTCATAGCAGACTACTCATCATCAGAATCCTCTTTCTCAAAACTTTCAACATTAAGCTAAGGTACATCAACAACAATTGTGTTTTGGTTTGAGGATTCTTTTGTCATTCTTTCTCAATTCCAAGCATCTTTTTCATCAAACTTCACACTCCTGCTCACATAAATTTTTTCAATTTTAGGATTCAAAATCCTATAACCTCTTGAAATTGTGCTGTAACCCACAAAACACCAACTTCGGCACTTTGTTCCAATTTGTCTCTTTTCACCTCTGGTACATGGGCATAACAAATGCTCCCAAAGACTTTCAAATGTGCCACTAATAGTTTAACACCCATCAGGCTTCATAAGGTGTTTTCCCACAAATAGCTTTAGTTGGAAGTCTATTTTGTAAATGCACATCAGTATTGACTGCTTCAGCCCATAACCTTTTTGGTAATCCCTTTTCAAATAGCAAACACCTAACCCTGTTCATGATTGATCTATTCTATCTTTTGCTTACACCATTTTCCTGAGGTGTTTAAGTGACTGTAAGTTGATGATGTATGCCTGCCTTTTGAAGAAATGATTGGAACTAAGAAGAAATATATTCTGACCCATTGTCAGATCTTAAAATCTTGATCATGTAAGCATTTTCATTTTCTGTAGCAGCCTTGAACTTTTGAAACATGGGAAAGACCATTGTAAGAAGGTAAATTCATTGGCCCACATACATCTGTATGACCTAACTAAAGCTTCTTGGTTGCTCTCCAAGCTTGGTTTACAGGAAATGGAGTTTTGGTCAACTTAGCAAGTTGACAAATATCACAAACATTAGAAATTGCAGTCATGGTAGGCAGACCATGCACCATTTTTTTCCTTTTCAAGCAACTTTAAAGCATAATAGTTTGTGAGGCCTAACGTCTTGTGCCACAAACAAGAGATAGAGTCAATGCAAACAAAAACCTTAGCTGCATCATTTTCTAGTCAATATTAAAGCCTATGTTATGCATTCTAACTGGTAGAAGCTTTACACTAGAAGGATCAATAATTTCACAACCTTTGTTCATGAAATTTAGTGAATAATTCTTATCTAATAACTGACCAACACTTAACAAATGATGCTGAATGTCAGGCACAAACAAGACATCAAAATAAGCTTTATACCTGATGAAGTTTGCATTGACACAATACCTTTGCCTTTGACATCCAGTAATCTCCCATCACCAAGCTTTACCTGATCAATATTTTTTGTCCAAAATTTTAAAATTGTTAAGGTTTGTTGTTATATGATGAGTGTTGTCGATCATCCAGGCATCAATGTTTTGAGTTGCAACATAACATATTTCCACCGTAGTAGCTGCAAATAGTTTCTTCTCCTCCACTTCAGATGTTTCAATGACTTGAGCAGGCTGAGCTAGATTTTTTTAAGTGGTATTTCCTGGACAAACTCTTTTAATGTGTCCAGCCTATACCAACAGTCATTTTCAGCATGGTTTGTCTTCTTACAATGAGGACAAGGTGGATATTTGCATCTTCTATTTCTTCCTTTATTGTTTTGATTGAGTTTTTTGTCTTTACCACTCTTTGAGTGAGTCCCTTTTTTTGCATCATCATTTTGCACTTTTGCCTTTTGGGACGAAACGAGTGTATTTTCAATTGAACCTTCTTCTTCTCTTAGTGCTTTTCTTTGTTCAACAGCTTGTAAAGCATTTACAATTTCTGTGAGAGATAGTTGAGACAAATCCCATGTGTCTTCAAGTGAAGAGATTTTTGCCTCAAATCTTTCTAGAAGAGTTACCATTACCTTCTCCACAACTCTTCTTTCTGGAAAATCCTCACCCAACAACCTTATTTAGTTGACAACTTTCATAACTCTGTCTATGTATTTTTTCACACTCTCAGTCTCTTTCATCCTGAGAAGTTCAAGCTCCTTTCTTAAATTGAAGATCCGCATCTATTTTGTCTTTTCATTTCCTTGAAATTCTGACTTTAGCTTGTCCCAGACTTCTTTTGTTGTTTTGCATGCCATGATCCTAATAAAAACAGACTCACTAACTGCTGAGTGAAGAGTACTTAAGGCTCTAAATTTTCTAAAGACCTTCTCTTCGTACAATCTGATCTGATTAAGGGTTGGATTTCCTGGCAATTCAACTTCAAGGTCTGATTTAACAGGTTCCCACAATAGCAGAACACTAAGATATGCCTCGATTTTCACTGATCACGCATGATAATTTTCTCCAGTGAAGATTGGAAGAGAAGGAGCAGAAATACCATTTCTTGTTGCCGTCACAGAGGTCACTAAAAATCTCTCAACTTATGGTCTTTTGAGTGAGGTTTCCTTACTTGTTTTCTCTCATGCCCTGTCCCACAAAAGATCAATTTTGCTCTAATACCAGATGTTAGAAAATATGCATGCAGAAAAGAAGAAAAATAATAAAACAAAGAGAAAAGCAGTGAAAGGGAGCTCTAATTTTGTTTTACTCCTTAGACAGCTGAATTATATTGATACAAAAGAGTATGGAGTCAATACCCAATCTCCACAATTTAAGGAGCTTATTCCCTACCTAAAGTTGAAATTAATCTACACTACAATTCATTTAAAGTCTTAGTATATTTAATCATTACATACAAAATATCAAAAGACAAAATGGCAGAAATCTGTTGCATAGCTTTGTGTCATTTTTTTCAATAATAAACAGTAATCTTCATTAGTTAGCCTATGACATTCTAGATTAGGCCACACTTCTTATAAATAACTTAATGTTATCAAAGAGCGGTTAGCTTGTGATTTTTCCTGTACAATTGTCTCTTGTTTTATTTATCCGCTTGCTAAACAGAGACATCTTCTCTTTATATCTCATAATCATATAGCTGCAAATGCTTTTGATCTTATTCATGCGGATGTATGGAAACCTTTTCATCAAGTTTCTCATTCTGGTTACAAGTATTTTTTGACATTGGTGGATGATGCTACTTGGTTTACATGGGTATATATGTTGAAATGAAAGTCTAATGTTGCTACTATTTTTCTTAAATTTTTTGCATAGTGCGTACTCATTTTGCTGCTAAAATTAAGATGTCATGTTTAGATAATGCTGAGGAGTTGGCCTTTACGTATGAATCTCTTTGCTTGAAAAAAGGGTTATTCACCTGGACTCTTGCATTTAGACACCTCAACAAAACTCTATTGTTGAGCGTAAGCATCAACACTCGTTAAATGTTGCCCATGCTCTTTATTTTCTGTCTCACCTCCCTTTACCATATTGGTCAGAGTACGTTCTCATTGCAACTTTTCTTCTAAATTGTACACCTTCCTCTCTCCTACGCAACAAATCTCCTTTTGATCTTTTTTTCCCACAAATCTTTTATCATCAACTTAAAACCTCTAGCTGCTAGTTTTCCATCTCTACACTCACAGCAAACCGGCACAAGTTTCTTCCATGGGCTATGAATTGTGTCTTCCTTGGTTATCCTCTCGGGATTAAAGGATGCAAATTACTTGATTTGTCCACTCTTCATGTTTTTACCTCTCGCAGTGTCCTATTCCATGAGCAAATATTCCCTTTTCACTCTTCTTCATCTTCTAATCTTACTTCTGATCCTTTCCCTGATATAGCCTTGCCTATTGTTGCTCCTGATCTTCTTCATTACTCACCTCATATTTCTTTTTCTTCTCCTCTTGCTCCTATAACTATTAGACTGTCCACCAGGATCTCTCAATGGCCTTCCTACTTAAGAGATTTTCATTGCAATCTCTACACTCTTCATTCTTCTTCCTCTTCCACTTGTTATCCTATCTCTAATTACATCTCTTACAACTCTCTCTCCCCCTCTCATCAAGCTCTTGTTCTCAATATCTCCACTTACTCTGAACCACAATTCTACCATCAAGTCGTCTAGGATCCCTTTTGGCGACAAGCTATGAAATTTGAATTGGAAACCATGGAAGCCAACAATGCATGGATTTTTGATTCACTTCATCCTGGCCAACGCACAAGTGGTTGTCTCTAGATTTATAAAATCAAGTTGAAATCTAAAGGTTCTAATGATCATTAAAAGCTAGGCTTGTGGCCCGCGGTATTACTCAATACAAGGGAGTGGATTTCTATATTCCCCCGAGCTTGTCACTATTAAGCTACTTCTTGCTCTAGCTAGTTCTCACGATTGGTCTTTGGCTCAAGTGAACATTAACAATGTCTTTTCAAACAAGGATCTCTTTGAAGAAGTATATATAGATCTTCCCCTTGGTTATCATATTTAGTCTCCGGAATCTGGTGTTAAGTTGGCTTGTAAACTCAACAAATCAATTTATGGTTTGAAACAAGCTCCACGCCAATGGTATGCCAAGTTTTTATTAGAGTACTAATTCTAGAGAGAGAAAGATACTAATTCTGGAGAGATTTAAAAAGTGAATTCTATTTGTTGTATTAAAATCAAAAATAAATGGTTACAATCAGTATATATATAATCAGAAAAGGGTAAAGTTGGAAAATAAGTTATAACAAAAAAATAACAACTAATAGTTCTAGAAATATCACTGACTAATCAAATACAAGTAAATAGAAAATATATAATTTCTGATAGGCCCCCTCAATGTGGATGGTAAATGTCAATGACATCTAGCTTGGACAGAACATTACGAAGCTGAGGAGTGGGGAGAGCCTTGGGTAATACATCCGCAAGTTGTTGATCACCACGAACTAGAAGTGGTTTAAGGAAGCCATCGGCCACTTTATCTCGAACAAAATGGCAATCTAACTCGATATGCTTTGTGCATTCATGCAAGATTAGGTTAGAAGCTATGTAGATGGCAGCCCGATTATCACAAAAAAGAATCACTGGAGAATGAGCAAGAAGAGTGAAATCTTGGAGTAACTACTGTAACCAAACCAATTTGGTAGTAGCAACTACAATAGCCTTATATTCTGCCTTCACTGAAGAACGAGACACCACACTTTGTTTCTTGGCTTTCCAAGACACTAAGGAGTCACCAAGAAAGACACAAAAACCACTAGTAGACCGACGAGTGTTGGGACAAGACGCCCAGTTGGCATCACAAAAAGCGCGAAGATTAAGAGAAGGAGTATGTGGGAATAGAATACCCTAACCTGGTTGAGACTTAAGATAACAAAGCAGATGATGAACAACATGTAAATGGGGAATCCTGGGCTAAGAAAAGAACTGACTCAAACGGTGTACTGTAAAGGAAATATCAGGTTGAGAAATGGTAAGATACAAGAGGCACCTAATAAGCCTTCTGTATTGAGTAGCATCATACAAAAGATCCCCATCCGATGTAGAAAGCTTAAGGTTTGGATCCATAGGAGTAGAAGTCGGCTTTGACGCAAGAAAACCTGTATCTTCAAGAAGTTGGAGTGTGTAATTTCTTTGAGCAAGTATGATACCCTTGGGAGAACGAGCAATCTCTAAACCGAGAAAATATTTCGATAACCCTAGATCTTTAAGTTTGAAACGAGCCTGTAAGGCAGATTTTAGTGTATTAATTAATGGAAGAGAGGGGCCTGCAATGATGATGTCATCAACATACACGAATAATACAATAAACATAGCACTGAGCCCTTTAGTAAAGAGGGAATAGTCTGACTTTGAGTGTTGAAAACCAATAACATTGAAGAGCTTGAGAAAATTTTGCATACCATTGGAGCGAGGCTTGCTTCAAGCCATATATGGATTTATGTAATTTGCATACGAACTTCTAATCACTTTTGGATGAGGCCCCCTGTTTGAGATATCCAAGTGGCAAGTCCATATAGACCTCTTCCCATAAATCACCATTCAAGACAGCGTTGTTAACATCAAGTTGAACAAAGTGCCGCTTAGAAGAGCTAGCCAAGGCTAATAATACATTAACTGTGACTAACTTTTCCACTGGAAAAAAGTCTCTGTAAAATCCACACCTTCTTGTTGGTTGTAACCCTTGGCAACCAATCGAGCTTTGTAATGCTCAATTTCACCATTTGCCTTGAATTTGATTTAGTATATCCACCGACACCCAATGGCCTGTTTGTCCGGAGGAAGAGGAACCACATACCAGGTGTTATTGAGTTCCATTGCCTCAAGTTCTGTCCGCATAGCCTCTCTCCAATAAGGATGAACCACGGCTTGATGATAAAATTGTGGCTCAAATTGGGAAGTGATATTAAGGGACAAAGCTTTGAAAGTGGGAGATAAGAAATCATAAGAAATGAATTGAGAAATGGAATAGGGAACACGAGAGGAAGGGATGAAGTGATAATGATATTCTTGTAAGTATGAAGGTGATCTACAGTTTCTATTTGACCTTCTTACAGGAACGGGGGGCAGCAGAAGGACATGCATGAGAAGGGATTGGAGGTGCTGGAAGAGACACCTCATGAGGAGAGAAAAGAATAGAGAGATTTGAAAAAGGATCAGACAGAGGAATAGAGGTAGAATGGATAGGATTAGTAAATGGGAAAATAGACTCATGAAAGATGACATCCCAGGAAATGATAAACATTTTAGTAGTGAGATCAAACATCTGATAGCCTTTGACACGCAGAGGGTACCACATGAAAACACATGGAGTGGCCCGAGGATGAAACTTGAGCCTATGAGAGAAGAGAGTGGAAGTAAACCCAAGACACCCAAACACCCGCATAGAAGTATAATCGATAGGTTTGTTGTATATGTGCTCAAATGGAGACTTGTTATGTAGCACATTGATCAAATATGCAGCGGACAACACACATTTAGACCAAAACTGAATTGGAACACGGGACTGGAAATACAAGGCTCTAGCTAAGTTGAGGAGATGTCGATGTTTCCTCTTCATAACAGAATTTTGTTGTGGCCTCTCATTACAAGAAAACTGATGTATCACTCTATGATCAAGGGAAAAATTGAGTAAATTATAACTCTTTGGCATTGTCAGATCGAAACGCTTTGATCGTAGCATTGAATTGAGTGGAAACAAGAGTGAAAAATTGGGGAATGACAGTTAGGACATCAGACTTGTGATGAAGCAAATAGACCCAGGTAAAGCACGTGAAATCATCCACAATGGTCAAAAAGTACTTGTGATTGCCATGAGAAACTGTAGCATATGGCCCCCAAACATCCACATGAATGAGCTCAAAGGGAAAAGGTGCGATGTTATTACAAGAAGGGAAAGGTAGTGTTTCTGTTTAGACATAGGGCAGACATAACAAGGTATGTTTTTATCAATTTGAGACAAATCACAATGTAATTCAAATTGTAAGGAACACAACCTAGCAACAGGAATATGCCCTAATCTATGATGCGAAGTAATGGCAGACACTTTATTTACAGTAGCAACTAAAGATTGTAGTGCGTTGAAATCTAAGACAAAAAGGTCTTCCAATTGGTCAGCCTTGCCAATCAACCTCTTGGTGTGTGTTTCTTGAATTAAACAAGCACCAGGGGTGAATGTAAGTTGGTGTGAGGAATTCGCAATAAGGGCACTAACAGACAGAAGGTTATAAGAAAAAGAAGGAACATATAACACACCAGTTAGAACAATATGAGGCCCCAAGTGCACTGTACAATTCCCAAGTGCACTGTACCCATAAAGTGCACAGAAATGACAGTTTTATCGGGAAGAATCATATAGGAATGTTGCACATGGTGCGTGGAAGTGAACAAATGAGCCATGGAACATATGTGTTTCGAATCACCATAATCAATGATCCAATAAACAGAGGAATTAGAGATCCTATAAGACCCAACAGAAAGATATGTACCTGCAGTATCAGAAGAGCTAGGCTAGTCAGGGGATGCCAGAGAAGAAGTGGCAAATGCTAAATGGTGAGATAAGAGAGTGAGGAGCTACTGACATTGATCAACATTGAGGGACTGAAGAACCGTGCTGGAAGAACTTGAAGAACACTCAGAAACCTGATTGACAGCCCCAGAAGTGCGAGAACCAAGTGCAGGAATAGAATGACTAGAGGACGGCTGATATATGGACATCTTATACAAGCAGTGGCTAGGGGGAAAGCCATGAATGTGATATCAAGTGTCAACTGGATGCCCAAGGGTTTGACAACCCACCACGACCGCCAGATTTAGGTAGAGGAGTTGATTCTGGGAAGGACCTAGAATTCTTTGACTTGGCAGCAAATGCCATATGATTAACAGGAGCAACAAGCTATGAATTGGACCCTAGGTACCTTTGACGCTCTTCTTGCACCACTAGGGAGAACATACGATTAATCGGAGGAATTGGATCCAAAAGGAGGATTTGAGCATGAACTTGAGTAAAGTTTTCATTGAATCCCATCAAGAATGATAAAACATACTCCATCTGATGATAAGCGGCAAGATCATGAACCCCTCCTCTCCCCCGCCTCCGCAAGTGCATTGGCCACATGAACAAATAGGTCGAAAATTATTTAACTCACCCACACAGTATTCAATTGGGTGAAATATGCATTGACCGAGTTCTAATTCTGCACAGTGTGAAACAAGTTATGGCAGAGTTGAAAAGTCGAAGACCATTACTCTGTTGAAATCAATCCTTGATATCATACCAAATCGTAGAGGCCGAATTGGATAAAATGACGCTAGCGGCAATCTCCTTGGAAATAGAATTTAGGATCCACGAAATTGATAAGCTCGTAACTCTACTTGGATTTTATGTTTATTTTGTCGGACTTATCATGTATTTTTCTCTATTTGAGCCTTATTATGCCTAATTTAAGTTAAATCGTTGTTTTGTAGGTAAGATAGGAAAACTACCATAAAGGGCACGAAAAGTGGGAGTCGAGAATTGGATATTTACACAAGATATTTCGAGTATCAACCGAATTCAAGCCATTTAGAGAAGAAACGAGTCTGCATGAGTGAGTACATACACAAAATATTTCAAGTATGTACCCAATTTCAGTTATCGAAGAGATAAATGAATTTGTAAGTTTGGGTACGTACCCAAAATATTTTGGGTATGTACCCAAAGTCCGCGACAGCAATTAAAAACTTTTCATATTTGATTAGGACTCTAATTTGGAAGGCGGTTCTAGGCATTTTTCTACCCCTTTTTAAGTCCAGATACATTCCCACAACGGAGATTCACATTTTGGTAGCTAGGATTTAGAGATTAGAAAAGAACTCTTTCAATTTTCATCTATTTTGGATCTACTTCGGGGATTTTTCAAGACGAAGACGGAGACGGAGAATATTTGGAGGTGGAGTCAAGTGCAAAATTTGGAGGGAAGTTTTACATCTGAATTCTCCACCAAATAAGTTTATTTCTTCTCCTTATGAATTCTTTTTCATTTTTGTATTTGAATTCATTATAAACTAATTCAATTGCTAAGTGAAAGGATGTTGTAGTTCTCCTTTTCTCTATTATATGAAAATCCCATGAATATGAATGCGATTTCCTATGTTTTTGTATGAATCTCGTTGAATAATCTAATACTTGGTTAGGGTTTGATTATCCTAATTGATGAATTTGAGAATCGTTGATGAGGTTGAGAGACGATTCACGATTGTACCTTTAATTAGATGAGGTCAATTGGTATTAAAGTTACATGAGAATGAATTTAATATTAATTGAGCCCTAAGGAGGTGATAAAAATTTATACAAATATTTTCTAAGGCTTGGATTAATGGAATGAGAATTGATTAGTTTTAAGCGTAGAAAGGATTGTATAAGTTAATTTTATGATACCCGAGAGAGATTGTGGATACATTTGTTCCTGACTTCACACAACCACGAACCCATTCAATTTACGGATTAGATTGGAATAGAGAATTAGGTTAATGAAACCACCTTACACTTGCATTAGGCACTCTGGTTATTCATTATAATTTTTATTCGTGAGTAGTTTTAATTTGATATTACCTTTAATTTGAAAAAATCATTCCTCAATTTGATCAATTTAGCTATCACTTTCACAGGGCCAAATCACAATCCCTTTGGGATTCGACACTTTACTCACTTTGTATTACTTGAACAACTGCGTGCACTTGCGCAACCCCATTAGAAATCACCATATTATTGTTGCAAATCCATGTATTAAGCAACAAAGCATCATCGCCGGATGGGCGAATGAGAGATCCATCAATCAAACCCAAATTGTTCTTCACCGAGAAGGCAATCAACATAGCATGACTCCAAGAGGCATAGTTATCTCCATGGAGCTGTTGACTGACCAGAACCAAACTAGGGCTATCAAAATGGTGGAGAAAGTAAGGACTAGAAGGATCATCCATGGCGGATGAAGGAAGATGCAAAGAAACCCTAAAAAGAAAGGGTAAGCAAAAGAAAGTTTTCAACTGATACCATATTAGAGTACTAATTCTAGAGAGAGAAAGATACTAATTCTTGAGAGATAAAAAAAAAAAGAATCTTGTTTGTTGTATTAAACTCACAAATAAATGGTTACAATCAGTACATATCCAATCAAAAAAGGGTAAAGTTGGAAAAAAAGTTATAACAGAAAAACTAACAACTAATAGTTCTAGAAATATCACTAACTAATTAAATACAAGTAAATAGAAAATATATCATTTCTGATAGTTTTCGAACACTCATTTAGTTTGGTTTTTCTCAATCTAAGGCTGAATATTCCCTCTTCACACGTGGTTCTGGGGCAACTTTCATAGCTCTTTTAGTTTATGTTGATGACATAATCATCACAGGTCCTTCCACTATGCTTATCAATGATCTTAAGCTCTCTCTTTAGGCCCAATTCAAATTATGGGATTTGGGTTGCTTAAAATACTTTCTTGGCCTTGAAATTGCTAGATCAAAATTTGGAATTTTTATTTCCCAATGTCATTATACACTCCAGTTGCTTGAATATATAGGCTTTTTAGCTTCTAAACCCCTTCACACTCCCATGGATCCCTATCTCCATCTTATTGCTTTTGATGGTGATCCCTGACAAAATGCTTCTCAATACTGGTAAGGGATGCAAACGAATCAAGCCTATTCGTGAGCTTGATAAG
The DNA here is from genome assembly GCA_026212405.1 of Petrea volubilis. NCBI lineage: Eukaryota > Viridiplantae > Streptophyta > Magnoliopsida > Lamiales > Verbenaceae > Petrea > Petrea volubilis. The sequence continues at coordinate 15,325,922 of CM047882.1, forward strand.
GTAGCTTGACAAAGGTTTGAGCTCAATTTTGCATAATTCGAGTCGAGCTGAGCTGAGCCTGTACAAGTTTCGAACCAAGCTTGAGCTAAGTAAATCTTGATCATAGGCTCGCTAGCTTTCATTTTTTTTAATATTTATTTTTATATAATTATATATATAATTATAAATAATATATTAATTTTTGAACTCGAGGTCAAGCTTGCAACTCAAATATAATAAAATAACTAAAAATATTTGAACTCAAGCTCGACCCTTTTTTTCTTGGCTCGTCAGGCTCGAGGTTGATTTATTTTATTTGAGCACAAGCTCGAGCCTGGAAAAAAAAATGCCCAAGCTGAGCTTGTTTGCATCCCTAGTACCGACGTCTTGTTGGTAAGCTGTTATATCTCACCATACTTCGGCCAAACATCACTTACAATGTACATAGGCTCAGTCGAGTTATATCTCACCATATCTCGTTTGCACCCTTGCTCTTCTCATCTTTCTGTTGTCCACCATTTACCCCGTTATTTGAAAGTGACTCCTGGCGAAGGATTGCTTTTCTCAAGGATTGCTTTTCTCTACATCATCTAGTGTTTAGCTTACTGCTTTTCAGATGATGATTGGGCCTCATGTCCTGACTATCGTTGTTCCACCACAGGCTTCTGCATTTTTTTGGGTGACTCCCTGATCTCTTGGAGCTCTAAACAAACTATGCCTTGTATCTCGATCCTCTGCTCAAGTGGAGTATCGAGTGCTTGCATCCACTGGAAGTGAAATGACATGGCTCTACCAACTTCTTATGGATTTTCAGGTTCCCTCCTATTCTCTTGCTCTCATTTTATATGATAATCAAGCCGCCTTACATATTGCCTCCAATCCAACCTTCCACGAACGTACGAAACACATCATGATCGACTGTTACTTTGTGAAAAAATTTCAGATGATTCCATTAAACTTCTACCCATCCGTTCTCATCTTCAACTCGCGGACTTGCTTACTAAACCACTACCAACATCGATTTTACATAATCTCAAGTCCAAGATGGCTGTTCTTGACATCCACAGCTCATCTTACGGGGGCATTTTACAGACCAATTAATTATTTTTTTTTCTTCCTCATTAGCTGTTAGTTATTATTAGACAGCTACTTTTTGTTACACATCAATTTTTTTTTCTTTTGCCGAATCTAACTAATTCAGCTCTACAGGTGTGTATATAAACACTATATGTACTATGATATTTTTTTTGAGGGAAATGAATTCAGTTCAAATTTTTCCTAATTAGTTGTAATATGTCCAAATATTTTATTGAGGGGGACATGACATTAGGGCAATTTTGTCCAAATATTTCATTGAGGGGATCGGTTAAGTGTTTCGATTTATAATTTGGAAGTAAATGATACAAATAACGTAATTTAATGAGGTGTATTGAGTCCGTTTTAAAAAGAGTGACCAAAATCTCCAAATACATAGTAGGTACAACACTAGATTGATTAAATTTCCCCGAATTACACAGCAAGAAAAATGGCAGATATCGGGGGAAAATTCCGGCGGAATTTCAGCCGGAAAATCGTGAAACTGGCAGAATTCCGGCGGAAAAAATTCCGCCGGAATATTTGGCACCGAATTACCAACGGCCGCCGGAATTCCACCGGAATCGGCAAAATGGCATAGATCGGCGGAAATCCGGCGGAATATTCCGCCGGTTTTTAAAAAAAAATTTAATTAAACCGGGGGAATTTTCCCCCAGTTTTTCCCCAGCAATATTTAAAATAAAAATTAATTTAATTAAAATCGGGGAAAATTTCCCCCGATTTTTCCCCCGCAATATTTGAAAAAAAATAATTGAATTAAAACTGGGGGGAATTTCCCCCGGCGTATTTAAAAAATAATTTAATTTAAATAAAATCGGGGAAAATTTACCCCGATTTTTTGCTCGCAATATTTAAAAAAAATTAATTAATTAAATTAAAATCGGGGGAAATTTCCCCCGATTTTCCCCCCGCAATTTAAAAAAAATTAATTTAATTAAAATCGGGGGAAATTTCCCCAATTTTTCCCCCACAATATTTAAAAAAAAATAATTTAAATAAAATTGGGGGAAAGTTCCCCCCGAATTTTTTGAAAAAAATTAATTTAGTTAAAACCGGGGGATATTTCCCCCGGTTTTCCCCAGCACTATTTTAAAAAAAATAATGTAATTAAACCTGGGGGAAAGTTCCCCCGATTTGTCCCACAGTTTTTTTATTTTTTTTAAAAAAATAATAATTATATGCCCCAAAATCAGTCCAATAGAATTTTTTATTATTTATAAATTTCATTAAAAATATTCTAATATTGCAAAATGCTAATGTTGACAAATACGTAAAATTCACAAAAATGCAAAAAACTAAAATAAATTGACAAATACGCAATATTATCTCATATTGTTTGAAACATAATTCAAATATAAAATACAAATATGCCAAACAAATAAAAACATTGTTTATACGACAAATTAAAATATCAAATGTGTCTACTCATCCTCATCATCATCATCCTTAAAATAATCGATATCATTTTCATTGTCATCTCCGACATTGGTGGGATTCATATTTAGTTGGGATGCGAACGTATGTGGAGCAGGAAATCCCTAATGGGAATCATGAGGGGTATCATGGGACGTATTGCCTGTGGGACGACGTCGACGAGATAACTGGGGAGCTGCTTGAGAGGAGGACAGGCAGTTGCTCATAAACCCGATGTACAGTTGTTGCATCATTGACACCATCGTGTCATTCTGTGTCTTTAATTGGGTGATCTCTTCCTTATGAGTGGAGATATAAGTGTCAATATGATCTCTAAGTTGCGACAACTGCGTCTCTACATCTCCTCCGGAATTAGAAAGACTAGTACGCGACGAGGAACAGCCGTATAAGTGTTGCCCCCTCCTTTCCCGAAGAACGTAGTTCAGCCCGATTTGACGGCTCTTTCTGTTTGGGGGTCCGACCGCCTACATAAACAGCTCGTGCCTAGACTGCTGTGTAACTTCATTGCTCAACCCTGCTGCTATTGATTGTTCCTGGGCTTGCAACAATTGTTGATAGTTCTCCTATATGAAATAAAATAAATTATATTAAACATTTGAAATTTCATTCATGCAAATTTGTATAATTAGTTAAGTAAACATGTAAATTTTTAGATTGTATACGTACGTGAACTTACTTGGCATTTTGATTTAGCCAAACCACATTATTGGCAGGTGCTCCCTTCGGCCTCACAACCCTCGGTAATCTCGTTAGGTCTAAGTGCTCTCATATAATACTTTTGAATCACCTCATGATACGCGACTGGGCGTTGACACTCGGCTTCCTGGATAATCGAAAAAATAAAATTAATATTAACACTAATATTAATAATAAATTAACAATAAATAACATACCATCTCAAGTTTTCGAGTCGCCAGTGACTTCAACCCGCCACCATAACATGCTCCACCACCCGCTTTCCTATTTTTTATATTCTGTTTGCTTTGTTTTTAAATCTATTTGAAACCCAGTAGACGGTCAATTGGTCCCATATTTGGGGCACTATCCACGCCGGTCGCGTCCCAACTTCCCTAAGATGCTCATACAGTTGCGATAGTTTCCTCGAACCACGGCTTCGAAAAGCTTTTTTCATATGATGCTCGTGGACAGGATCCCACTCAACATATTTCTGTATATATTAAATTTTAAAGGATTACAACATGCATAAAAATTTATGTGTTGCGTGTTAAATATAAATCAATATACAAAATATGCGTACCTTCCACTCCTCAAACCACGTATCAAAAAGTTCCGGGCTAACACATTTGAATATAGGAACGAATTCAGTCATTCGACTCTTCAACACGGTACCTATAGCGTTAGCTCCACGGTCGACAGGGGCGAAGCTAATGCACATACAGTATATATACACATCATATCAATTACAATTAAGTTATTTTAATACATTTAAACTTAACATATTATTATATATCTTACCAATTCGGAGTAGGCTCTAGGAAAAGCTTTTGTACACCTCGGTGTGTGGTTGGGGGATCCGGTTTATAGGGGAATAATTTTAAAAAAATAAACTAGGGGAATATTTCCCCCGATTTTCCCCCGATTTTGTAAACAAAATTAATATTAACTGTTTGTTCCTCCAAATTACATGTTTGACATAATTTACTTATATATTAATTATAAATATAAGTATTATTTTGCATAAAATAATTTAAATATACTAAATTTTCATTTTTATTATTTTTGATATATTAGTTCTAACTTATTGGTAATATTATTTTCGTGTTTTCTATCTTTATTCTATTCTATATATTTTATCAATACATATTTTATGAAACTTTAGATGTATGATACATATCTTAATTCATATTATATATTCAAATTATGAGTTAAATATTTACATATGCTCTTGATATTCAAGTTATTAAATCATAATTATTTAAATTGTACAAAGTAATAAATAAAATATATTGCAAAATATTAAAATATATATCACATATAATTTTTTTCATATTATAATCTATCCGTGACCAAAATAAGTCCGGTCTCCTAGATATGATCGTCTAAAACGATTAAATTTTTTGTGTAAATTTAAAAAATATATATGTTTCAAAAGAAAATAATTGATTTAATTCTAAAGAAAACAAATGTCTCGGGGAAACATAACCAAACCAAAATTTTATTATCGTGTGATGATTTTTGGGCGTAAACATCTTTAGTAAATAAGAAGTAATTCATAAAAAAGAAATTACTATTCATAAATATTCAATGCCCAACATAAGAAAAAAAAAATACTAACATATAGATATCAAAAGACTTCTTAGCAAGCAAATATAATGACCTAAGATTGTTACCATCTCATCTAACAAGAGAAACATACCAAGAAGGGATATGACACAACACCTACTTGTTGTCATGTACTATGGAACCAACTACAAAGAGATTCTACTATTCAACTTGCCCAGTAAATTAAATTTATCTTTTTAATATTTCAAATAATCGAATTATTTTAACACATTGATTTAATTGAACACTGAATAAATATTATATAATTTTTTTAAGGGTAAACGTAAAATAATAAAAAAAAATCAAGTCATAGAATAGTAAACTAAATTAAATAATATGGCATCTGCACCCTTAAGGGTGTGTATCGTATGTAGATTTTAGTAAAGAAAATCATAGCATTCCTTATTACCAAAAAAAAAGGAGTGCGAGGCCCCCAATGACTTGCAGTTTAATTGGCTTATGCAAAGGTGTGTTAAAGTTCAAAAGAAACTGCATTATCCATTGAAGGAGGTAATATCACTACAGAAAAAACGCTCGATTCCGGCAGAATTATTCCGGGGGAAATTTTCCCTTGGAATTTTCTTTCTTTTTTTTAAAATCGGGGGAAATCCGGGGAAAATTTCCCCCGATTTTTTTTTAATTTTTTAAATTAAAAACCGGGGGAAATTCTGGGGGAAAATTTCCCCCGGTTTTTTTTTTGAATTTTTTTTATTGAAAATCGGGGGAAATTTCCCCCGATTTTTTTTTGAATTTTTTTTTTTAAAAAAAACCGGGGTAAATTCCTGGGAAAATTTTCCCCGATTTTTATTTGAATTTTTTTATTGTAAATCGGGGGAAATTTCCCCCGATTGTTTTTAAATTTTTTTATTAAAAAATCGGGGGAAATTCCGGGGGAAAATTTCCCCCGGTTTTTTTTTTGAATTTTTTTTATTGAAAACCGGGAGAAATTCCGGGGGAAATTTCCCCCGGTTTTTTTTTTTGAATTTTGTTTTTAAAAAATCGGGGGAAATTCCGGGGGAAAATTTCCCCCGATTTTTTTTTAATTTTTTTTAATTAAAAACATACTATTTAGACATATTAAGCAAAACAATAAACAAAGTTAGAATTAGCTCAATGGCAAGGTATTAGTCTTGCATCTAAAAGGTCCCAAGTTCGAGTCCATACAAGAGCAAAATTTTCTTTTTTTTTAAATTAAAATCGGGGAAAATTCCGAGGGAAAATTTCCCCCGGTTTTTTTTTTTGAATTTTTTTTAAAAATCGGGGGAAATCTCCCCCATTTTTTTTAATTTTTTTTAATTAAAAACATAATATTTACACATATTAAGAAAAAATAATAAACAAAGTTGGAAGTAGCTTAATGGCAAGGTATTAGTCTTGCATCCAAGAGGTCCCAAGTTCGTATATAATATTAGTCTTACACATATTTATATAATATCAATACTATCTTTTAACTATTATTATTTATACTATCTTTTAATTTTATATATAATATACTTATAGGTATACATATGTCTATATAGTATATAGAATATATATATTTATATAATATCAATACTATCTTTTAACTATTATTATTTATACTATCTTTTAATTATGTATAGAATATACTTATAGGTATGCATATGTCTATATATTATATATATGTTCATATAGGATATAGAAAATATATTTATATAATATCAATACTATCTTTTAACTATTCTTAATTATATTATCTTTTAATTATGTATATAATATACTTATAGGTATACATATGTCTATATAGTATATAGAATATATATGTTTATATAATATCAATACTATCTTTTAACTATTATTATTTATACTATCTTAGAGAATATACTTATAGGTATACATATGTCTATATAGTATATATTTTTTCATATAGGATATAGAAAATATATTTATATAATATGAATACTATCTTTTAACTATTATTATTTATACTATCTTTTAATTATGTATATAATATACTTATCGGTATACATATGTCTATATAGTATATATTTTTTCATATAGGATATAGAAAATATATTTATATAATATCAATACTATCTTTTAACTATTATTATTTATATTATCTTTTAATTATGTATATAATATACTTATAGGTATACATATGTCTATATGGTGTATATATATATATCTATATAGTATATATATGTTTATATAGTATCAAATTATATTTTAACTGTTATTATTTATACTAGATTTTAATTATGTATAATATATTTATATGTATACATATGTTTATATAGTATATATTTAACTATTAATATTTATATTATCTTTTAATTAGTGGAATACATAGTATATATATATATGTTTACGTAGTATATATAATATATAAGTTTATGTAGTATAAATACTATGTATTCCACTAATTAAAAGTATATATTTGTATATGGTATACATATGTATATAGTATATATAATATGTTTGTATATAGTATATGTTTGTATAGTGTATATAGTATATAGTATATGTTTGTATAGTGTATAGTATATAGTATATGTTTGTATAGTGTATATATATATATATATGTTTACGTAGTATATATAATATATAAGTTTATATAGTATCAATACTATTAGCAGATAAAACTATTTATAAGAATCAGAAGAATATTTATTGGTATACATATGTTTATTAGTCTATATAATACATGTGTTTATATAGTATAAATATTATATTTTAATTATTTATAATACATTTATTTTATTTTTTAAAATTGAAAGAAAGAATGTTAAAATAAGAATAATCAAATAAATATATAATAAATATAAAACAAGACAAAATAAAACACAACTTCCAGCAATAGCCTGGTGGTGAAGGGTTTGTCATCTAACCTTGAGGTCACGAGTTCGAATTCTATCAATTACAAATATTTGCATATTTTGGGAGTTACTATTCCAGCGGCGGTTGAAGCGGCGGCGGCGGTCCGGCGGGCGGTGGCGACGGCGGAGGCAGTCCGGGCTGGCGGTGGTGGGGCGGCGGTCCGGGCAGGCGGAGGCGGCTCCGGGCGGCGGCAGGGTGGTCCGGCGGAATTCCGGTGGAAATTTCCCCCGAAATTCTGCCGGACTTCTTTCCGGCTGAAATTTCCGCCGGATTGCTTTCTTCCGCCGGACTGTTCCGCCGGACCATCTTTCCGACGGAAATTTCCATCGGAATTCCGACGGAAAACGACGGTCCGGGGCCATTTTTTCCGGCGGGCACGATTCCGCCAGTTTTCCGCAGGATTTACCGTTTTCCGGCGGAAATTCCGCCGAATTTCCGCTGGAATTTTCCCCCGATTTTGGCGTTTTTTCCTTTAGTGTATAAATAAATAGATGATAAGGTCGATCATTTATAATCAATAAAAGAACAATTCAAATTGGGGGGGGGGGGTATTCACTTAATTAAGAGCGTGTTTCCGTTTAATAGTTTTGAATAATATTAATTATTTAAAAGATTATGATTATAGAAGGGATAAATTTCTCAAATAGTCATATACGTGAGTGTAAAATATGATTTGAATTAATTTTACATTTGACATTTAATTTAAATTCTCAATTAATTTCTGCTAGTTATTCAACATCTCAAATGTTTCACCATTGCATTCACATTTCTCTAATATGTGATCACATGGCGAAATCAAGACAAACTCAAAAAAAGTGGTAAGCTTTGTTTGATTATAAATTTTAAGTTTTGTTAAGGAAATGAAAAGAAATTACAAAAATTTTAAAATTCTCTATCTTGTTAGTTACTAAAAGAACACAATAAAAAAATTATTTTTCTACACAATTATCTTTCATTTTATTTGGTTATTATTGTAAATTAAAAGAAAATGTAAAAATACACTCTAAAACAATTCAAACAATCAATTAACTGCATTTAAAAAAAAATAGGCCCCGATTTTTCTATAGTTATTTATTACAAAATTATATAAAAATTCGAGGTAAAAATTTGAAAAAATTACAAACAAAACCAGGGGAAAAGTCCCCTCGATTTTCCTCAGGTTTTGTATAAAACAATTTAAAAAAAATCGGGGGAATATTTTCCCCGGATATTCTCCCGGATAAATATAAAAAACATTGAAAAAAATCAGGGGAAAATTCTCCTGGATTTTCCCCTGGTCTATTTGTTAGAAAAATAGAAAAAAAAAATACCGGGGGAAATATCCCCCGGATTTTCCCCCGGTTTCGAATAAAAAAAATTTAAAAAAAAATCGGGGGAATATTCCCCCAGATTTCCCCCGAATTTATTTAAAAAAATTAAAAAAATCCGGGGGAATTGCCCCGGGATTAGTATTAAAAAAAAATTTAAAAACAAACCGGGGGAAAAAATCCCACGGTTTTCCCCCGGAATTGTGCAAAAAAAATTTTTTTTTTAAAAATCAGGGGAATTATTCCCCCGGAATTCCCCCGGTATTACTTTAAAAAAAATTTAAAAAAAAACTGGGGGAAATTTCCCCCCGGATTTCCCCCGATTTATTATTAAAAAATTTTAAAAACAAACGGGGGAAATTTCCCTCGGATTTTCCCCAGTTTACTGCTTTCCGGCTTGCCTCCCGAAAATCCACCGGTTTTCCCCCGGTTTTATTCCGATGAAATATTCTCCTGGAATATTTCTGACGGAAATGGCCGTTTTTCCTGCAGTGTTATGAGCTATTAGACGTTGGCATACAAAATGCATATCTAAATATGTATTTATGTAATATTTTTATATACATAATAGGAAAATAGTTATATTTTTAAGAATAGCACATATAGTCTCATAATTGTTTGGTGTCTCTCTCCTCTCTCCTCCCTTATTAACTTTTTCTTTTGTTTTGTTTACTTAAATCCTTATATGATCAATTAAATTTGGCCATATTTAGTAAATTGCATGATAAGTGATAGTGTATTTATTTTATAATTAATTGTTGTTTTAAAACATAATCTTTACTGATAGGTAATCATCAAATATATGTTAATTATATGATAGGTATTAGGGCAAATTATATATGTCTACACCCATTGAAATACGGTATAATTACAAATTAGTTGTTCTTGTTTCAAAAATTACAAATATCCCTTGAGATAGGTGTTAGCTTAACAAAATTTATCATTCATCAAAGTGAGACATAATTGTGATTGAGTTGTATTTCTATTGTCTTAGATGGATTTTGAGATGTAATTCACATGGTCTTGATAAGTTAAAAATATAGAAGTTATATATAAAGTCAATTTCAATAAAAAAGTAGTGGACGCATTGGAATATAGATGATGATGCCCGAGGGTGGTTATGGTCGTATAAAGTAAAATTATTTTATGATAATTTATAGAATAACAAAATTTATTGAGAAATTTTGTAAGGCTCGATGGGGTATATCTCATGGTGGTTGGATTGACAGATATTTGTAGCTGTAGAAAAATTATTTTTAAATATCTCTTTCACTATTTACAGCTTCCAAGAAGACTCTAAACCTTAAAAAAACATGTATAATTTAAAATTTTTGGTGGAATTTCGGCGGGATTTTCGACGGAATTTAAAAAAAAATTTAAAAACTATTTTTCAAAACTTTCGACGGAATTTCTGCCGAAAATATTAAAAAAAAATAAAAATTATAATTTTTTAAAATTTTCGGAGGATTTTCAGCGAAAATTTCCGTCGAAAAAATAAAAAAATAAAAAATTTATATTTTTAAATTTTCAAAAAAATTTTAATTATTGTAAATTTTAAAATTTTTGTCTTCTGCTTTTAAGAATTAGTATAAATAAAAAATTTGTAGTAGATTATATTAACTTTTAAGTAAAAATCATACTAAATGTTATGTTTTTTTTCAGGATCATGTTTGCCTTCCTATTTTATTTTTAAAGTTATTTTTCGTTGTACGTTTTGTTATGTATATTTTATAAATAGTATTCAATAAACGTGTCAAATTAAGTGTGTGTTTATTATATGTGCCATGAAAATTTAGTATTGTGTTTATTATGACTTATTATAGATTTTATTTAAAAGTTGATTTTTTTTAAGAAATTGTAAATTATATCATGTTTTTTCTAATCATGTTTGTCTTTTTTTATTTTTTGAATTTATTTATCAGTGTACATTTTGTTATATATATTTTATGTCTGTGTTTATTATATGTGTCATTTTATTCAAGGATTGTGTTTATTATGACTTCATATAACTTTTATTTCGCTAAGTCTCATAACAAATCAAATATGTCTATTATATTAATTATTATGATCCCACATAACAAATATGTCTACTTATAATGACTTTGATAAGTCAGGTGCCACCTCACTATTCCACGTCAGCATAAGCCTCCAAATTGTCTAAGTGAGGAGTTGAGACCTTCGATAAGATGATGGCCCTCCAAAGGGCTCACAAGCTGATCTCTCTCGAGAGCCCCTCAAGGCAGGAGTATGCTATCCTTGGGACCCTCGAGATGAATCGCGGCCCTCGAACGCGCCCCAATCGAGGACGAGATCCCACACTTAGCCGTTGCAAGGTTTGGCACCCAACAGGGATAAATCCAGCTGGCGATCACTGACAGGGGCAGCCCGCTGCCACCTAACGCACCCCAGTGGCACATGAGTCCATCCCATCAGTCTTCAACGCATTAAATGCCCAGTCATAAATACAATCCTTAGTCATAAATGTCCAAGATTCACATTAATTGCCAACAAGGCCCCTCATTAATGAGAAGTGGGAGCAGCCGCCAATAGGATCCATGGAGGGGACAAAAGGCACATGCCAGTATGGCTACAGTCCTGAAAATGACCGGCTCCCACCAACCATGTTACATCCAGGCTTCTCACTATCATATAAAAACTTCCATTGGCTCTCCACCCAAGGGTAAGGAACTCATAATATTCTCACCCTCTTGATAAGCAAATTGGCTTCTCACCTACTATTCATCTCCTTCTCCAAATACTGACTTGAGTGTCACAGAGCCTACGCCGGGGCAAAATCGGCTAATCTCACTTGCGTTCCTCCCTCTTTGACAGGTGGGCCACCAGTAAGATTATCCTGGAGTTCATCATACCCCGACACGTGATCGAACCAAGATTCGACCGCATCAGACTTATTAAAATAAATTAATATAGTGATACAAGAGGTATTAGGACTTACTAGAACAAGTTGTTTGGAGTACATTAGGATTGATGTAATAACTTAATTTGACATATATAATTTTGATTAATGAATAAGTAAGGTTAAAATTTATAACGAGGAAATAACATTTACATATTTAGAGATTATGAATTATTCTTACTGGCCATAATACATATCATATAGTTTAAATTAATTAGTTATCGCACAATAATTGGCTAACTAGATTAATAACATTAGCTATAGAATTGTTTGTTAAAAGTACCCGTACGAGTAATTAATTAATAAGTTATTGCAATATTGCAATTTTAAAAATTTACATATTAAAAGTTATAATTTTAAAGACATTATGAGACAGAATAATGAATTTTGTCCAAAGATTATAAGGTAGGTACATTTTTATGAATCTTATAGAACGAAGAAAGCAATCAAACTAAAAAATAATGATTAAGGAAATAGAGTATTATTGAATTACTAAGTGTGTAACACTTGTTAAACATATTTAGACATAAGCGAGTAGCAAACTTGTGAAATTACAAAACGATTTGTTACAATACAAGATTTAATATATTATTTTATTTATAATGTTGTAATTGTTAAAGAATAATAAATTATTTTTTTAATTAAATTTTTTTAATTATTTTCGATAGAGTTTCCGTCGAAATTCCGCCAAAAATAAATTAATTTTTAAAAAAGAAATTATTTTTCGGCGAAAATTTCGCCGAAATAAATAAAAAAAATTAATTTTTTTATTATTTTCGGCGGAAACTCCGTCGAAAATAATCCGAATTTTATTTGTTATACTTCAAAACTCCCTTTCCCCTCATTTTTTCTCCATCTTTTCTCCCTCTCCCCCTCCCCACCACCGCCCGCCGTCCCCCCCTCCCCCAGTCCGCCGCCAGCCCTCCCCCGCCCTCCCTCCCCCCGCCGCCGCCTTCGCCGCCCCTCTCCCAGCCCCGCCTCCCCCAAACCCTTCCACCCCTCCCCCAAGCACCCCCCCTGCCCGCCATTTCGTCAAAAAAACTTGTAAGTTTTCAGATTTGTTTATCATTTTGGCAAAAATTAAATTTGAATGTGTTATGTGATATTGTGTTTGATTATTTGGTAATATTTGTAAATTGGTGTTCGATTATTTTGTAATAATTTGAATTTTGTATTTGTTGTAGATAATTCATCCCATTATCAATCTTGGATATACTACGAAAACAAATGTAAGTACGGCTAACTTTGAAGTATATATATGTGTATATATATATATATATAATTAGATAGTTTATAGATAGTAGGTTAGTCCGTGATGTGGGGATGGAGAACGGGAATTGGGGGAAGGGGTGGAGCCTTCCCATTGCTTGTTGTTGGTTTTTCTGTGCTTGTGTGATGTAGAGAAATAAGGGGATGGTACATATTCGATGTATATATATATATATATATATATGTAAATAATATATATTGGCCTTTCATGTGTATTGATTTTCCGTATATACTTGATGCGTGCTGTGTTCATGGAATGAAGTGATTATTTGTTGAATATGAAATGTTTGTTCGATGTTGGTAGTACGAATCGATCCGTAATACTAAATTAACCATGTTGGGTTTAAGAAAAGAAAATGGTTATTCGATTATTTGTTTAATAAAATGATTAAAAATATTAAACTTATAAAATTAATACGCGCGTGTAGATGGATATCCTGGAACACAGAACGTGGATGTATACAATGACTTATCCTAGTCGAGGAGGGCTTTTACCAGCTTATTATGATGGCGTTATGAACTTTATAGAACACACCAAGAGTTGTCCGAATTATATTAAGTATGGCGAAATTCGGTGTCCTTGTAAGAAGTGTGAGAGAAAATATCTTTTGTTAAAATTGGATGATGTCGCAGTACATTTGTTAACGAATAGTTTTAAACGAAATTATTGGTATTGGACTGATCACGGTGAGGTCCAACCCTCTGTAACATTTCTTGGCGAATCAAGTAGTGGTAAAGAAAATGACCCGTTGCAAAGATATGCTGAAATGTGTTTTGATACTGCTAGGCAAGAGGTAGGGGTAAAATACCAAATGATTTTGTGGAGCAACCTAATCTTGAAACTCAAAATTTTTTTGACCTTTTGAATGAGTTTAAACAAGAGGTGTGATCTGGATGTACAGATCATTCTCCGCTTTCAGTTGCTGCAACGTTGTTGAGCATAAAAAGTGATTATAAATTTTCTGTGGTTTGTTAATCTATATGTAGTTTTTAATATATTTAATATGTTATTTATTTATATATTCAAATTATGTGATTACTATAATATTTTAAATATGTTTTTTATAATTATACTTATAACAACGAAGAAAAATATAATTAATTTGAATATTTTTAACAAAATATAATTTTAGGGACGAAATAATATTTATTAATTATTTTAGGGCCGAAATAATTAATTTTTTTTAAATATTATTTATTTTTGGCTGAATTGTAGCCGAAAATCCGCAGAAAATAATTAATTTTTTTAAAATTATTATTTATTTTCGGCGGAATTTTCGACGAAATTCCGCCGAAATAATGATATTTTTTTAAAATTATTATTTATTTCCTGCGGAATTTTTGCCGAAATTCCGTCGAAAAGAATTAATTTTTTTAAATTATTATTTATTTCCTGCTGAATTTTCGCCGAAATTCCGCCGAAAATAATTATTATTTTTTTTAATCATTAATTATTTCCGCCAAAAATTCTGTCGAAAATTCGCCGAAAAATAACTACCGACGAGGGATTTTTTGGCAGACAAATCACCCCAAAATCTGCTGAAAATTATATTTTGGCCGAAAATCCGCCGAAAATTCGACCAAAAAAACAGTGTTTTCTTGTAGTGGAAGGGCAACTGTGGATTCTCCCAAACCTTTGTGTAAACCTCCGGTCAATCGTTGTGCATGGCTGCCATTTAATATTAGATTTTTTTTTATAATACGTGTATACATCATCCACAATGCACGCTGTCAAAATTCAAATGATGACCATAATAAATATTTGGTATTACTAAATGTAAGTACTCTATATACAATAATATACACTTTGTTAAATAAATATTCACTACAAAAAAATAATAATATTTGTGTCAAGATATAAAAGTTGTAATATAAAAATTATTATCAATATATCTTGTCACTAATTAAGTTTTTCTGATGGGAGTAATTTTATGTTGTCATAAAATCACTTAACAATGATAAGAATTAGTATTTCATTGTCACTATTAAGAATTAATGACATAGCTATATTGATAACTTAATGACAAAAAAAGTTGTCATTACATTGATGCAGCGCATGGAAGTTAGAATTACACATATCTTCTGCGAAGCTGATCAATCTGCTGATTTTTTGGCTGTGATATTTTACGAGATTTATAAGCTCACACAAGCGCCCTCTTGTATTTTATCTTATTCTGTCATCTTACCCAAAACAGTAACAATACAAGCAACTTTATTTCGCAATAGGCCATGTCAGGCCAATTAGCCAAACCCGAAAAATTAATAATTTAGTACCCTGAAATATGTTCCAATAATGACTTTTAAAATGTTAATACAGTAAAATTCATAAGTTGGAATGAATTTGGGCTGGGCTTTCACTCAGGAGACTCGGGTTCGCTTCCTGGCAATGGAAACTGTTTTGAATAAAACGGGGTGGCGTCTTACTTTCACACCCAATGGGCACAGGCCAATTCAAGTGAGGATGCTGGGGGTGGGAGCTCTGGAGTAAGTTTCTAGCCTGTTGGGAGGCGCTGTAGATGGCTAAAAGACGGGGCTGGAACAGAGTTAGTATTGAACGTGATTGTGCAAATGTCATTCATCAAATTAAGGCCTGTGAAAGGAATTTGTCTGTATTTGGAGGCTTGGTTGATATTCGGATTGTTGTGTTGCATTTTCCATCTATTTCCTTTTCCCTAGTTAGACGTAGTGGCAACACCATTGCCCATACATTGGCTCATTAAAAAAAAAATTAGCCACCCACCTTCCCAACTCGAACCAAATAAAATTGATAAAGTGCGACTTTTGATTTCGCGAATGTAACTGCTTCAATTTAATTGTATGTTTGTAGGGCTGTCAGTAGGTAGGATTTGGAGCGAGTCTAAATTAAAATTTGATTAACTTTCTTAATATCAAAATTCGATCCAAATTCGATAGAATTTACATTCAATACTAATCAATTTGAATCCAATAAAAACATCCAAAATATGTTAAGAAAATTCAATCTGAATAAGAAACTTTAAAATTCAGTAACAAATAAAAAATTATTGCTTTTGTAAAAAAATAACATTTTAATTAAGTAGAAAATTATTTTAAAATACGAATAAGAAATATACATTATTTTGTTAAAAAAACTACTTTGCAAAATCAAAAATAATATGTCATCAATTATTATATTGTGGTTTATATATTGCATTTTTTTTAAACTTCTTTACTAAAATTATGTGCATAGGTTATTAATCTAATAAAAAGTGTCGTGAAAGTTCGGATTGACTTTTTTAATGGATCAGACTACTTGATTCTATATTCTATCTATTTGATTCGAATTACAAATATTTATAACCGAATCTGATCCATCAAATATTTTAATCAATCAAATATATTAAAATTTGAAGTAGACACGGATCAAATTCATATTAAAATTCGCTCCATTGACAGTCCGATATGTGTGCACTATCATTTTTTTCAGTTGTAGTTTCTAAATGGGGAGGAAATTTTATTCTACATGGTTCTGCATCTAAAACCCCCAATCTAGTAAGCTCAGGGTCCAATTCTCTTTCTTTTTTTTTCTTTTTTAGGGACTTCCTTTATTGTTGAGTACTTATTTTTAAGTTCATCTAGAGTGTTAAATTTTTCTTCATATATAGAAAAATATGCGTCCAAAACTTTGTTTAATTTGTTATATATTCTATTTTTATGTTTAATTACTAAGACTATAAGTGAGTTTTAAATCGTCCAAATGCGAGATTCATTTCAAAATTTTAATCGATTAAATTTTATAAGTTATGAATCTCTATATCATTTTCTTTTTCGTAGGCATTGTTGGATGATCCACATTAAACTTTAAGTCACTTTTCTTCTTTTCTCGTTTATATTTTGATTGTACGTGTGATTGCTTCTTAAATTCCTAACAATTAATATAGTATATCCAATATATATCAAGGAGTGCTTTGAGTATTGATATTACACCTTTTTCGACTTTAATTATAAGGCATTTTAAATTATAGAAGCCCAAGTCCAGGGAAAAAACATTCTTAAGCTTGAGTCCAGGGAGGAGACATTCCTAAAATCCAAGCCTAGAAAGGAGACGGCCCTAAACCCAAACCCAAACCCAAAACAAAGATGGTCATAAGCCCAAGTCTAGGAGGGAGACATCCCTAAGCACAAGTCCAGGAGGGAAGACGTCCCTAAGGCCCAAGTGCAGGAGAGGAAGTTTCGAGCCTAAGCCCATCTAATCACCTTGGATAAAGATGAGCAACCCCTAACCTGAGTCAAAAGGCACGTGGGGATAAGGGAATTCACATTCACCCATCGTATCCATGAGAATCTCAACCAACGCGCCCTCAACCGTCTTGATTTTACGGGTCACATCTTGATTTTTAGGATAGGTAGGATACGCTCTTGGCCCTATACAAGGACCAGTGGCGTACAAAGGCAAGGGGGATGAAATTTTCAGTATAAAAACTCATTCTTCTTTCTCTAGAGCACTCAAAATCACTCTTAGTCGCTCTCACACATAATCGTTTCTCTAGAGCATTCAAACCTTCACCACTGGGCTACAACACCAGTGACAATCTAAATTATATCTTGTATCTTAATGAGTGTCAGGTCTATTTAATTCTTCCTTATTGACATCTAATTTCAATTCTAACATAGTGAGATAACACCTATATAATTTAATATATAGTGACATAGTTAAAGAATTTTATACAATGGAATCAATACTCGCCGGCTAGCCAACTATCGGCAATCATATTGCATCAAATGTTTCAACAGATCTAACCTTCAACAAACCATTATCCAAATAATAATAATAGTAATAGTAATGATAATAATAAAACAATTAATAATGAGCATTTTTAACCATATTTCTTATAAACAAGCAGTGACTCCCCTTATTAAAAAGCAAGTATTAGAAATGCGCATTAGGTAGGGGTTGAACCTATGACTTTCTACTTAGGGAACAAACGCTTTGCCCAGTGAGCTACAAACGTTGGACTTCCTCAATTTCTACGTGGCAACCCTTCAATTAAATTGGGACTAGAATGAACCCCATATTATGCCGCGATGCATTTAGAAAGAAGGGAATACAATTATGGAAATTAATAATTATACTTGTTGTGACTATTATATATGGACTAGGATTAAAATAAAATAATTTATTAAATTATTTAAACTACAATAATGGGAAAGATCATGTTCCAAGTAGAGTAGACAGAAGAAAATCTTATGTATTGATCCGTCATTTATATATATATATATATATATATATAGTTCAAAAATATATTTATTCTTCAAGTTATATATCTAATGTGTGCTTGGAGCAAATTCTTCAACTCATACAAAATAAATAAACAATTATTATTAATTTTCTAACCAAAACAAACATATTACATTATAAATCTTTATACAATACATGTGTAATCACAACTACAATAGAAAAAGAAAGGAAAAGAAACACGAATTCAAAACAGGGAATCGTGATTGACATTTTGAAATTTGTTATTGATACTACATTTTTACTTTTCTATTGACAAATTGACCAAAATTCCCATTTATTCTAAAAAATAATCGGATACACTTTGCATCCTCAATCTTGCGAGGTATTGTCCCGTATCTTGAGACGGTGGGACTTTGTCTTTTAGTGAAAAGGCACCTCGTAAAGTGTGAGGAAGGATTGTAGCTTATAAACTTATCAAGTTCCTTGACTCCTTTCGATGTGAAATAAGATGGTATCATGAACGTGGTATATATTATAATTCCATTCAAATTTTGTGAGGTATTTCTTCCCAAGAAATGATTTATTTTCTGAAGAAAATATTAACACTCTATTAAATTAGATAGAAAATATAACCTAAAGTGAGGAAATACATTTCTATCTCAAATCGGTGAGGAAATGGATGGAAAATGGGGAACATGCAAGTTCACTCCTCTTTTCTGTAATTACCACGTCCCATTGGATTTTTTTCCCGTACAATATAATTGAGGATACTTTCTTTACGAAAACTAATTTCCTCACTATTTTCTTTGTCAAGTTTAGGATTTTTAAGTTCCTTGATTGTCTTTTCTTTTCTTTAGCATTTTCTTATCCGTTGTACAATTCTAGTATCAAACATAGTGTAAGTATTTCTAGAAAATTTTCTCAAAATACACCATTTGAAAAAAACAGAATTATTTTAATTATTATATTAATATAATAATTTTATTGATCATAAAATTTAATATGGCATTATTAATAAAACAATGATTTGCAAAAAAATATTCCAAAGCAAAAAAAATCTCTCTAAAGACAATAGCATAAAATCAATCATATTTTATAAAAAATTCAATATCACGACAACAAAATTTAAATATTAAGTGATTATATATTTCATATTCTCATTGATTATATATATTTAGAAACAATAATTTCTCTATGATCATTATATGATTTCAAAGTAATAAGATTTTAGTAATTTAAAATTTTACTCTATTAAATTGGTGAAAACCTCATAATGACAATTAAGTGATAAAACAAAAATCGACTATAATTTGTTACAAGATTTTCTTTTCCATTAACTTATCACTGTAGGTGTGTTGGTAATAGTTAACAGTAGGCCTATTAATTTACCCTACCCTGGCCTTAACCCTAAAAATATCGGATTAAAGATACCATGCATATACCATACTCTATTCTATTTAAATACTTATCCATTAGGTATGTGTATTGGGTCTACCCTATTTTTAGGGTAGGGTCAATCATATATTTTTTTTATTTGTCTTTTTTTGATATTGTATTTTTTTTTTTGTAAACACACACACATACACACACTGCACACGCATAGTGTGTGAAAACTGTGTGCAGACACACTGCACACACACAATGTGTGAAAACTATGTGCAGTGTGTGTTTTCACCAGTGTGTCTGTGCGTGTGTGTGAAAAATGTGTGTGCAGTGTGTGTGAAATATGTGTGTGGTGTGTGAATACCCATTGGGTAATGATGTGTGTAGTGTGTGAATACCCATTGGATATTATTATTCAATGGATAGAAACGGATAAGGCCCTACCCTAACCCATTTATTTGTAGTAGTATGAGTTAGGATAGGGTATGAATAGATTTTAATATTCTAAGATATGAATAGAGAATGAATGGGTATCAGTAGGGTAAAACCCTACGCATTAATAGGCCTAGTTAACAACTTAGTTTTTCGTGAAATGGTAGAGTGTCTGTTTGCTTCAATTTTTCATTTTCTGCCATTATCTTATTTCTAGTGTTCTCTTAATGTGTCTATAAGATTATGTTATTATCTGCTGATTTTATCCTTTTCAGAGCAATTTCATGCAACACAGTACAAACTAATTAGAGTGTTTTAAGATTTGTTTTTGGTATTTATTAGGCCGCTTTAATGAAAATTCATTAAAAAAATAGATGAAAAACATGTAATTGCCGCAATGGCTTAGAATGGAAATGTTTGGTTCATTATTTTGCAAGCTATTTTTTCGTTGTTCAAAAAACAGAAAACTGTGTTTGGTCCATTGTTCTAGAAATATTTCTGAAAAGCACCACATTTTCGAGAATAGATTTAAAGGTGTTTATGGAAAACTTTCTATTCCCTTAAGCCAGTTGAAAAGAGTACAATTTATTGTACAATTTAAAGTGCAGAAAATACAGGAAAATTTTAAATAGTTAAATAATAAATAAAATAAAAGATTTTTATTTCATCTATATTATTGAAGTGAACATATTTTATTTTTTCTTAACAGTTTAATATTTTAAATCTGACTAATTAATAAGATTTTATTAGTTGATAATACTAATTATAAAGGAAATTTAAGAATATACAATAAATTTCACTTATAATTTTAAATCTCACTTATAATTTTTTTATTATAATTTACAAATACAAACCTTAGTAATTTTAGTTTATTTAAAAAAAATTAAAAATGAAAAGTATAATATGTAGTGGCTCCCAATTTTTCAATTTAATACAATTTTATTAGTTTAAAGTATTATGAATCACTAAATAAATTTGAGAATATATAATTGTCTCGCTCATTTAAATTATGAATTTTTAAAATTATATTTCTAATTATAAAACCTGCCCTTCGATATATGTTTATATATTTTTTTGTGTGCTTCTTTTTACTTCAAAGTAATTTCATCAAAACGCATTCTGTAAATATTTATTTCATAGTCATTTTTCAAGCCAGCCCTACAAATACCTTTCAGCATTTAAAAAAAATTAAAATGTATTTTACATAAATTGTTTTTCATACATTCACTTTGAACATCATATAAATATTAATTGAAAAGAGAGAGAGAGACACACACACACACACACAAACCCCCAAGGTAGAAAGAGGAGGGTTTGGATCCAAAATCTCAATAATGTGAAGTTCAAAACCCCACCATTGGTCTATGCATCCAATGATAAATGCATTTTACATAATTGTTCTACAAAATTGTTTTGGAGTTCAATGAGAACAAAAACAATCCAAATGGCCCTTAATGATTTCATGTCCCTACGAATTAGCTTTGAAATAGAGGGTTTATGAACCTTCGAATACCATAAAGATTTAATAGATTTTGTTGAAGTAAATATAAGGGATTGTCAAAGCTTACGAACACTAAAATGCTTATATAAAGGCAACCAAATTTATTTACTTATCCCTTTTTACTTTCTTTAAAATATTAATTTTTTACGAAACAATTTATATTTTTGCAGTTGTTTTTGATTGTCTACTTTTGTAAAAGTACTTTTTTCCCTCAGAGGGAAACACACACACACACCCCTCATTTCTTTTTTTTCCATTATATTGAAAAATTATAGTTACATTATTGTAGTGTATATATATATATAGTAAAAAATTACTAGGAGTTGTAGTGATGATAAATAGAAACGATATACAGGATGATCATATTTAGTAGTTTTTTTTCATTTTTAATACATACACATATTAATTAAGGAAGAATTATAATTTTAGGACTGTATGTTGTACCCTCTAACAATTTTAAGACAATAACTTTTTCATTTGCAATTTCAGGACATTAACTTTTTCATTTGTAATTTTAGGACATGAATTTAAGATTTTGTGGCACATTTAGGACTTTTCACCTCGATATTTGCAAATTGTCAAAATTGGTCGGAATTTTATCCTTAATGTGCCACAAAATCTATAAATTTATTAATAAACCATCTCCTCTTTCGTTTTCTTTCCTTTCTTTCCCTGTACACACTTACACACGCTTAACACACACACATACACTTATCACACAAACACACACATAATTACACACAGTCACACAGGCGTGCACACGATCACACACGCTCCATTAATCTGCAAACAACAATTTATATTTTTGATATGTATGTACAAACAAAATTAATATATAGACATTAATATAGAAACTAATACAGAATAAATTGATATAGAAATTAATGTAGAATCCAGGAAATAAAAGGTCAGTTTCTCACCTCCCCAAATATCCCACCCTTTTTTTTTAATATGGCAGGACACCAAAGGTAGCAACAAAGCACATCAGAGCCATATTGAGAAATAGAACCAATAATTCACCCCTCTTAGCTCTGATAACAAACCGTGACATTGATGGCCGACCCGAACTCCAGCACCGGCAACCCCACCTCCGGCTGGCGACGCGGCGGCGGAGGAGAGATGCTCGGTGGAGGAGGTGGCGCTGGTGGTGCCGGAAACTGACCGACCCAAATCTCCCGGTGATGACATTCCGAGCATGGGTCCTCGGGCTGACATCGTGCACGGTCTTGATGTTCCTCAACACTTTCTTCGCATTCAGAACGCAGCCCTTGTCTATCTCCGCCATCCTCATGCAGATTGCGACGCTGCCGGCGGGGAAGTTCATGGCCGCGACGCTGCCGGCCAAGGAGTACACCTTGTTTGGGAGGTGGAGTTTCAACCTCAACCCGGGGCCGTTCAACATAAAGGAGCATGTCATTATCACGGTGATGGCTAACTGTGGGGTGTCCATTGGTGGTGGTGATGCTTATGCCATTGGTGCCATTGCTATCATGAAGGCTTACTATAAGCAAAATTTGAATTTCATCTGCGGTCTTATTATTGTCTTGACCGCTCAGGTACCCTACATTTTTCTTGTAAATTTTTGGAATTCTCATTTCTATATTGCTTTCTTGTTCATAACATTTTAGAGAATTGATGATGATTAAAAGTGGAATGATTTGTCTCCTTCTATTCTTTTTTAATTGCCTAGGTTTTCATAGTTTTTGATACAATCATCTCGCGACACCCTATAGATGTCAATAAAAAAAAAACAGCCACACACACACAGACACACGCACACAGGGAAAGGGGTGAAGGACACAAGGATTCAAATTCAGTACCTCCTGATATCACTTTCAAAACTCCATCACTCGACTCTGAGTCCAATAACAGGATTTTCATAATTTTAGCTTTTAAAATGATTGGACCAAACTCTCCTCTCACTTTGGAAATTTTATCTAATATTTGATGCACAGGGCAAAAATGGGTGCAGGTTATTTGTAAGCTTAAACAAATTAGTACCTTGACTTTTCTCTTTGTTAAATTTTTTATTGATTTATTTTATTAAAATACAAAAGTGTTTCCTTTGTCGAAAATCTATTAAGGAATGCAAGTGTGAAATATCATAATTAATCAACAATTTTTTCTGTCCCCCTTTTCTTGAATTAGTTTGAAATATCTTGTCTAAATTTATCAGAGCAAAAACGTGCACCACTTATTTAAGTTATGTTTTAGCGCTTTTAGTATAGAGTAGCTTATGGAGGACCTGCTCACATAGGAGTGCAATCTTTGTATACAATTCCCGCTTCTTTTTTGTTTTTTTTTTTTTTAACCAACGTCTCATTCTGAATAACAGAACTACAAATCTTTAATTCCCTCAAGTTTTCTCTCCATTATATATCAACAAGTCCCTTAATCATTTTGGTGATTTCTTGGGTAATTGCAGATAGTGGGGTATGGATGGGCAGGGTTGCTGAGAAAGTATTTGGTGGATCCAGTTGAGATGTGGTGGCCTGCCAACCTTGCTCAAGTTACTCTGTTCAGGTAATATTTGTTTTCATCATTATGAGATGTTTGTTTCTGTTCATTGCTTTCAAAGTTCATGAGTATGGTTAGAGAATACAGAACCATGACTTTGGCACAGATTGAGCTACTCTAATTGCTTTTACTAAGCATCATCTACATGAAACTGGTCTTTTCAAGAAGTCACAAATTTTGATGTTTGACAATTGTTTATTCCGCGTTGCTTCATTTTGGTTTTTTCATTGCATGAGAGCGAACCTATAAGTGCAAGACGATTTGCATGGTCACTATAAGGTTGATCCGTCTGATGGAACTGTTTTATGCACTATATTTCAAAGAACTAATGGATACTTAGATTGTGTTCATCATTCTCAGGGCTATATCCGGAAACAGAGTTATGAAAAGAAGATAGATAAGTGGAATAAAAGTGAAAATCTTTTCTTCTTTTGTTGATGGTTGTTGTTTGAAAATTTTCAGATGATAATCTTGAAATTAAACTTGTGATATATGTTTCATATCAATTTCTTTCTATCTGTAATTATTAATTAATAATGTTTTTCAGGGCATTTCATGAAAATGAATTTGGGACACAAGGCTTGACAAGGTTGAAATTTTTTCTGATTTCCATGGGAGCAGCCTTTGTGTACTACTTATTCCCTGGATACCTGTTTCAGATATTGACCTTCTTCTCTTGGGTATGTTGGGTATGGCCTAAGAGCATCACTGCCCAGCAAATCGGTTCTGGATACCATGGACTTGGTTTGGGTGCCTTCACACTTGACTGGGCTGGGATTTCGGCATATCATGGCAGCCCTCTGGTCACACCCTTTACTACCATCCTCAATGTCATGATTGGATTTGTCATGCTTATATACATCATCGTCCCTATATGTTACTGGAAGTTCAAAACGTTTGATGCTCGTAAATTCCCCATATTTTCGAATCAGCTCTTTACTTCAACTGGACACAAGTATAATATCAACAAGGTTTTGACCCCACAATTCGATCTTAATATTGCTGCATATGAAAACTACAGTAAGCTATACCTCAGTCCTCTGTTTGCTCTCTCAATCGGGTCAGGGTTCGCAAGATTTGCAGCTACACTCATGCACGTAGCATTGTTTCATGGCAGGTAATTGGCTCCTTTCAATCTTCGTTAATATAAAATAAAAGAAATGAATTGTTTAGCTGACAAACTGCTTTATTTTTGTTTGGGTAGTGATATATGGAAGCAAAGCAAATCTGCCGTGCAGAATGTCAAGTTGGACATTCATGCGAAATTGATGAAAAGTTACAAGCAAGTGCCGCAGTGGTGGTTCCTCGTTTTGTTGGCAGGCAGTATCATCTTATCTGTAATGATGACGTTCGTCTGGAAAGATGTTGTTCAGCTACCATGGTGGGGAATGCTGTTAGCATTTGTCTTGGCTTCGATTGTTACACTCCCAAGTGGAGTCATCCTAGCTACTACCAACCAGGTAATATTTAAGTTTCATGCATTTTGATTATATAAAAATCTTTTTTTTTTTTTTTCTAATTTCCTTTTCCCCAATGAATTACTGTGCAGCACCTTGGATATGATATAATCGCGCAGTTTATTATCGGCTATATCCTTCCTGGGAAACCGATCGCAAATTTGCTGTTCAAGATTTATGGCCGGATAAGTATCGTTCATGCTCTCTCCTTCTTAGCTGATCTAAAACTTGGCCACTACATGAAAATCCCACCACGATGCATGTTCACAGCTCAGGTTTCATCTTCACCATTACTCAAAAACTCATATGTGTGGTCATCATAACAAAAGTTCTTATCTTTTCCAAATATTTGGCCTTCCTTTTTCAGCTCGTAGGAACGATAGTTACTGGCGTAGTGAACCTTGGAGTGGCGTGGTGGATGATAGAAAGCATTGACAACATTTGTGACATTGAAAACAAGCATCCCGAGAGCCCTTGGACCTGCCCCAAATATCGAGTCACATTTGATGCTTCCGTCATTTGGGGTCTGATTGGACCTAAAAGGTTGTTTGGACCAGGTGGAATGTATAGAAACCTGGTTTGGCTATTCTTAGTGGGAGCCATCTTGCCAGTTCCAGTTTGGATACTAAGCAAAAAGTTCCCCAACAAGAAATGGATTTCCCTTATCAACATACCGGTCATTACTGTCGGTTTTGCTGGAATGCCACCGGCCACCCCCGCCAACATAGCTAGCTGGATCATTGTGGGAACCATCTTCAACTACTTTGTGTTCAAATATAGGAAAACATGGTGGCAGAAATACAACTATGTTCTATCAGCTGCATTGGATGCCGGAACAGCTTTTATGGCTGTTCTCTTGTTCTTTGTTCTGCAGAACCGGGGCAAGAATGTCAAATGGTGGGGATCGGAGCCCGACCATTGCCCTTTGGCTACTTGCCCGACAGCACCAGGAATAGTCGTCAAAGGATGCCCCGTTTTTCATTGAAAAGAGGAGGTTCAGTCAAGTTGTGTGGTGTTTCATCTTGCTTACTGTGTGTTGTTATTTTTTTTTTTTGATGTTCTGCTCATTATGTAATTGGCGTATTGCTTCTGTATTTTTATTTTTTGTTGGTTAAACAGACTTCCGTCACAACATCTCATTAATTAATTAAATGCATTCTCAGTATCTTTCCTTCTAGTTTCTTGTTATCTTTTGGGGTGCTAAATTGCCTCTATTTTCTCCTTGTGAATTTCAGCAGCAGGTACTAATACTATTTTGGTTATATGTCTGTTTCTTTTTGATTTATCTAAAAGTCTCTTTCTCCATAAAAGAAAGAACCCTCTTTGCTTAAGGAATTTCATGGAACTGATCTTCTTTACTTCCATTATCATTTTTGTGCAGTTGTTGCAGCAACTGGACCTGTTTGCCTTGATTTGCATATATATATATATTTATATGTGTGTGTGTTTGTGTGTGTGTGTGTGTGTGTGATACTCAAACAAACAAGAATCTTATCCGACTTGTAGTGAAATCTAAACAACCTTACACCAGCCTTTGACTTGTGTTTGTTGAACAGCTATGCCAACTCAAATAACCTAAGCATCATTGGAATAAATATGATTCTGTTTCATCAACCCTTAGCCTTGAAGATTATGCTTGAATTGTTGTCTTATATCAAGCCTAGCTTCTTTTACTTTAACATTTTTGATGAAAATTCTGAAAAATAAGGATCCAGAGAAGAGTTGGGGAGACATTTGCAAAGGTATCAAAATGTCTTTGTTTAGAGATTGACAATTTAGTAGTTTACCATTTAATTTATCTTGTAGGAAATTGTTAAGAGGTTTCATCTTCAGTGGAGTTGATGAGTTGGGAATTAAGCACAACATGCACTGATTACCATCCCTTGTTGAGAAGCAGGAGTGTCCAAGATTCTAAGGAAAAATGCAAAACTTACATTTGATTTCTTCAACACTTCTTTAGATGCTTAAGATAATACTATGCGTTGATGTGCATGATTAAAGTAAATTATTTGTTAGATGTATATATCTGAGTTTTAATATCGCTAGTGAGTTGGATAACTTGTGAATGGTTGGTATAACTGGTTTAGAAATTGATTTAATCTTTTTGTATAACAAATTACAGAGAGATGGAGACTGATGTTGGACAAAATTGGAGGCATCTGCAATGGACTGATGGAGTGACCGATTACCAAAGCCTACAGGCATTTTAGAGACAGATTTCGAGACAGAATCTGAGATGCTCTCCGGACTGATTTAGACAGACTTAAAAAAGAGTTTTAACTAATTTAGAAACAGATCATTCACAAAATTTGATAGAATTACAGATGGATTCTAAAGAAATTGTTGGAAGTTACAGATTTAGAGGTAGAATTTGCTCTGTGTCTAGTTTAGAGAAGCAAAATCCGCATCTGAAACAAGCCACGGAACATAAAACTGATAATAAAACTATTTAGAGGGATTGTAAGCTTTCTCTAGACCTTCAAGGGGGCACAAAAAAAGCTCAAATGGTGCGATCCCTCCGTCACCTGAGAATGAAAAGGGTGATCTCATAGTTCTTGGTTTGCAAAGATGCATTGTTAGGTGCTCCATTTTCTCTTTTCTATTGAGGCCAAACCTGAACTTGTCCTTGAGAGATAGTTGTCCATATATTGATAAGGGATGTATGGATTCTTGAGAAGGGCAGGAGCGGTGACAATCCTCCCGAACTGCCTGGATCCCACGAATGAATCGAAAGTTAGATCTACATTGGATCTCACCCAAATTGCCCTTATCCTCCTAGGAGAGGTTTGGTTTCAAACACCGGTTCAAACATAAGGAATACGCCATTTTAATGTGCCTTGGATGATGCACATCTCAAGGTCAGGCGCCAATAAGTACATTAAACTATCCATGTGGCTGAGAGCCCTCACAGCCCAAGCACGACACAATTATCAAGAGTGCACTGTACCACTAAACTAATAGCCTGTCGTGGAGGCCTCCCACTAGAGGCCCTCTATGCCAAAAGCGAGATAAATTTTGGCTTTCGAAACAGAAAATCCCATCTCCAAAGGCCTGTTCTCTTGTAGTGCGCCTGTAACTTGAAGACCTCAAAAGAACAACGAAATAATTTTCTTAAATCTCCATATCTATTATAGAGGCATTTTAATTTTCTTGGTTCGTGATCGTTATATGCAGAATTGTAAGTAAGTGTTGAACAATGTAGAGCTACCTTGTCTATCTGCATGGACTTTTTTGGAATCATTGCAACAAAAAGTGTTTGCAGAACATAGGGTAGGAAAACTAGAGAGGGAAGAAACGTTTTTTCTTGTATTGCTGAAGAAATAGTATAAGGAAATATATACTCAAATTTGGGCCTAAATTTGTCACCATTTTCGATATTCATCCCTATATTTTACAAGTTAGGGTTGTCAGTGGGTCGGATTTGGATCAAATCAGGAAAATTCGAATCCGAATCCAATAAGTCTATCTAGTATCCGAATCCAAACAAAATTTGAAACCCGGTAGAAAAATCCGACACAATTAACTGTTAAAAATTTGAATCTTTAAAATCAAATAAGCAATAAAAAATTATTTCTTATGTAAAGAATAAAATTTAAATAAGTAGAAAATTGTTTTATAATATGTATAAAAACTATACATTATTTTTTGAAAAAAACTACTTTGAAAAATATAAAAACGTGTATTATAAGTTATAATGGTTTGGATATTGCATTCTATTTAAAATTTTTCACTAACATTGTATATATAAGGTTGCTAATATAATAAAAAATATTATTAAAGTTCGGATTCGGTTCTTTAACGGATCGGACTGCTTGATACCAAATCCAACCCATTTATTTCGGATTACGGATATTTGTTATCGGATCTGACTCATCGAATATTTTAATCGGTTGAATATGTAAAATTTGGATCGAATTTGGATTAAAATCCGCTCCATTGACGGCCTCATTTCAAGTTATAGTTTTGGTCCCCATATTTGCTACTTTTTTTTTTTGTCAACTTGGTTGTTAAAGCTAACGAGGGTTAATTTTTAAAATTACATTTACCGACCTTGTAATTGATTTGACGCTTACATTTAGCCCTTTTGTACACAATGCCATATGGTGATGTTTTTTTGGACCCCCAATCCAATGTACACCCCCGGTCCCTGGGAACAAGCACAAATTAAAACAAGCAAAGATATTGTTTTAAGTGAAACAATAGTTGTAAATTTGCAATTTGGCCGGATTGCATACTCCAACAATGCTAATGAAATGTCGTCTGCATTATATATATTCATTTTAGGCTGAAGTTATTTAGAATCCATTTGAAACCGTTCAAGTTGAGCCACGAGTTAAGAGACCTCATCATCAGGCAAAGCAAACCTTTTGGCATAGTTGAAATTGGCACTTTATATTTTAACCATATAAATAGAGGCCTTTTCTAAAACTGCCACTATGAGCACCTTATGGAGGCATTTTTTAGCGTTTGAGGGCAATTGTTAATGCCTCCAAAGCTCACCTTTTAAGGTTGTATATAAGTAACGGCCTCTATATCTACACTCAATCAAGGCAATCATATTCTAACTGCCTCTATAAGAAGAGTAGAAATTTAGGCTCCTTACATAGTTGCAATGCCATGGTGAATGCTTATGACTAAACATAACAATTGCAAAAGTAGCTAGAAACATTGAAGATACAACTTGAATTGAATAGGCATTCAAGAACATTTTTGTTTCTTTGTGAAGCAAAATTGGTTCAGAACGTCCAACAAATACATTGTTTCCAACAGACGCCATAAGAGAAAAGCTATGTATCAAGAGAGCGAGAGACTAACAGCTCCTTCCAAACATGATGGGTGTCGAATCCACCAAAAATAAATCATACTCCTCTAACTACAAAATTAATTTGTAGATAGGGTGAGAAGGGTCGATCCCACAGGGAATAACTTATCGACTACTTTCCAAGATAACCAAGCGTCAAAAAGAAAGTAAAACAGGGGGGTTTTGAATGACAAGTTAATGAAAGCAATAAAGAAATCAAAAGTAAATCTATAAAAATAAAGACTCAGTCAAGGGCAATTTTTCGCACAACGTTTTCATGGATTGATTATTGATTCAAAAATAGCTTTTAATTCATGCAATAGATTGGTTATAGCCTTCAGAGAACTCGTCCAACCTAATCTTTCCTTAATAATAGACTAGACATGCGGATGCTATGAATAATACCTAATTAACAAATAACTCTAGTCGAACGATAGGATTTAACCCGTTAACGGCATTAAAAATTAGGAAAACTCAAATCCTAGCCAACAAACCTACAAACGTGGTTGCTCGAAACTAGATTACGTATTTTTCATAGTATAACGAATTATACTACTTTCCACTTGTGTTGATTCAATCAAACAATTACGGATTCAATTTCCTCAACTGGATCTATAAAGTTAAATTAATTGAAGAATGGGCCCTAATTGCACAACTAACAAAACAACAATAAGAGATGGAGTTTTTCCAAAAAGTACAGAAAAATATACAAATACTGCATAAAATTAAAAGACAAATAAATCAATTAGATCTCACAATCCTTGAAGAAAACGTTGGCTCGAATTACTCCTTGACTGAATAAAGTAGTTTAGCCACGCATGGCCGTACTAACAACTAAGATAAAAATATAAAAGCTGGAAATTCTAAAGAGAAAAACTAAGAACTAGAACAAAATGTTAAAATCTAAGATGTCTAAACAATACGATACCATCAGGTATATATAGGGTTCAAACCCTAAATCAAAATCCTAATAGGGCTAGGATAATTCTTTGGCAAATCCTAAGAGTTGTAGGCAAGTATGGAAATTGTTTCCAAGTCGAACTCTTGCCATATCAATATCCTCCTTTTCCAATTCCGCGTAGGATTTTCAGCCCATAAGGCGTGA
Source organism: Petrea volubilis (assembly GCA_026212405.1). Classification (NCBI taxonomy): domain Eukaryota; kingdom Viridiplantae; phylum Streptophyta; class Magnoliopsida; order Lamiales; family Verbenaceae; genus Petrea; species Petrea volubilis. The sequence continues at coordinate 15,357,437 of CM047882.1, forward strand.
GCACGCCTTGCGCGATAAACATGATTATTTTCAAATTTAGCCTTCCAGCTTCCTTGTACGACATCCCTCTGCACTTTTCACCATCTTTTGGCTCGTTTTTAGCTCATTTTCATCAATTTTCACCTATGGCAAGTAAGAATTAACTTTTGTGAAATTTTAACCCATTTAAGATCCAAAATTAATCAAAATAAGCATAATTGGGGCCTGAAATTAGGTAAAAATAACATACTATCAAAACACCATACAAAAACATCAAAAATATAATTCGATATACTGAGTCCCTTCTATCATACCTCAATAAAAGAAAGCTACTAAGTGGTTATACTTAACATTTTTTCTCGAGAATTTGAAGTTCAATTTATGCATTTACAATCATACCTAAGATAAGATAAGACAAGACAAGGATAGTCAACCAAGTATTCAACCTGTTTCAAGATAAACACAAATTTTCATTATAAACAATTATAAACAGGAAAGGAAATCAATATCCAAAATAACAATTCTTCCTTACAAGAAAAAATACCAATCTCTCAAACACTACATTGTTTTGAATCAAATTTAAGAAAAGTGAAAAAAAAAATCAGCACTAGTTATGCCAATAGCTTGATATTAACTTGGTAAACAGTAAAACCAGGCCTTTTTGGGAAAACAGAAAACACATCCATAGAGGAGGCACCCACACTAGTTCAATGGTGTAATAAAGTAAGGTAAGATGGTGAATATTGACAAGATACAGAATTAGATTTCACTAAGCCAAAATTGAGAGGAAAGAAAAACATACTTCATCAACAGGCGGCTTGCCCCAGTCTCCATGTCCATACCGAAATTTAAGGGCATTAAAACAATTTTCAGAGAAGTCAAAGGAGGAGGATCATATCTCTGCCATCAAAAAGGAATAATCAATTGAAGTTACTTAATCTCTTCTGCTAAGAAACCATTGGAATTATTCTTAGCAAAGCTGAATTTATCGAACAAACTGAAAATACAAAACAAAGTTAGCACTTGTCAACCTGCATACTGATGAGCTTAGGAGGAGGGGCGCCTTTGGGCATGCCAAGAGCCTCATTCCTGTGACGACATCGCCGGCTCATTTCTCTCAATTCTACCTATGAAAAGTCCAAATCAGAATGCATAGCATAGATTTTGGACCAAGAACATTGCAGATTGCACTGAAGAAAAACATCTCAGATATGCTTATGCAATGAACTTCTTACTTCAAATTCCTTTCCCCATAGTGGTGCAAATCACCATATGTTGTTAGTTTAGGCTTAGTCTGAGGGAAGCATCATGGAGGACATAAAAAAATTGAAATAGAAAGGTATGGTTAAAAAGACTAAGAAAGAAAACCATAGAGAACCAAAGACTAGTATATACCATACACAGTATCGACATACCTGATAATCAATGTTCATTTTTCCCATTTTCGGCTGCGTCCTGTCACATTGTTTCTATTTCACTTCTTACTGTCCTTTTCAAAGTATGCACACATAAACCCCAAAAGCAGCAAGTTTAGAACAGAGAAGGAATGAAACAAGCAAAAAAGGCTCAAACATGAGGACATATAAAAGTATAGAAGGAACATGGGAGTGCAAGGTAATATGCTTAAGGAGATTTCTACATAAGGACAAGGGGATAATTGAACAGAGAATAATGAGATCATCTCCTGCACGCCTAACGTCTAGCCCACTTTTTCATTGTTTCTAACAGTTAAGCTTTTGGCCTGCACAATTTACTGTTACTGTGTATTGTATTCATTACTCCAATGAATATGATGCTATCTAGTTAATCTAATGATCCAAACAGCGTATATTCAGTCAAAATCCAAGTTTAAAATTACAAGAGGTTTGCATGTACATAAGTGAATGTAAATAAAGCGACGAAAAGCACAGAAAAAACTTAATCTCACTTGCCTTATCTTCTCAATTCTTGTGGCAGCGACAAAGTTAGGAAGCTGAAAAGGATGTTTCTCAATACCCCGCTTTCCCTGCAAAGCAATTCTAAAAGCCGATGAAATAAAGTTAACACACAAACAAATTTCAAAAAATAAAGAATTAGTAAAATCAAATCAATATAGATCCCAAAGAATAAAAATGCCCTGCACCCAACACAACCTAGTAAAACTTTTAATTCTAACAGTAAATCACCTAAAATGTTAAGATCATTGTTGGCGATTAAATTTCGTCAAATTAAAAAATTAACAAGTGTAAATTAAAATATTAAATATTAATTAAATTTTCTATTTTATATTTTGGAATTTCCTAAATTTAATTCCAATATTAAATAGTTAATCTTAATTAATATTTTAATATTTATTTTGCCGGCCAATGAGAAGTCGCCAAGTGTCAATATGAGGTGTTTCGGCCAATTAAATCAAGTCTTGCAGCCTGAAAGTCCAAAACCAATAAAATGGTGACAAGTGACGCATTTGGTCGCATGAACCAATCAAATAATGACACGTAAATGATATTTCTCTCTTTAATAATAATTTATATTAAAGAGATAAATATCGAAGAAGTGGCTAGCAATCTCAAAACCCTACACAAACACCTATAAATAGAGGTCATTTGGGGTTCAACGAGGGACATCAAGAAGTCTTCAATACACGGAGAAACAAGCTCACGAGAACACAACCTTCGTACGAGCTCTCAAAATTCTCAAGTCTTCAAATTGTAAGCAACCGCTACGACGACGTACTGCATCCACAAAGGCTCTACTTCGTCTTCAAAGCGCAAGTGCTTCAACGCCTTCGATTTCAAAGCCGACCTTTTGACTTCAAGGTAAATCGTGACTTCCATCCCGCGAATCTAGGAAGGAATCACATCACTCATCCGAGAACAAGCTTCAAGCCCTCGGAAACAAATCCGGAGAGAAGAATCAGGGGATTTAGTCTACTAGGAAATTATTTTCCTTTTAATTATATCCTTTCTTCAAATTCAAAATATTTGTCACATATTTTTCTTGTATTGTATTTGTTTGTTTTACAGATACGAAAATTTTGTGTGAACAAATTTCTGGCACGCCTGGTGGGACGCAAACCTACCCCTCATCTCTTTTCTCCTAACATCACTCTTTCAACAAGTTCGATGGCCCCCAAGAAAAATAATGTTGGTCTCACCAAAAGGGATGACATTGAAAAGCCTACCGAAGACGCTGTCAATCTATCATCAACCAAGGCCAAGGTCTCCGACTCTGAGTCTTTCCATGGTTCCAACCCTCCGAGCCCGACGACTTCTGCTGGCAAAGCACTCCACTTCGCCGAGACAACCGCAGTGGACGAGCAATTGGCTCAGATGGCTCAAGCTATAGCAAACCTGCAAAGGACGATTGAGGATAAGGATTTTCAAATCGCTCAACTTGTGGGCAGGTTGGAATGTTCAAATGTTGGGGAGCCTAGTCACCGGTATCAGAATCCTCAAGTTCAAGCCACAAATGAAGGGCAAACTCAAGAAACACATCAAAAATACGAGCACATGCCAAGGCTTGAGCAATCAACCACCTCTATCGCCACACTGTCGGTGCAGCAATTGCAAGATATGATTGCCAACACCATAAAAGCTCAGTATGGTGCCCCAGCACAGCATTATCCGATGTACTCGAAGCCCTACACCAGACGCATCGACTCACTGATGATGCCGATAGGCTACCAACCTCCGAAGTTTCAGCAATTCGATGGAAAGGGCAACCCGAAGCAACATATCACGCATTTTGTGGAAACATGCAACAATGCGGGAACCTATGGCGACCACTTGGTAAAGCAGTTTTTGCATTCGTTGAAAGGAAATGCTTTTGATTGGTATGTTGATCTTGATCCTGAGTCTGTTAACAGCTGGGACCAAATGGAGAGGGAATTCCTGAACCGCTTTTACAGCACACGTCGCACTATAAGCATGATTGAGCTCACCAATACAAGGCAATAGAAGGATGAGCCGGTGGTGGACTACATCAACAGGTGGCGTGCGTTGAGCTTAAATTACAAGGATAAGCTTTCTGAAATTTCTGCAGTGGAGATGTGTATCCAAGGGATGCACTGGGGGCTCTTATACATTCTCCAAGGAATCAAGCCTCGCAACTTTGAAGAGCTAGCTACTCGCGCCCATGACATGGAGCTCAGCATTGCCAATCATGAAACTAACTTCTCTGCGAAAGACCAGTGGAAGGAAAAGAGAAGTATAAAGAAGAATGATGACTACAATGAGTCATCCACGAACGAGTCCATGCTCGCCAAAGCAACTCATTTCAAAATCCCTGCCGGCAATAACAAAAGTGGAGGAAAGTTAGAAAATCAACACATCCCAAATGAAAGACGTCGGCTAACACTAAACGACATACAAGAGAAGGAGTACCCGTTCCTAGACTCTGATGTCTCCCACATATTTGATGAGCTCCTAGCAAGAAAGCTAATTCAGCTACCAGAACCAAAGCGCCCCGAAGAAAGCGTGAGGGTGAACGATCCAAAGTACTGCAAATACCATCGAGTCATCAGTCAGCCTATTGAAAAATGCTTTGTGATTAAGGACAAAATCATGGCACTAGCGAAGGATGGGAAGATAATCCTTGACAATGAAGATGCTGCAGACGCAAATATTACTAGTGTCACAACTATTGTAAGTGCAAATGATATCCCTGAAGTCAAGAAAAGTATCGTTTTGTCACCTACACTCATGGGGGCACCGACGACAATCCAATTTGGGAGTTTTGACCCTATTATGGTTGGAAATATGTGTGCTGATGCAAACACTAAATAAATGACAAAGACTTCCACTAAAACTGATGATAGCGGCAAGTGGACTCTGGTGACTCGCCAAAGAAAACAAATGCAACGCGTTAAGCAAATTCATCAGACATGGTCAGGAAATCCAACTCCAATTAAGCGCAAGCACCATGAGTCGATCAAAAGCTCCAAAACTCAGCATGTTGGATCAAAGAAATCATTAAGTAGTTGCAAGCGGGATCCCCTGACTTTAGCTGACTTCTTCATGGAGAGAGGTTTTCAGCCAAAAGTCAAAACAATGCATGCTACCCGTGATGAAGTAGGAGGCCAAAATTCTTCTTCTTGTACTACCAAAATTCCTCATGCCAATAGAGTGGAAGTCATTGTCAACTCATACTATATAAGTATTGCAGAAAAGACAAGAACACGGCCTCGCCATCAAGTTATGAATCAGCTCAAAAAGTTCAATGAAGATGGTTTTGTACAGCTGACAAGATTCGAGGGGAAGTCAATGCTCGTCCCAATTATGAAGGCAAATGGATCAATGAGATGGAGTCTTATCTTCCAAATGCCAAGAATTCCTGAGAATCATGAAATGGTTGTGCCATCCCAAGAAGAAGCAGGGGGCAAATAATCTTCATCTTCAAGTTGCAAATGCTCCTGGATATGAGCATAAACTGTCTTATAAAAAAAAATAAAGTCAAAGTCAAATGTACTCCTTAACACGAGTATAAACTGTTAAAGTCAAATTCAAGTGTACTCCTTAACACGAGTATAAACTGTTAAAGTCAAATTCAAGTGTACTCCTTAACACGAGTATAAACTGTTAAAGTCAAATTCAAGTGTACTCCTTTACATGAGTATAAACTGTTAAAGTCAAACTCAAATTTACTCCTTAACATGAGTCTAAACTATTAAATTCAAACTCAAATGTACTCCTTAACACGAGTATAAACTGTTAAAGTCAAATTCAAATGTACTCCTTAATACGAGTATAAACTGTTAAAGTCAAATTCAAGTATACTCTTAGACAGGAGTATAAATTGTCTACAAAATCAAGTCCCAAGTGATGATTCCTTGACACGAGTATAAAATGTCTGCAAACTCAAAAAAAGATTGCTCCTGATGCACGAGCCTAAACTGCATCACTCCTGACCCGCATGAGTATAAACTGTGCATGGTACCCACCAATGGTAATGCATGTAGTTAAACTGCTAACATACTCCATTGACGGCATTCCATGTGGTTAAATATAAAATACTCCACCTAGTCCAAGGTGGCTAAGCAATGGATACTCCTGGCCCGCATGAGTATAAACTGTGTACGGCCCCCCCTAAAAAAAAATCATCTTGGTTTCCACTGAACTACGTAATGACTTGATCCCTTGATAGGGTACGTAGGCAGCTTGGTAATTATTCCAAGTTCAGTCATATATTTTCAATAAATATTGTTTGTTCTTAATGATATCCTAGTCAATCTGAGGTGATAAGTTTATAAGTGATTTAATGATTTATTTCATCAGTTCGATAATATCTCATTAAATGCTTATGTTGAGCTAAAAAAAAAAAGGGAAAAGAGGCATATAGATTGCAGTGATGAGAATAAAAGAGAACCCAATTTTTATTGCATTTTGGATATTTCATTTACAGGATGAAAGAAAACAAAAAAAATGCATAGTTAAGTTTAAGTGTTCACGAAAACAAGTCAAAAGATGGCAAGTCCTTGCGAGACTCTTCAAGTAGGGCCTCCATTTTCTTCAAAGCCTCGACTTCTTTGGTGGACATGCAAGGGGTGTTCTCGAGCTCCAAGATAGTCTCTCGCTGCGTAGCTACATCTTTTTCAATCTCGGATAAGTCCTCTTCAGCTTTGCGAAGGGACGAACTTGTTGCTTCTTCCATCTTGCCCAGATCCACGAGTTGCTTCTTCAGCTCTTCTTGTTGCTTGGTAATTTGCAGAAGTTGAATCTTCAAGTCGTCTACTTCCTTGGCCATTTTTTGTTTTTGTGCCTCTGATTCATCAAGATATTGTTGTGCAAGTAAAAGGGATTTCTCATGCATCTCCTGGGTCTCTCTCTGAGTAGAAGCTAGCTTAATTTTGGCATATTTGGAAGCACTCTCGAAAAATTGATCCAGGTGGCTCTCTAATGATGATACATCATTCATGTGGTCTTTCATCTGATTGACTAGGCTGTGTACAGTAGGTCTTATACGGGGAAGTTCCTCAAGTGGAGTCTTCATGACCTTCTGGCAAATTCTTTTCCAATAAAATTCAAGGAGGACTCGCTCAGCTTCACTCTTAATGACTTGGGGGCAAAATTCAGATACTGCAGGGGCTGGATTAGGCCAAGAGGGTGGCTGGAATGTTCTTTTAGGCTTCTTAAGGATATCGGCTTCATTAAACACCTTATCTACCTCAAGTGCAGGTGTTGACACCCGTATCTGCTTCTTAGGTCCATCGCGCTCCTTATTTATGAAGATAGCTTGCAAGTTGTTTTCATTAGAGCGAGGAGTGTTTGCTTCAGGCAAATCAAAAGGATTAACCTCATTCATCGAGCCAACGCTTCCTTCACAAGTGCCAAGGGCTCCTTCCTCAAGCTCTGCCAGCTGCAAAATAAATAAATAAACAAAAAAAAAACAGGGTTAAAAAAAATGAAGGAGAAGAAGAAGGAGACATAGGTAAATTTTTGTAAGTTTACGTATAAAGCCAGGTCAGCTATAGGCAATGAAGAACTCGGAATATCTGCAAAGAAGTCCGAGGTAATATTGATATTGTCTAAGTCAAACACCTTTGGTTTCTTCATAAGTTGGCATTGGCCGCCAGAATTCTCATTCGAGCAAGAAAGGGCTGAAATTACTTCGTTTCCCTCAATGGGGGCATCCGTCAAAGTATGCCCATGGGTTGAATCCTTGAGAAGAACCAATCGCCTCTTGGAAGTTGTTTTAGTAGGCTCTACAAAATCATTATCCTCCAAGATTTTGTCTTTTCCGTTCGTCGGAGGAGTAGGATTATGAGGAATTAATGCCGTGTGGTCGTCTCTAGAACCATTCATTGAAGCCCTTCGAGTTGAGGATTGATATTTTAGAGTAAGATTCCGTTCTTTCTTTAGCTTTGCCGGTTTTGAAGTTCCACCATTATGTTTTCTTGAGCTAGGCCCTGCATCTTTGCAATTAACCTTGACAACGATCCTACTACTCTTTGCCAATGAAGCTCTCCAACACCCATCCCACCACTTGTTGTATTCTTTTGTGGCTAACGGAAGAGAAGAAGTGTCTCCTGGCGTGATAAGCCTCGAGGATGTGTTTAATAAAGTACAAGATTGCCAAAGTTCCACAAGTTTGCTCAAGTCACACAATAAAATTTCCTTCTTCAGAATACCGGGGATATGTTCACAAAAGCCAAATTGCCGACTGAAATGATGTGGACTGTAAGCCTCGACAATGTGTTCGGCTCCACACCTAAAGGTCAAGTAACTAGACCGCAGGGCTACAAAGATATCTCGAAAAGTATCGGATGTACGAGCATCGTCCAACACTGTTGACGGTTTTGATTGATACCAATGAAGATTCTGTAGTGTGGAAGGATCGATGTTATGGAACAAGTCTCGCGTTTCGGTAAGGTCAAAATACTTAGCCATATTCTCTCCCACATACCACACCATCTGAGCCTCTTTTACATCGATCTCGGTAGTGAAATGCGTGCCAAGATAGTGCCCAGTCCAACCATAAATAAAATGGATAGGGAAGATGGTTGTAGACTCGTTTGGATTTGTTGAAGCGGATATGTTCCTCAAGCCGCGGTAGATGCTTCCTAGTACGGGCACGGCAAGAGAAAAGCGATCGCCGCATGCCATTCTGCTAGAAACTTTAAAAACGGTGGGGCGGATTCGATTCGCTGTATGATGCGGTAGAACGAAACTGCAAAGCCAGCATGAAAGAAAAGCAGCTAGGTAAGTCTCTTCTTTGGCATCTCTCTCAATATCCAGCATTGTGAAAGGCTCGTCGAATTTTTCGATATGAGGCAAGGAAGATGCATCGATGACTCCGGAAGGGTTGTGAGTATCCTGAGGCGGGGCCCGCCTCTTCCTAGACGATCTCAAAGGAGGTTCTTGATACTTGAGCGGTCCTTTAAACCAAAAGTTGATCCAGTCGGAGATAAGAACGCCGTCGGAATTCTTTGGAAGCTTGTGATATGCCAAGAATAAGTATTTGCAACTCCGTGGTAGAGAAAGACCGCGTGTAGCATCGCCAAGCATCTCCCTGGCAGACGGAATGACCTCGTCGTAGAAATCTCCACGTATAGGTAAACCGCTCGATCCGCGAAGATCCCACAAAGAAATAGACAACTCTCCGATTTCGGTATGCAGAGTGTTTGTAGAAGGGCACCATATCTCAAGGAAGGCCTGAAGGACGGGCTTGTGGCAGACGTAAGTGAAGAGTGAGGCATGGACGGCTGCACGAATCTTGGCACGGCGAAGGACATCCTCGTGATAGGCTAGCACATACTCTGTCCACTCCCAATAGCCGGCGTGAAAAGATACCTCGCCAAATCTAGATGATGGAATCCTCCAAGAGCCTCCGCTGATGCTAAGATGGTGGTTTGGAAGTGAAAACTCTGGGCATGTAGCTTTGACATCGTGAAGCGAGGATTTCAAAAGAAGGACTCTCGAACGAGGTGAAGGACCAAAAAGTGGATCCACTATGTCCTTAATCGCCTCTTCCGACCATTGGGATAGATGCATAGACTTGCCGAGCGATGGAAATGTGGTAGGTTGAGTGCTGATTGCCGGCTTATGGACCGCCAATGAAGTACTTTTGACTTTGAGGCCATCCTTGTCGCTTCCGATAATTATATGGGGAAAAGGTTCTACGTGGTCCTCAATATACATCTTGCAATATCTGATGTTCCTGCAGGAATGCAATATACATAAATATGAATATAAGGAAAGATATTGTATGTTTAAAAAGAAGAAAAAAAAGGAGAGAAAAGAAGGTTACAATCTTTCCTCACTTGTTTGACAATGCAATTAGGTCGACAATTAAGTTCGTCGATATCTGTTTGCAGAAAAAAAAGCGGCAACCAAAAAAAATAAAAAAAGAGGCACTTTGTGTTAGTAAGCACGGAAAAAAAAATAGAAAAAAATTTAAAAGCTCTCGAGATTTTATAGTGATGGAGAAGGGTTTGTTCAAGACAAACTTTTTAGGTAATTTGTCAAACATGGGTTGTGCAAGCAAACAATTCATGAAGGAAGAGAGTAATGGAAGGATTTATCAAAAAAAAAAAAAAAAATAGGGAGACATACGACATTGTTGTTAAAAGAAAAAAAAAAAGGCAGCAGAGGGGAAGTTAAAAAGGTGGTCGGGAGCAATTGGTTTACAAAATTTCAAGAACTTTGGAATTATGATGAATCTCTACTGCTCTGGGGAGACAGATGCTGGTTTTGACGAAATTTCATGATGCACTTCACTAAAGAAGTATTGAATTTTGCCGAAATAGTTTGCAAGGGCAAGAATTCTCTTTCTCTGGTCATTGAGAAATTTCATCAAACATGTGGCATGCGTGAAATAAGAAAGCAAGAATAACGTCTTATCCCATTGCCGAGCACCTCAACAATTCATCAAATCCAATTTTCTTCTGTGTTTATGTCTCGGATGAATTTATTCGTTGCTTAAGAGGTCTTTATATATTCAATTAGGATTGGAAAAAGTTGAGTTATAATTGAAGATTTGAAGTTTATCACAATACACGTGAATTTGCCAAGGATTACCGTCTAAGGACGTCTCCAAGCCGGATGAGAATTCTCAAAAAAAAAAAAAAGGAAAAAAAAAAGAAAAAATGAGAGAGAGGGAGTTTATTCTCCTGCCAGTGTTCGAGCCGAAGAAGGAGATGAGTTTCATTGTTTCCTGCACCTGCTGACCAAGAAAGTCACGAAACATTACTTTTATTATGAATAGGACTCCTTGACTCTCATAAATGTGCCAAATTCAATTGAAAAGAGAATGGGTCAGTTTAAGTCTAGCAATTGGACTGCTAATTTGGGCCAAATAATGCTCAAGAGAAAGTATTGCAATTGGATTGCTAATTTGGGTCAAATAATTCCCGAGAGAAGGTCTTGCAATTGGATTACTTTGGGCTCAAATTTCATAGGCCATATTTGAATCATGTCTCTTTATGGAATTTGAAGACTTAATTTCCATGCATTCGTGGTGACTTGACGGGCTAAGTGTCATGGACAAGGAAAATCTTGCAATATTACTAACTTGGGCCAAAAATAGTCAAGTGAAGAAATTAATGGGCTTAGTCTCTTAAAAGTCCATAATTATTTATTGAAAAAAAAAAAAAGTTCAAATACTTCAAGTCCCGCCTCATGCAAATATTTGGCATGTCCGTCGCCGAACCTTTAAGTAGGGGGCATTTGTTGGCGATTAAATTTCGTCAAATTAAAAAATTAACAAGTGTAAATTAAAATATTAAATATTAATTAAATTTTCTATTTTATATTTTGGAATTCCTAAATTTAATTCCAATATTAAATAGTTAATCTTAATTAATATTTTAATATTTATTTTTCCGGCCAATGAGAAGTCGCCAAGTGTCAATATGAGGTGTTTCAGCCAATTAAATCAAGTCTTGCAACCTGAAAGTCCAAAACCAATAAAATGGTGACAAGTGGCGCATTTGGTCGCATGAACCAATCAAATAATGACACGTAAATGATATTTCTCTCTTTAATAGTAATTTATATTAAAGAGATAAATATCGAAGAAGTGGCTAGCAATCTCAAAACCCTACACAAACACCTATAAATAGAGGTCATTTGGGGTTCAACGGGGGACATCAAGAAGTCTTCAAGAGCCAGACATCAAGAAGTCTTCAAGAGCCAGACATCAAGAAGTCTTCAATACACGGAGAAACAAGCTCACGAGAACACAACCTTCGTACGAGCTCTCAAAATTCTCAAGTCTTCAAATTGTAAGCAACCGCTACGACGACGTACTGCATCCACAAAGGCTCTACTTCGTCTTCAAAGCGCAAGTGCTTCAACGCCTTCGATTTCAAAGCCGACCTTTTGACTTCAAGGTAAATCGTGACTTCCATCCCGCGAATCTAGGAAGGAATCACATCACTCATCCGAGAACAAGCTTCAAGCCCTCGGAAACAAATCCAGAGAGAAGAATCAGGGGATTTAGTCTACTAGGAAATTATTTTCCTTTTAATTATATCCTTTCTTCAAATTCAAAATATTTGTCACATATTTTTCTTGTATTGTATTTGTTTGTTTTACAGATACGAAAATTTTATGTGAACAATCATAAAAAAATTTCGAGACTGATTTACTCATTTCTGCAACTATGGCATCCATTTCTCAGATTTCTATAACCATGACATCCCTTGCTCAGATTTCTCTACAAGGACTACCTAAACCACTTAAACCTTCTAAGCATGCAAATTTCAAGTAACCGAATATTTCAGGAAAGGAACGATATCCAAGAATATTCACTTAACTATGTCTGCGCATGTGTGTGTGTATAGACATTATTAATATTTAATCTTGTGCTATCCTGTCCGCTATTCTAGTAATATGACTACACTTTAGTACATGTTACACTGTCAACATCTCTAATTAGTCCAAGGCTTCTAGCAACACTTCACGGTCTATTTAATTAGATTTTAAGCACACATCCATTTATTATGCAATATAACAACTTTGCACAGAACTAACCATAGTATCATTAACTAAGGCAATCAACACAAACTCAAAACACGAAATGAGGTAGCAAGGAAATTCAAGAGATACATAACTGACCTTTGGTCCAAAGGGATCCAACGGGTAGTTGATTTTCAAAAGGTCCTTCTGTGAACCAACAAAATTCAAAATATTAAACAAACATAGACAATTGTTACTTTGATAGAGCTGGGAACAGATTAGATGTTTTTTGACCCACGGTCCCTGGAAACAAGCACAAAAACAAGCAAAGATATTATTTTTAAGTGAAACAATAGTTGTAAAATTGCAATTTGGCCTGATTACATGCTCCAACAATGCTAATGAAATAGTGTCTGCATTATATATATTCTTTTTAGGTTGAACTTATTTAGAATCCATTTGAAACCTTTCAAGTTGAGCCACAAGTTAAGAGACCTCATCATCAGGAAAAGCAAGCCTTTTGGCATATCAAAGTGAAAAATAAAGTTGAAATTGGTACTTATATTTTAACCATATATAGCTCTAGCCCAAAAAAAGGACAAACAGAATGTTCAAAGAACTAATATCAAATGAAGGGAGAAAAACAAACTGAAAAATCCAAAATGTAGAGAACATCGTTTTTCTACTACACTATTAGGTAATTCACATATTGTTAAAAATCACAACTTTTTACTCCATTTTTGTTAAATCCTTGAAATTTTAGAATGTGAATTTACATTTTTGTAACACTTTATTCATCTTATAGATGTAACATCTTTTCGCGAATCTCAAAAACTTTTGAGCTAGGCAGCATAATCAGGACTCTCCAATTCACATACTACATTTGTACTAATAAGAAGCCCAACGAAACCACCTTTTGAAGTGGATATATCATTTGGTTTCACAACTATGCACAAATACATACATCCCTAAACACTATATCCTACACCCTAGAAAAATTAAAAAGAAGATGAAATAGAAAAACAAAATAACATGCACAAATTAATCAACTCCGTAAAATTAACCTGAATGAAGACAAGCAAAGTCGAACCTGATGGTCACGATTGCGGTAAGCATAAAGCAGAATTTTCTGTTCTGTCTTCCTTCGGGTACAAAATATACCAACAAATTGATCTCCAAATCTATGCATTGTACCAAAAATTGTACTTCAGTCACACACAATAATGTCTCTCCATAAATCCCATCTTGCCATGGTGATGCATAGCCGCAATTTAGTACTCAACTTCCTAATATGATCACTCATTTCTTGTTAAGGCTGATGATCTTCTCAAGAACTCCATTACTAAACTTGAGAATGCAAAATTACTATTTTCAAGAAAACGAGCAGGGGAGTCGTACTCCACAACCTTCCCTGTATCCAAACAAGATAGCATGAGTGACTAACTAGAGACAGAACCAAGAATTTAGATTAGAAATTTGCACATGTGATGCACATAAATACAAATATTGATTATTACATCGAAATAGTGAATGCTACAACAGAAGTCTAAAAGATTGTCCTCAGTAGCTTCATAATTGTACATTATATATTCCATAATTCGCTAACGATGGCTCAATTACTGTCCTAATGCATACTAAGAATGTTGCATGAACAAAAGGGTCATTATGTTCTTTGACAATTGAAGAGACGCTTTCAAAATTCATCATTTCATAACAGTAGATATGAAGATATGTACACACACACACACATATATATATATATGTGTGTGTATATGCATGCAGATTTGGAGTCTTACCTTCACCAAGAACTAGAACTAGGTCATTATCAATAACTGTAGGCATCCGATGGGCTACTGTGATAACGGTGCATCCATTTGTTTCGTATCTTATAGTCTTTTGGATCAAGTTATCTGTATAGAAATTTTAATTTCAAATCAACAACTTCAAAGAGAAACTTACAATGATGGAGGTTCCCTTTAGTGTTGGTGCTAATAATGCAGGCCCTTTAGCATGTTCCATACCTTGAGACAGCCACCAGTCGAGCCATCTCCAGAGGCCAGCACGTTATAGTTGGAAGGGCGTTTACTGCAACACGATGATGATTAAGTCTGTACACATGATGTATTGAGCTCATTTTGCAGGTATCCCCAAAGTAGACTTGCAGTACGTTGCATGTGCTGAACCATTTTAAAAAAAAATTCCACACTTGCACACTTTAATATGGCATGTCATGCTATTCCTTGCTCTCACTATATATATATGGAACAGCACAAGTGTGAACAGAAATGAGTAGAATTATCAGAATAGAAGATTCATGATAGCCAATGGTGATAAAAACAAATATTATTAGTTTGCAGTATAATTAAACATCAATACATGGTATTTCTTTTCCAAAAGCACAAGCACTACGCAATGACAATCTCTGATAACCCTACTCCTAAACTCATTCCAACTCAGTCCATCTCCAACGCAACATCCTCGTTCCTTGTCACGGCTGCTATCCATGCAGATATTATCACTTGATCGCTTACAACATTTTGAACGGCATTCGGATTTTCTCGGACTCTTATGCATTGCAAGCTCAAGTATCCGTCTCTCACCACAGCCGGCATTTTCAGATGATTTCCTACAACATTTTTTCTCACCATTACAACTAGACTTCTCTGAAGATTTTTCTTCAATACAGCTTGCACTGTGAATTGATTTCACACAACATCCTTTTTCACCATCACAGCCTGACTTCTCCCGACATTTTTTCTCTGTATAGCCCGCATTTTCAAATGATTTACCACATCATTTTTTCTCACCATTACAGCCAGACTTCTCTGAAGATTTTTCTTCAATACAGCTTGCACTTTGAATTGATTTCACACAACATTTTTTTTCACCATCACAGCCCGACTTCTCCCGACATATTGTCTCTGTATAGCCCGCATTTTTAGATGATTTCCCACAATATTTTTTCTCACTATTACAGCCAGACTTCTCTGAAGATTTTTTTTCAATACAACTTGCATTTTGAATTGATTTCACACAACATTCTTTTTCACCATCACAGCCTGACTTCTCCCGACATTGTTTCTCTTTATAGCCCGCATTTTCAAATGATTTACCACAACATTTTTTCTCACCATTACAGCCAGACTTCTCTGAAGATTTTTCTTCAATACAGCTTGAACTTTGAATTGATTTCACACAATATTTTTTTTCACCATCACAGCCCGACTTCTCCCTGACATATTGTCTCCGTATAGCCTGCATTTTCAGATGATTTCCCACAACATTTTTTCTCACCATTACAAGCCAGACTTTTCTAAAGACTTTTTTTCAATACAACATGCATTTTGAATTGATTTCACACAACATTCTTTTTCACCATCACAGCCTGACTTCTCCCAACATTTTTTCTCTGCACAACTGGCATTTTCAGATGATTTCCCACAACTATTTTTCTCACCATTACAGCCAGACTTCTCTGAAGATTTTTCTTCAATACAACTTGTACTTTGAATTGATTTCACACGACATTGTTTTTTACCATCAAAGCCTGACTTCTCCCGACATTTTTTCTCTGTATAGTCCGCATTTTCAGATGATTTACCACAACATTTTCTCTCACCATTACCATCAGACTTCTCTAAAGAATTTTCTTCAATACAGCTTGAACTTTGAATTGATTTCACACAACATTTTTTTCACCATCACAGCCAGACTTCTCCTGACATTTTTTCTCTGTATAGCCTGCATTTTCAAATGATTTCCCACAATGTTTTTTCTCACCATTACAACTAGACTTCTCTGAAGATTTTTTTTTTTCAATACAGCTTGCACTTTGAATTGATTTCACACAACAATTTTTTTCACCATCACACCCCGACTTCTCCCGACATTTTTTCCCTGTATAGCCCGCATTTTCAGATGATTTACCACAACATTTTTTCTCACTATTACAGCGAGACTTCTCTGAAGATTTTTCTTCCATACAGCTTGCACTGTGAATTGATTTCACACAACATCCTTTTTCACCATCACAACCTGACTTCTCCCGACATTTTTTCTCTTTATAGCCCGCATTTTCAAATAATTTCCCGCAACATTTTTTCTCACCATTCCAACCAGACTTCTCTGAAGATTTTTTCTTCAATACTACTTGCACTTTGAATTGATTTCACACAACATTTTTTTCACCATCACTGTCCAACTTCTTCCGACATATTGTCTCTGTATAGCCCTTATTTTCAAATGATTTCCCACAACATTTTTTCTCACCATTACAGCCAGACTTATCTGAGGATTTTTTTTCAATGCAGCTTGCAGTTTGAGTTGATTTCACACAACATTCTTTTTCACCATCACAACCTGACTTCTCCCGATATTTTTTCTCTTTATAGCCCGCATTTTTAAATGATTTACCACAATATTTTTTCTCACCATTACAGCCAGACTTCTCTGAAGATTTTTCTTCAATACAGCTTGCACTTTGAATTGATTTCACACAACATTTTTTTTCACCATCACAGCCCGACTTATTTGAAGATTTTTTTTAATACAGTTTACACTTTAATTGATTTCACACAACGTTCTTTTTCACCATCACAACCTGACTTCTCCCCACGTTTTTTCTTTGTACAGCTGGCATTTTCAGATGATTTCCCACAACATTTTTTCTTACCATTACAGCCAGACTTCTCTAAAGATTTTTCTTCAATACAACTGGCACTTTGAATTGTTTCACACAACATTATTTTTCACCATCACAACCTGACTTCTCCCGATTTTATTTCTCTGTATAGTCCGCATTTTCAGATGATTTACCACAATATTTTTTCTCACCATTACCTCCAGACTTCTCTGAAGAATTTTCTTCAATACAGCTGGCACTTTGAATTGATTTCACACAATATTTTTTTTTTCACCATCACAACCAGACTTCTCCCGACATTTTTTCTCTGTATAGCCCGCATTTTCAGATGATTTCCCACAATATTTTTTCTAACCATTATAGCCAGACTTCTTTGAAGAATTTTCTTCAATACAGCTGGCACTTTGAATTGATTTCACACAATATTTTTTTTTTCACCATCACAACCAGACTTCTCCCGACATTTTTTCTCTGTATAGCCCGCATTTTCAGATGATTTCCCACAATATTTTTTCTAACCATTATAGCCAGACTTCTTTGAAGATTTTTTTTTCAATACAGCTTGCACTTTGAATTGATTTCACACAACATTTTTTTTCACCATCACAGCCCGACTTCTCCCTACATTTTCTCTCTATATAGCCCGCATTTTCAGATGATTTCCCACAACACTTTCTCTCACCATTACAGCCAGACTTCTCCGAACAATTTCTTTCAATTCCACTTGCACTTTGAATTGATTTCACACAACATTCTTTTTCACCATCACAGCCTGACTTCTCCCAACATTTTTTCTCTGTATAGCTCACATTTTCAGATGATTTACCACAACACTTTTTCTCGCTATCACAAGGCTTCTCCAAACATTTTAACTCACTATCATAGCCCGACTTCTCCCAATATTTTTTCTGAGTGCAGCTTGCAATTTCAATAGTTTTCCCACAACACTCTACCTAATTTTCAATATCAAAGCAAGATAAGGAGTTGTCAGATTTGTTGGCCTTGTGGACTTGCGAGCGATAAGTAACACTAGGATTGATTCCCCGCAATATCAACATGCTGTTAAATATAACTAACAAACATTTGCCCACATCAGCCAACACTGCCACCCACACAAGCGGGTGGCCCGCTATAGCAACTCCCAAAACGGAAAATTTGATTGAAATTGCTACCACCACATTTTGAATGACTTTCTTCTTGACTTGCTCAGTGATACATAAAGCTCTTGGTATCCTCTGAATGTCATTTGACATGAGAACAATGTCCCCTGTCTCAGTTGCGAGTGCAGAATCGGATACACCCATTGAGATTCCGACATCTGCCGTGGCTAGCGCCGGAGCATCATTGACACCATCTCCGGTCATAGCAGTCGGCCCCTCATTCTGGAGATCTTTAATCAATTGTTCTTTGTCGTCCGGCAAGAGCAAAGCATGACAAACATTTATAGCCCCTCCTAACTGGGGAAAAGAAAAAAGATTATTAGAGGGAGTTTTGTTAAGCTTATGAGATATTTGGTAAATCTTTTCCTAGTTTGGCAAAAATAATTGCTTTTAACTGCTGATTATTAAAAGCTAAAGCACCATTTTACCTTAGATTGTGCATAGATTGTGCAGTCTTGATACCTTTTAATTGCAACTCTTCCAATGCTTCTTTTGCTCCCGTTCGACATGCATCAGAGAGAGAAAAGATCCCAACAGGGGATGACCCCAAGAAAACATAGGCAACCGACTTTCCGACATGCATCATAACCTTCTAATTCTGGGACTGGAAATATCAAAAATGAAAACCTTAACAGTCAATATTATTGTAGATGATCAAAGCTGTATAAAAATGACATGCCCTCAGAACGTAATTAACTTTCACTAAACATTAACGAAAACATTTTTCTCTCTTGCTACTCAATATCTCTAACATGGTCAGTGTTATAACTAAAAGCAATGAGATACACATAGATGTTTTATCGTACAATAAATCATTCATAAAGTTGAACAAATTTTTCCAGCATCAGACATGCTCTGGACTCTTTGTCTGAACAAATTATCAGAAGATAATTGCCCACGTATTGTTAGAAATCTCATCAAATAGGAAAATGAGTTCCTAATAGAGTGCTGCGAAGAGTTGGTAATAAAGGTTTTAAACGTAAACAACAGAAGCAAATATTTTTAACTGAAATGAGTGTATATTTTAACCTGGCAGCAATCTTACCTAGGGAAATTTATTTTCTTATAACATGAGAAGAGGGCTAATGAATTCAAGTTTAAAGATCAATACCACAGCACATCACATGAGCATGTAGGTGACATGAAACAAATCAGAAATGCATAATGCATAATGTGTATAAATAGCATGCAAACTTAGCGAAATTTGGATTTTACCTTCAGTACATCCTGCTCTTGAAGCAACTTTCAAGTTTCCAACATTTATGTCCTGATCTTCAAGTCTCCCATAAATCCCTTCGCCAGGAAAAAATTGAAAATTTTCCACCATTTCAGGCTTAGGATCAATTTGATGGGCCCTCGCAAAATCAACCAGTGCAGCTGCCATCGGATGACTTGATTTGCTTTCGATGATTGAGGTCCTGTAAAATATCACTTGAGATGTTAAACTGAAATAGCATATGATATATAAGGGCAGAACCATTAATTGTAATCATAATGCTACTACTAAATTCAGATAAACTTGGAAATATTGAAAAGAATAGAAAAATCAGGTACAAGTAGAGCAATGTGTTGATGTTAATATTATCACTGAGGGAGTTGAAGTCCGTCACAAGAAACTCTCCTCTTGTTATCGTCCCGGTTTTGTCAAATGCCATGATCTTGATATTGGCAAGAGTTTCAAGATACTCTGGTCCTTTAAATAGAACTCCAATCTTTGCTGCTTTGGATAGTCCACAGAACATGGCAATTGGCGTGGAGAGAATCAGTGCACATGGACATCCACTTACCAAAACAACAAGAGACAAGTGATACCACTATCTTATTCTTGACATGGAATGCCAAAGGGACGATAGCCAAACAAGCCGATATGAGCACTATTGCTGCAAGAAAATTTAAAAACCATAAAATTTAACATATTTAATCACATGGGACAACTATTAGACTTAATTTTGGCATGTAAATCCTTTGTCAAGGGAAAAGTCAGAATATTTACTCACCAGGAGGCGCACTTGTCAAAAATTCTTTGGGTTCTTGATTTTTTGTTTTGGGCATCTTCCACAAGTTTCGCCATCCTTGCAACCACGGAATCTTCAGCCACCTTCGTGGTTTTAACCGTAATATAGCCTAAAAAACATGCATATACATAGAAAGTGAACATACTTAATATTACAATTATCACCAAGAACAGAGTGATTTACAACGAACAAACTATGAGTACCGTTGAGATTGATCGTGCTAGCCCATACAGTAGAGTCTATTTGCTTGGCCACAGGAAATGATTCTCCTGTCAAAAACTTTTCATCAACTTCACAGATACCTTGCACAACAGCCCCATCAACTGGTATAACTTCACCAGCCTTCACAGCTACAACAGTGTCCAACTTCACTTGATCTACATTGATTTCTTCGCCTGTATCAACCAGAACAGCTCTTTGAGGTACCACGCTAACCAAAGACGACATAATAGCTGTGGCCTGTACCATTGTGGAGAGTCGTCTCATAATCTGAAATTTTAAAGGTAAATTTGAAAGAAGGCAGATATATTGACATTTTTTTTAGACCTTGTGACTGGCTCTTGACTCTAGCCAAACTGCTATTGTAAACAAGAATACTATAGTGCCAGCTTCCCAATAATCTTGAAGGGCCATTGATCCGGAAACTGCAAAATATCATGTAATTCGTTAGTCAAATTATTTGAAAACAAACTGGAATAAAGCATGCGAGTACTTTATTCAACATGATCAAACTATTCAGCTTTAAAAGACCAACTGATATCCTGTATCATAAGCATTAAGTTTTACTGATTTCACAAGTTTTTTTACTCATAAACTTGTAAGGAAGATAATGATTTATTCATGCAAAAAGCAAGTTTAATCATGTTTCTTCTCATTGAATGTACTAACTGGAATATTATTTTGCAGCATATTCAAAGTTTTCTGTGAAACTTTCTTGACTGGTTAATCAAAGTAGCAATCGGGCACACTTGTTGTTTGCAACGTAGAAATTAGATATTTCTTAACTACATACTTAAATTTCAATAGTACTTAACTACAGAAGAGTATATATTATCAATCAGATGTTGCAATGAACTAACTATTGGAAAGACGTCAAAACGAACTAATAGTGATTGAGTCTTTCAAATTTTATTTACATTTTACTTCCATGAAGTTCAAGAAAACATAACGATATACCTGCAATCAATGCAAGGATGTTGATATCAATCATAAAATTGCGAACTGCTGAAATTGACTTCAATAGAATTGGTATGATTCCAACAGCAACTGCTCCAACAGCTAACCATTTAAGGGGGCTGTAAATGTACTTTAGAAATGACAGCAGAAGTAACACGCCACTTATAACAGCATACGGACTTGGCCATTTGTTCTTGTAGCTCGTTTGACCGTTAACTTTGATATTTGCCTCCATCCTTGCTTGATTCAATGCCTTAACTGCCATAAACAATACAAGGGAACAAAAATAAATCTGTAATATGCTGAATAATTAAAACAACTACAGTACTAAACATACTGAAACATCTGCTTTTAAGTCGCCTGCAATGATTCCTTCTAAACATCTAGAAAATTCATCTTCATGTAATTAGTCCCAAGCCATCGTGAATATTACTTGGTTGAATACCATTATCATGCCGGGAATATCAGGATCATATGAGCAACATATGATTTGGCCTAGAAGTAAACTTTTGGCATGTCCAAGAAGTTAACCAAGAAGTTAAAATAATAATAAAAATTATATGATTAAAATTACCGATTTGAATAGAGGAAACGAGCTGAGGATCATGCACTACAATGACTGTCTTTGTTGGGACTATCACGGAAAACTCCTTAACGCCATCAAGTGAGTTAAGGATTTTTTCCAGCATTGGAATCTCGGAGGAACAGCAAAGTCCTAATACGTCGAAATAGCTTTTCTCAAGCTTCTCCCCAACATTTTTGTGGGCGGCGGCCATTTTCAAGCTTGTGGAGTTCCCTCTGTACCAAATATTGCAATAAACGTTCGTCACACACACACACACACACACACAAACACAACCACACTTGTGAATGATTTAAAATTCAAATATTTTTCTCTTTGGTTTTGTTCCCATGCCCGTCAAACTACATACTTATTAGGCAAAATCAACTTCAAGCACACGTACTGAGGTTCTAGAGTCACGAAAATACACGCTATAAGTAACCAAGAATCACAACACGTATAAGTTGCATATGTTAAAAAGAAAAAAAAACAGAAATTATTCCGATAATCAAAATCCAAAAACGCATGAATTAAAAAAATTGATTTTATTTTAAAAAATTCTGAAAATAAAATAAAAAATAAAAACAAGAAATATCCCTGACAGTATAGATGGCGGCGTACAAAATATGCTATTATTATTATTAATAGTAGTAGTAGTAGTAGAAATAGAGTGTGTTTGTGTGTGTATTTATATATTATTTATATATTATAAAGTCTTCTTATACGTAAAATAGCAAAAATCTAATTGATTCATATTTCCGTAATTTATAATGAAATAAAAATATAAATAAATATATTAACTTTACTTATATTAATGAGCATATACTATATTTATATGTAAACAAAAATTCAATTAGATAAGTTACATAAATTTTATTTATTTTTTTATTTATATAAACAGATGCGAGTATTCGGATAAGCTGATTCAGATATTCAATCGGATATCTGAAAAATTATAAACAAAAACGGATATTCAGATATTCATAATTTTTTCAAATTTTCAGAAATACTAAACAAGTTCGAATATGTCCGAATCTGCAAAATATCAGTCAGATTCGAATTTAGATATGATGTTTTGAATATTCATTGGATTCGGATTTGGATACGGATACGGATATCGAAAAACTTAATCGAATACGGATTCAAATACTACATATCCGCTCCATTTAACAACTAAAATTAATACTTGGGTGGGTGTATGTGTGCGTCTCATTGGGTGAGTGCTCGGGAGAGTGATTATATCAAAAATACATATGTATAAATTAATGCTTCCCTAATATATATAGATGTAAATTAATGTTTCATTAATATATAAAATGTTTATATATATATATATATATATATATATTAATTAATGTTCCCATATATATATATGTGTGTGTGTGTGTGTGTAAGTTGACATTTAATGTATATGAAAAGTATAAATTCATATTTTCCTAAAAAGAAAATATGTATATACATTCACACACATACATGCATACACCATTGAGGTACTTCGTTCGAACTTTCTTGTCTCTTCCCCTTCCCCTTCCCCTTCCCCTTTGCCTTTGGGTGCATGTGTGTGCGTGACGTTCCGATTGACATCTACAGAGTATCCCGAGTTGATTGTATAAAAAAAAAAAAAAAACTAGTGTTATGCACAAAAGTTAAAAAAATAATATTAATCAAAGTAAAATCAAATATATAAATTAAAAAATCAACACGTCTTCCATTCTTCAACTGATATATTGATTAATGATTTTTTTTAAAAATCCATCTATTACATCAACGGTCTATTATAATTATAACATCAATATTTCAAATGAAGAGCAAACTATTACAATGAAATAGTAATCATCATCAAATAATAATAAAATGCAAATTATTGTATAGTTAGGAGAAACTAGTATCAAACTAAAATAAAACCCACATTTATGGGAAATAGAACCAAACCTTGAAGTTATGGGGCATATCGATTAATGATTAATCATGCCAAAAAATTGAAATTGTATGGAGTTATTTTTATACTTTTGGCATCTAAAAAAAATGTTTTATTTATTCTAAACTTAGTTAGATAATTTTGAAAATTATATTATATAGAAAAGTGCATAATATTCTTGTACACTAGCAATATAGATGTATAACTAAAAATTCTTTATATCGTATGGAATATAATTTTTAAGAGCATGAAAATTATATTATATAGAAAAGTGCATAATATTCTTGTACACTAGCAATATAGATGTATAACTAAAAATACTTTAATTCCAATTTTTAAGAGCATGAAATGTGGCAATAAATGTGTGTAAAAGAGAAATTTTAAATAGGTTAGAGGATTTTGGAAATTCAAATGTTGCATATATAGCTCGCCAACCAATCAAAAAAAATCTTTAGAATTAAATAATTCAAAATTACGAAAAAAAAAATGTTTGGCCAAAATTAAAATTATTGGAGCCAAACGCCCCTTCAAATATGTACATGTGTGTGTATATATATATATAATAGTATATGTGCCATCAAAAAAATTCTAGCTAATCTTCTCCAAGATTAATGGTGAACCTCAAGCCACATGCAAAGAATGCCACGTCAGCTGGAGCAATTTTTTTGGCTGGAATTGCGTCTACATGCAAATCTTGTTATTAATGAATATGTAATCTTTTCAAATTAAATAAAAATTTGCAAGAGCATGAATATACATTTTGAGAAAACCTTGCATATCACGTTAAATAAAAAAGACGAATGATGAATAATTACTATTTATTGAAGGACAAAATACACTTTAATCCCTTGTAGTATGACATTTCTAACACTTACCACCTTATACTATCAAAAATATCATTTATCTCCCTCGAAATTGATTACCCTAAATACAAGTGACAAAATTACCCTGTATTTAGTATACATATATTTTATCTTATTGTTTTAATGACAATATTTGTGTAAATAATTATTTTTAATTTTTTTTAGTCTAATATATTTCAAAAATATCAATGACTATCTAACTTATAAATGTTAATTTCTCAAGTAAAGCATGCATTTGTGTACATTTTTGATGAAAAAATAAATATTTAAAATAAAATATTAAAAGAATTACTTTTTGAACAACTGAATATTAATTAATTGTGCATAATTGATTAATGAAGTATTTTGCTTTCATTATTTTGAACCAAAAACACTCGAACCACTTTCACTTAATTAATGAATATTAATTATTTTTAAAACTTATTTATGTTCTATTATAGTTTAATTATTTATTATTCTTTATGATATACATGTTTTAATTGATAAGAGGGATACTAATAATTGAGAAAATTATTTGACATTGTCAAAACAAAATTTATTAAGATAAAAAAATTGAAAACACTCATTTCCACCAATATTGATATTAAGATAATAAGGCAGAGTATTTGTATGATAAATAAAGTAAAATTTTGTTATTAATATTTAGGATAATCAATTTGAGGGGGTAATTGATGTTTTATATAGTATAGGGGGATAAGTGTTACAAATGACATAGTATAAGGGGGTAAGTGTATTTTGGCCTTTATTTAATTCAAAAACACACCAATATGTATATATGCTTAAATGAGTTAAATCATAGAGATGGATTGGAGACCTATGCCAAGTTTACCAAAAGGCCATCACATGTATGACTTATATCACCTAACCATTTTAGTTGAACAAACAAATTTGAGTAAGGTGGAAATTACTGCTCTTAGTAAACTTACAATATGAGACTTCAATAATTATGGGCCCTCTATTATGATCCGTGTAGTACTTTGCTTGTTCCCTTTCACTACAATCATATATCATTTATTATTACCATTGTTTTCAATATTAAATTTATTAAAAAGATAATATTTTAAAAATAAATTACGCAAATAATAAATGAAATTTAATTATCTCACATGAAAAAATATATAATTACAATTCACACGCGTATACATATCTCAATCCCTATCTCTTGTTGGAAAATACAGTGCTTATAGGGGTGTGATTTCACTATGGAAAAAGGTTGAGGCAAAAGTTGGACTCTGTCTTTAAGACGAAATTACCCCACATTGGTGCTTATGGTTCTTGGCAATTGTCTCCTAAGATACAACAACCGCTTTCTCGAAATGAGAGCATTCCAAATTTCAAGAAGCAACGACTTCTAGAGGTGTTTTGAACTCACTTACTGTTTTATAAATACTTTGATATTTTTGGGAGTGAAATGCAGTTAAATAAAAAAGACGAATGATGAATAATACTATTTATTTATGGGAAAAATACACTGTAATCCCTCGTAGTTTGCTATGTGTAACACTTACCCCTTACACAGTTATCCTATCAAAAATGTCATTTATCCCTTGAAATTGATGACCCCAAATACAAGTGACAAAATTACCCTTTATTTATTATACATATATTTTATCTTATTGTTTAAATAACAATATTTGTGTAATAGTTATTTTTAATTTTTTCTAGTATAATATATTTCAAAAATGTCAAATAACTATCTAATTTATAAATGTTAATTTCTCAAGCAAAGCATGCTTTTATGCACATTTTTGATGAAAAAAATAAATAGTTAAAATAAATATAAAAAGAATTATTTTTCGAACATCTTAATATTAATTAATTGTGCATAATTGATTAATAAGGTATTTCCTTTCAATATTTTGAACATAAAGCACTCGAATTAATTTCACTTAATTAATGAATATTAATTATTTTTAAAACTTATTTATATTCTATTATATTTTAATTATTTATTATTCTTTATGATATGGATGTTTTAATTGATAAAAGGTCTATTTATAATTGAGAAAATTATTTGACATTATCAAAATAAAATTTATTAAGATAAAAAAATTGAACGCAATCATTTCCACCAATATTGATATTAAAATAATAAGACAGAGTATTTGTATGATAAATAAAGTACAATTTTGTTATTAATATTAAGGATAATCAATTTGAGGGGGTATTGATGTTTTATATAGTATATGAGGATAAATATTACAAATAACATAATATAAAGAGATAAAATACCAACTATCAATTGGTCTAATGAGACGTGACACTAGATGTTGTTGAGCCTAACCACTTTAGTTGTTGAACAAACAAATTTGAGTAAGGTGGAAATTACTGCTCTTAGTAAACTGCCAATATGAGACTTCAATAATTATGGCCCCTCTATTATGATCCGTGTAGTATTTTGCTTGGTCCGTTTCAATGCAATCATATTTCATTTACACTATGTTTGGTTTTAGGATTTTAGGAGAGAAAGGAAAAAAAATAGAAAGGAAAAGTATTTTTCAATGTTTGGTTATTAGGAAAAATGAAAGAAAATAGGTAAGGAAAGGAAAATAGAAAGAAAATATAACATAAATTGAAAAAAAATATTTTCCTTCTAATTAAGTTAGGAAAGTGAAGGAAAAGCTTGTTTTCTAATATTATGTTACCTCTCCAATACTTTCTCACTTTTCAAGCTCTCACTTCATTTTTGTTACTCAAACTAATTAATTGTTTGGATATATTTCATACAAATCTTTTTTATTTTTTTATACAATTAATTGATTGTTTGGATTTTTTATAAGTGTGTTTTTAAATTTTTCCTTTAATTTACAATAATAACCAAACAAAATGAAAGCTAATTCTTTAGAAAAATCATTTTCATTCTTATTTTCTTTAACAACCAAACAAGATAGAGAATTTTAAAATTCTTGCAATTTCTTTTTCTTTCCTTAACATTTTCCTTTCTCCCTAAAATCTTAGAACCAAACAAAGCCTTAGGCTTCGTGTGGTAGGGTGGAAAATGGGAGGAAGGAAAGGGAAACGAAGGAAATTGGAAGAAAATTGTATATTTTCCCTTGTTTGGTTGTGGGGGGAAAAGAAAAGGAAAGAAATTGAGAATGAAAAAATAAGCATGGAGCCCACTGATTTTTTTTTTCCACCCAAAATCGGACGGAAAATGAGAGGAAAATAACATAAGGATCTCTATAAAATAATATTTTTAAAATTGTCCATATGTATAGCTAGTTGTTTAAATAATATTGTATCTTCTACTAGCATAAATCTTTGTATTTTTTAAATAGCAAATACGACGTGTGCATTTGTATAATACATTAAAAATATATTTCACATATTTATTTATTTATTTATTTTCATTAAATTTTCTACGACATAATTATATTTATAATTTAATTATATTTATAATTATATAAGATTATGGTTGTCATTTTGACACAATGTAAATAAATATTTCATTATATTAATTTATATATTTTATTTACATTATACTTATTTAGTTTAATTTTATTAATCTATTTTAATACATAAATTCATAAACATAATTATGATTTATAATGATATAAAGGATATAATTGTCATTTAGTATATAAATCATTTTCTTTCCTTCCACTTTTTCATTCAAACAAACAAGAGAAAATAAATAGATTTTTATTTTCCTTCCATTTGTTTTCTTTTCAACCAAACATACCTGTAGAAAATTAAAATCCACTCATTTTCTTTCCTCTCTATTTTCTTTCCTCTGCCAAACGCATTAGTTGTTGTTACCATTTTTTTCAATATTAAATTTATTAAAAAGATAATATTTTAAAAATAAATTACGCAAATAATAAATGAAATTTAATTACTTCACATGAAAAAATATATAATCACAGTTCACACGTGTATCTCTATCTCTATCTCTAGCTATATATATATTATATAAAGATCAAATTTAATACTCCTTTTCTCTTTACCATACTTGATTCCATTATTTCTTTTTTTCTCCTCGGTCCACATAATATTACAAAAATTCAACAAAAAGAATTACACACAAACTGAACTTTCAGATTGTAAACTAAGCGCAACCTTGGCTTTGTTCTATAAAAGTTAAGCGAACATCTTCACATACGGACCCCAATACCCAATGTGTGTGTGTGTGGGGGGGGGGGGGGGGGGGGGGGGGGGGTTTATTTGATGAAAATAGTGGTGTTGATGGTGGCCATTGTTCCAGTACGATGAATCGATTTCACTTTCCAAAAAAAAAAAAAAATATACAAAGCATAATATAGTGTTCCTATATGTCCCAGTAATTAGTATACGCTATTTGGCTAAATATTATTTTCTATTTTTAATTTAAAAAAGAAAAAAACACAAACAAATTGAATTTTTAACTTATTTCAAATTGAATTCGCTGTCAGATATTTATCAAAAAAAAAAAAAGAATTAACTGTGAGTTTGAATGTGACCTAATAATGCTTTTATCGAAGGAATATCTTATTTAAATTAATACTCTAAAATTGTTAGAAATGGAAAAGTGCTAATTAAAGTGATGTATTATTCAATGAATTAAGAGTACATGTATATTTATACATACAAAAAAGGAGTCAAAAATATCTTCTGAGTTTTGACTAACTAATCAACCTGATAAAGATGGCTAAGTTACAAGGGAAATTCTATCGTTAGTCACAGTTCGTAGGTGACTAACGTTAGTCACCTTTAATTCTAGTCATTAGATTTGTGATATTTAAACTAAACCATTAATCTTTATATGACCTGCAACCTGTTATGCAGATAAATTAGAAAGGCTACATGCTATACAGGTTAGCAAGGGAATTTTTATACAACTATTATTATAGTAGACCAGCCCACTAAATATTAACCAATTAAAATTTTATTTTTAAAATAAAAAAAAGAAATCATGGTACTCATTATAATTTTTTTTTTTTAATACCATTGTTCCATTATAATATTGTGGTACCATTATAATCAGTTAGTTTTTTATGTTTTAATACCATGGTACCATTCTTTTTATTTTTAAATTATAAATATCATGGTACTTTTTATAACTTTTTTTTAATTTCAGAAATGTGTATTAACAGGGATAATTAATTGAAAATTGTGATAAAAAAATTAAAAATACTAAATTGATACCAAAATAAATATTATTTATTACTCAAAAATTCGAATATACGTTAATAGTAGATAAAACTTTACATTTAATTTAATTTTTTTAACATATTTCAAAAAATGTATCACATTCATTATAAATTATTTTAAGAATATACATAGAATATGAACATCTATGTTTTAAAAAATAAAAAAAATTATAAAATATGGATATCATTATTAAGTAAGTTGTTTATATTATCCATAGATTTAGTTCAAAATGATTGATCTGTAGTGATATTGAATAATGTATTTTTAAAATCAATTTGTATGTATAAAATACAAAGAGATGAACACAACAAGCATTAGTTGGTAAAAGAAATTGTGCTTTGATTATTAATGGAGATATGCTATGAAACACAATAATAATAATAATAATAATAATAATAATAATATAAAAATAGTTTATTGATTTGAATAGTTATGGTTAATATGTATAATGAAATATTATTTGCACATAGTTTGTTTAAATAAACAAAATAAATGTAAATAGTTTATTTGAATTTTTTTTTTCCTATAATTTGTATTTTATTTGTACGTCTATGAATTCATATAATATTTTTCATACTAGCGAGTCAATATTTTAATGATAACTTGGAGAAAATATATGTACTTATATGATTGAATGTCGAATATTATTCGCCCCTTATCATAATAATAATAATAATAATAATAGTTCAATTCATCCATGAGAACACTTAAAAGAGAATAATAATATTGTTATCTATAAGTAATGAAATAAAATATGATGCAATTTTTATTTAATTGAAGCTAAATATTTAAATTGTAATAGAAATAATTTATACTAAGAAGTCTTAATAATTAAGTAATTTTTTTGTTTAAGGTTAATAATTAAATGAATTATTTGAGAGAGAGATAGATTGAATATGGAATGTTAGAGAGAGAGAGAGAGAGAGAGAGAGAGAGAGAGAGAGAGAAATTAGAAATATGGAGAGAGGGGGGGAGGAGAGAGAAATTTTGATTCATGATAGCGGGTTGTTCAAAAATTAAAAAAACATGCAATCTATTAAAATATTTTAAAATTGTACACGTGGCATTTTTTTGAAGGATGACTAAGATTAGTCACCTACGATTGTGACTAATCATAGAACTTTCCAAGTTACAATTAAGAGACAACTAACTAAATTAACAGAGTGATGATATATGACAGAGAATATGCCATAATCAAAATAAAGGTTGAGTCACATATGTAAATTAAATAATTGCACTAATGTGGGAGATCTAATAGCTATTGGATTTACAGTCTAACAGTGAGGGTTTGAAATTGACAATATTGAAATTTCGAATTCTAACTTCCTTATGTTTTTTTTCTTTTTTTCCTTTAAGTAAATGTATATATATCATTTTGATTAATATTTATAGAGGATAGTAAGTTAATTGTATATAAAAAAATATGAGTAGTCTAATAGGCCACTTATGCCTGTTCCTGTAAAATCTACCGTAAATAGTAAAGAATCATTTGAGAAGAATAAAATTGGGATCCCATTTGTCAATTGCACTGATGTGAATAGGTCTAAATTAGGCCTGTCAATAGATGGTTGACCAATTACAGTGTAGGAAAATGATGTTAGGCTCAATGAGTTGGTTCGACTCAAGCTCGATTTTAGCTCAAGTTCATTGAGTTTGAGTTTCTTTGCGAATCGAGTTTGAGTTTAAAAATAAATATTTAAGAGCTCATGAGCTGACTCATGAGCTTTAATTTTAATTTTATTTTTATTTTAAAATATATCAAAAATAATATAAATTATATAAGTATGAGTATTATAACTATATACAATATTGGTATAAATATTCAAAATATTTGTTATAATAATTTAATATTTTAATGTATGCATATCAAATATCAAAAATCATCTTATTTCAAAATTCATAACAAATTCTATCGGAAATTAGTTCAATTTTAAGCTCGAGCTCAAATTGACTTGACTGTAAATAACCCGAATATAAGCTCAAAATTTTGGTGATGAACTTGAGTTTAAACAAAAATTTACAAGCTCAATGAGCTTGAGCTTGAGCTTGAGTTTGAATCCAAAATGTTTTTGATAAGTTTGAGCTTAAGCCTAAATATTTTTACAAGCTCGACTCATTTACACCCCTAGGTAAAATAGACATAAATTTTAAGGTCACGTCTGTTCATTAAATCTCTTCATAAAATCATTGAACATGAACACACCTATTCAACGTATTCATTCGTCTAATTTGTTGAATTTGAACGTACTTTTCAAATGAATTGCGCCTATTCATTCCATCAATATAGAATACTTAATTTCATTCATATAAAAATTTAGTTATATAATTAAATTTTTCAACACTTCGCTTGACTAATATATTTTTTCCCCTCTTCTGAAGAAAGCATTTGCCACACAAATCTCACTATGCAAATAATAAATCCCACGGGTGTGATTGATTTGTTTCCAGTATTCTTTATCTAGAAATTTTTTTTAACAAATAATTATAAATGCACATAGATGAAATCAAAATAATAACATACTACTTAATTCTGATTTTTTTTGAATTATCTTTTTTATTTTATATATATATATATAAATATTTGTGAGATAAATATCAAATATTTGGTCCCTATCAAATTGAAATAAAACCTTAGATTATCTTATTAAAATTATATATTTAAGGGCAAATTACATCTACCTCCCCTGAGGTTTGGCGAAATTACAATTCAACCCACGATTTTTTGTAAATTATAATAAACCCCCTGTGGTATGAAATAATTACAAGTGATGGACGGAAAGTGCATAAAGTCTGTTTTGCCCTTTATTTTTTGCTGATATTAAATAGGGCAAATTACATCTACCTCCCCTACGGTTTGGTGAAATTACAATTTAACCCACATTTTTTTTGTGTATATTACAATAACCCCCTGTGATATGTAATAATTACAAGTGATACACGAAAAATGTATAAAACCTACTCTAGCCCACAATTGACCTCACCAACGTGTTTCCCATGTCGAAAAGTTTAAGACCCGCTTCAAGTTAACCGAAAACCTTGTCGGAAAACAGAGCAATATTTTCAATATTATTACTTTTAGCCCCACAAAGATGTAATACATAATATACAACCCCAAATATTTTATATATATATTACAAAAAAACCCCTCAAGGGTACTATCGGAACTTTACATACAAAAACTAATGGAACCCTAACGGTCATAAACGGTTGGGGTAAATTGTTAGACGGAATATAACACAGGGGGTTTATTGTAATTTACAAAAAATCATGGGTTAAATTGTAATTTCTCCAAACTTCAGGGGAGGTAGATGTAATTCGCCCTATATTTAATAAAAAGATAAATATAAAAAAGGTTTGAGCTTATCATGACTTTAACTCCAACACTTACATAAAAGGGTCATGGATTCCATGCATAGAAATACCAAAGGAGGAGGAGAAGATATCATTTCGAAAAACTATACCTCAATCACCAAACATCCACAAATCTCTAAGATACAGTCTCCAAGGCCCCAAACTAATTGCACAAATCTTGATATTCATATCCGTCAAGTTCTAAGTTCTTTTACTTGCGAAAAAAGAATGGGTGAAAAGTAGTGGTGGCAAATGGACGGATTGGGTCGAGTTTGGGTTGGGTTATATTGGGTTAGATTCAAAATGAGTTAGGTTATAAATGGGTTTCAAAGAATGGGTTGTAAATGGGTTGGGTTGGTAATGGGTTTGAGGCGGGTTGATAATGGGTTGATACGATTCCTTAACGGTTCAATACAAAATAAAATATGTTTTCTTCAATTTAATTTTATAGAATTTTCAACTATGTTCTTGTTATTTAACATATTCCTTAATTTGAAAAAAAATATATCACTAACTTTTCAAAAAATTGAAAATATTATCAAATTATACTGTTTTTCTTGTTGGAACCATTTTGAAATCGCATGGACCCGTTTAAAAAACGTTTGAACCCATTTAAGACCCAACAAATTTTGAAGTCCATTAATGCTCAACCTGCTTCAACCCATTTATAAAATTTGAAAACCCAATCCAACTCAAAACTAATTAAAATGGGTTGGAACCATGACTTTCAACCTATTTTGCCACCCCTAGTGAAAAGGCATCTTCCCTTGTAATTCACCAAAAAAAATAAAAAATTCTCCAGCATCCATCCGCTTATATGATAGAAAAACATGCTCAACCATTTAAATCCTCAACTGCTTGTATAATAGAAAAACATACTTCTAAGTTCTAGGTCCTAGAGACGAGGAACGAAAAGGACTCCATAATCAAGGGATTTATTTTGTAAATTACGAAGAAAAGAGGTGTATTTATACACATATATATTATGATTAAATTGATTATTTTATCTTATTCTCACGTTCCTTAATTACAAAATCTATATTTTCATTACACGAGATTTTATGCGAACAATAACACTTCACATTGATGAAAAAAATTCCTTAGCATTGTCAGTATTAGGGAGCCCGCTAGCTAGATGCTCCCTAATTGTCTTTTTCATGGCTACTAGGCTAAGGCGATTTGATTTCTCCCATTGAACGTAAGCTCTTTTCTCAACATCGGAAGCATTATCATCAAGTTGGGGAGGCTTATCCTTCCGAAGGGCTATGTCTATGTCAGCTAGCTCTAGGGAAAATTCAATGTCATGTTTACATTTCTTATAGTTTCCACAATTCAACGCTTCAATAGTCGGACTACTACTATTCAAATTCACTGCAATCGATTCAAAACAACAAGAATGCAACAAATTATTATTAATAGACAATTAACAAGAATAAGCTTGTAACAATATAACTTAATTCCTTCGAGAGTCCACCATGTTATGACAACTCCCCATTGGGTAAAGTAATCACACATGATAGGTCCCTCTATACAAGAACGGTATAGGACTACTTTGGTATTCGAAAATTGCCTCCTCTGGGAGACGAACTTTCTAGACCATTATACCATCACAATATGTTCTGCACTAATAATCAAATTATCACACATATCTGACCCCCTTTGGACAGGTAAGAATACATGATAATTTCATCGAGTCGAACTATGCATGTAAAATTTTACAAGTCTTAATAAATAGAACACATTGGTGTAAATATTTATCTCAACTTATAAAATTAACACATAATCAAGTTTAAAATAAATTACCTATCTTGCATATGGAAAATATGCATGCAAAACTCCCTCAAAATTAAGTACGAAAATGATATGTACTTTGGGGAGTCACGAATAGAATTCCATGCATTCAAGTTGTCACTAAATCTAATATACTTAACTAGGAGATAAAGAAGTTGAACAAAATTAGATCACTTAATATCATAACAAGTGATAAAAGCTACATATTATATTTACAAGTGATAAAGATGAATCAAATTATGAATTGATGTACTCAAAAATTAGGAAAGTGTTATGCACAAAACCAAAATACATCATGCACTCATAATTCAACAATTGAAAACATTGAATCACACACATATGTGTTCATCGAATCATACACATATATGTTCATCGAATCATAAACATATAATATATATATATATATATATACACACACATATAATATATATATATATATTGATCGAATCATACACACATATATGATCAAGCATATATATTTTAAAAGGGACCCGCCAAGCATAAATATATATATATATACACACAGGAACAAATCTATAGTCAAATCTCTTAGAAAACATGAGATTGATTACATATACATGCATACATATATGCCTATTTAATTATGAAACAAGTATCCTTTTGTATCCATAATAGACAAAAAAGTATCCATGAATAAAAAATGACACAATCATAATATCAAGTTCTTTACTTCTTTTGTATCAGATGGTGATTTCGACCAAATGCGATTTGTTACGTCAATAGATTTTTCCGATTCAGATTGGTGTACCACCGTGAGCAGGCACCAGATTTGTTTTGATAAATCAAATCTTGATTATAACAGTTACAGTACGCAATTGAGAATTAGAATTGTGCGACAATTCGATCTACCTATAATTTTTGAAATAATCAAGTAAATCCATGAAATAAGTATAATAAGGATTAGGGTTCTAAATCCATGAGCATCCCGCTCTGATACCAAATGTAAGAATAATTTTAATTGCAGGATCGATGCACCATGGATCTTAGAACACCATAAACATATATATTTACATATAATTTATCACACATGATTCAGCCATTGAGTCGTATTGAATGTTATTCGACTAGATCTTCCTCTCCTTCTCTACAACCAATTTGACAATCTTTAATGGGAAAAACAATTATTGAGACGTAGAGTGGAAAAAGGGACCTAGCCATATATAAATAGAACTCTAAAGAGCCCCTCCCATCACGGGCTTTCTAGGTTAGGCCTACACCAGTTGTCAGACCATGTCCGCTAAACAAAGGCTTT
Organism: Petrea volubilis; assembly: GCA_026212405.1. Classification (NCBI taxonomy): domain Eukaryota; kingdom Viridiplantae; phylum Streptophyta; class Magnoliopsida; order Lamiales; family Verbenaceae; genus Petrea; species Petrea volubilis. Next base: position 15,393,674 of record CM047882.1, read on the forward strand.
AACAATAGTGGGTCAATAAATTAAGCCTCATAAGTCAACTCCCATTAATTGTATTTATTTATTTTTTATTTGATTAAAAATAAAACGTTCAATTAATAGAAGTCCAAATTAGAATAAAATTCTAACACGACAACCATTTGAGCACACGAATTGTGTTAATAGAAAAGATGCGGCTTGACACACTAACCAACTAACTGATCGTATAAGAGTACACTTATTTCTAAATAATTGCATTCTCTATGTCTATATAGCAAATAACTCGATTTTATCGACAATTTTTTTGATTTCAAATATAAAACCTAAAAGCTCGCAAAAGTTGATCAGAAATTCACAAGTAACTAAGCACTTGAAATATAGATATGATTGATAGATAAAAATTAAATACTAAGAATGTTCAAATAACTTACATGAAATTCATCTCATGAATTCACCTAAAGCTCTCAAAACTAACCTGACTAGACATAATAAACTATATCTAACTAAAAGAAAACAAAACATGAGGAAAAAGTAGAGCAAACTAGAGTTTAGTAGTTGTTCGAATTTTTCAGGTTTTGAGCGTTTGAGTTGTCAAGTCATTCGTGAGCTCTCTCTATGACGATCCTTTCAAATCATCCAAAACTGAGAAAATTTGTGTATGGGGGAACCTTTTATAGAAGGAAAGGACAAAACTACGTTGAATTATATCAAAAATAAGATTCCTCATTGCAATCGGAGAAAACAAGACGGGCTTAACCATAGAAATGGCCTAGGCTGTTTTGTTCGCACTTGTGACTTGAGGTTCTGTACGAGCAAAATGGTTTAAGCCGTTTTCTTGCGCATCTCACAAATGTAGCCGTTTTCAATTGCTTTCGAACAATATTCTCTGTATGGGCTTCGGAGTAGTGTGTGTGGAAACGGTGAAGGCCGTCTCGGCGTTTTTCTTGACGAAACGAGCGTAAGAAATGTAACAGCACAGACCCTTTTCGTTTTCCAAAAATCTTGAATTTCTATTCCCGCAGAACGGCCATTGAATGCGGAACGGTTCCGGCCGTTTTGCTCTTTTGGAGCACATTCTTGTATCTGAAAAACAACTATTAATGCTCTAAATGTGCAACTTTATATAAGATAAATAGTTTTTAGTTGAACATTCACAGTTTAATTACATTTGTGCAATATCTAATAATAAACCATTCAAATTTAAAGATATTTAACAAAAATGTGCTCAATAAGCTCATAACAATATATAAATTCTAGACTTATCACGAGATATATATATATATATATATATATATATGATTAATAAATCAAAAAGAAATCTTGGTAATTATTTTAAAATAGAAAAAAAAAATATCTTTACAAATCCGTGCATACCAGGAGCAGAAACGCTTGTATTACATAGTATAGATTTATGCAATCTTTAGGTGGTGATTGGTATGCAAAAAAACAAAAAATTTAAGCGGGAATGGAATGGAGTTAGGAATGTGATGAAAATAAAAAAGGAATGATGTTGATATAGTATTCCCATATTTGGTATGCTCAAATAATAAACAAGGGAATAAATTAATATAGTCCATATCATTCATATGATTTATATATATATATGATTTATGTATGCATATAGAGATTTGTAAGTAACAAATATAATTTAAACATGTTTGATACATGTATTGATATTTAATTAGTGCAAATACAAGCTTTATAATATATGATAAATTTAATAAGTATTAGTATATACCCGGTGCTATGCACAAATATCATAATTTATTGTACTGTATACAAAGATAAAAATAAAATATACTATTCATGTAAAATAACATTTACTCTAAATAATTTTTAATACAGTTCAATAATTAAATAAATAATAATATTTATTCATATTTAAAGCTTTTAAATTTAAATATTAAAAGAAAAGTATATCGTGTCAAAAAAATAAAAAATAATAAAAATCTAAATATATGATCCAAACTAAAGTTATAAATATAATTTATATATATATATTAAAGTTATGGATGTTAAATTATGAGCTACTCTAAGTTAAAAAATCAAAAAATAATGGATTATTATCCACATTGGAAGATTTGACATTATGATTTTTTTAGATATTGTGAACATTTTGAATCTTCTTTCACATCATCTGTCCCCCCCCCCCCCTCCTCTCTCTATATATATACATATATATATATACCTCTTTGGATAAATAATCTATGTCTGTATCTCAATTCCTTTTCTGATAAATATTTTAATTATAAAATATCTTACTTAGTGGAAATCAAAAATCATAGAAAAATGAAAGTACGTAATTGGATATGTTAGTGGATGAGTGTTGATGTGGGTCGAATTTAGGAGCTAATCGACCTCGGTCGGGAACTCTGGTCGAGTGTGTAGGTAGAGGTATTTGATTAGGAAGTTGACCTGCAACAAGGGAAAGATAACGTAAGCTAGCCGAGATGGGTCTCGACTAAGACCCTCTGATGCTTAAGTTAGCTAATCGATTTTGTAGAGATTTGAGCAGAGTAAAGGGGTTGAGAGTCATTAATGAGATCCATCTTACCATAAATGCAACGATATTTATAGTGTGTCCATGTAAATCACATCCCCATAGGACCTCTAAGCTGAATAGGCCATCATTTGCTGATGTGGACGATTCATAAACTTAATGATAGGGCCTAGTGGTATTAGTTGATTCTTAATTAATGAGGTATGGGGTTAGGTGGTTCCCCCATACCTTAGGTTGACGGACCATTTAATGTCAGCAGAGATTGACTGGGGACGGCATGGCCCTGGTCAATAATGATATCGACCAGCAGAATCGATTGGATGGGTTCGAGGGGTTGAGATCCCTGACTCGATTGATAAAGGAGTTGACTGGCTGAGATCATTGGAGCGGGTTAGACTGGTCGCTAATTCGATCGATAACCCATAATCTGGTCGGTAACTATGCTCACTGGCTTGAGTGTTTGGAAGAGGTAACGCATAGCGCATGAGAGCCGATCGAAACTCTGATCGAAAATATGCCACGTCATTAGCCCCCCCCCCCCCCCCACTCCCTGGGTCAATTAATGGAATCAACCAAAGGATTGAGCTCAATCGGGTAGTTACCGTTAGGAATTTGAAAAGTCACGGTTGTAATAATTGCGTTGGTTGGGATTCCCGAGGCCCACGTTTGACCCTCCTATAAATAGGGGGTGGATCAGGCGTTGACTTCACCATTTGCAAAGAGTGAAAGAACGAATCTGGTCGATCATCTGCCTTATCCGCTCGATAATCTCAAGCTTCTTAGTTCGACCCGTCTCTCTTGTTTAGGTAACCCTTCTCACCTTGTTTTAAATATTTTCAACATGGCTAGCCGTAGGTTCCTTATAGAGGTAGGTCTAGGTAGCTCCTCGGAGGATAGCTCCGAGGGTAGTAGTTCGGCGAGTAGTTCTACCTGCCAAGGGAGTGAGCCAGTCAGTCCCATTCTTCATAGGGAGGATGGGGCCGCTGGTTGAGACGAACTTAGGGTCGAGGGGGAGATAGATGAGCACCTAACCGATGACATGGACGAGGATGGGGAGGAGGAAATCAATCCTCCATCTGCTCATCGCATGGATCGGGAGCATGATGAGATTCCCTCAACCATAACCGCGACCGAGGTCTCGAACGCAGTGACAAAGTACCATATCCCCTCCGAATATGAAGCTTTCATTCCCTCGGCTAGATTCCGAATGGGAAACCTACCCCGCAACACAATCGCTACTCATTTGGAGGCGTTGTTGAATAGGTTTTGGTTCTTGATCTCGGCCAACGTAGAAGCCATTTACAGTTTTTAAAATCTTTCTCCCACCCAACTTTCTCCGAACTCCCATTGCATCATTTTATAGCTTTATAGTCATGGTGAGGGCCTTAGGCCAGCCTCCGTCTGTAGAAAATTTTGTGGCATTTTTCAAAGTTTAAAACTCCGCTTTATCCGACTTAGCCGATCGGCACAGCTTTTTTTATATCATAGCCCGACAGGGATTAAGGATTATCCAAACCTGTTAGTCTTCTTACGAGGAGAAATGGAAGGCGTACTTTTTGTACGTCACGTATTTGGTTTCCCCGTTCGAAACAATTGAAACTAGAACATTGATAAGATTGAGTACAACAGGGTAGAAATCCCAACTTGGGATCCTCATTTCCGAAATCGTCTGCTCGAACGGGGCTTAATGTCGAGTGGTTACCTCTTGCAAGAGAAATTTTTATCCCGTGTGGGCATCTCCGCAGTCAAAGCCCTAAGGGGGGACATTTTGAGTATATTGCTTGTGTCTCTTCTTTTTTCTATCGATTTGATTTGACCTACTGATCAAAAAATTTTCCTTGTAGACGACGAGGTACTAATGGATGCACACAAAGCTATGATTGCCCGACTGGTTGCAGGCCAAGAAGAAGAAGGATGAGAAAGCTACAGCCAAAGCCGCCAATCAAGGTGGGTCTTCTTTGCGTGGAGGAAGGACCTAATATAAGTCAAGGGGCGGTCGGTCTCAATTCGAGTAGCCGGGGGAGAGGTTGGTGACCTAGGTTGAGACACAAGTCGACTTGGAGGTAGAAGTTACTGGAGAGCGATCGGGGACAGTGCCCAGGTCGGAAGTTCAATCGATTAGGCCCCGGGAAACTAGGGTCGTGATCCGAGTGTTGGCTTGACCAAATGGCGCTTGGATCATCATGTTCAGGGCCTGCGACCAGGCCGATATTGTGCACCTGTTCAAGGGGTGCCAATTTGAGGAGGACCATGAATACCTCATCGGTCTGAGTTTGGAACAGATTCACCACTGGTTTGAGCGGGGACTAACTGGGGTAAGCCTTTTCAACATTTCGTTTGATTTTGGATTGGAGTAATAATACTGATTCTTATCGTTTTTCTTTTCGATCAACAGATGACGTCCAGGCCTTCATGCACGTTTACCGCTGTGCGAACGTGTACAAGGAAGGGAAAGATCAGTACAAGAGAATGTATCGATTGGCGGTGAGGAACGAGCTCGGCCAGGTCAAGGCCAAAATCGAGGACCTCGAGACCCAGCTCGTGTTGGCTCGATCTGAATGTAAGCTCACCAAGAAAAAGCTTGAGGCGCAGGTCAAGCTGAATGAGGCCCTCAAGAAGTCCCTCGAGCATAAAGCCATCGAGATGAGCGAGGCCGAATGGGCCCGCGACCTGGCTCGCAAGGAGGAGAAGTCCTCATACGATCGGAGCTACTAGAAGGGCCACAAAGCAGGTGCTCAAGAAGAGGTTCGAAAGCTGGCCGATCAGAAGCAAGTCATCTCGGAGGCGACCATCGAGAGGTTCTTGACGAGTAGCGTGTTCGATGTCATACACTCAATCAAATCCTTTCCTCGCATTAGATAGTGGCCCAGGCCTTTATAACCTCGACCACCTCCGCTTGATCTAGATAGCGGAGGGGAGATCCAATCAAAGATTTCTTGAATAATCGACCAGACCCGTTGAGCGTGAACTTGGTCGCATAGATAATCCCTGATTTCGTCCTGCCATAATGACTTTTGCGACCAGATGAGCAGAACCTACTTGAAGGGAATCTGCTCGATTGCAAGTTTTTCTACGGTCAAAAATGTTATCGACCAACTCCTTGTTCCGTTTTGGGAACTTGCGAATTTTGAGAGGGCATCTACTTGATAGTTTTCTTCTCCGGGTATTTGATCAAGGGTGAAAGAGGCGAAACAATCTCTCAATGCCTTCACCCTCTCCAGATAATTGACCATTGAAGCCTCTCATACATCATACGCCCCTTCGACTTGGCTTACTACAAGTTGGAATCGACCAGGGCACGAATGTGGCGAATCCCTTGGTCGGTTGCGATTTGCATGCCGGTGATCAACATCTCATACTCTGCCTCATTGTTGGTGACACTGAAGTCTAATTTTACGGCGAACTTGAGCTCCAAGCCTTCTAGACTTCTTAAGTATACCCCGGCTCCCCCCATTGGCAGGTCGAGGAACCGTTCGTGTGCATGACCCAAGGTTCGACCGGGTCGTCAATCTCAATAGGGGACCCCGTTCTCTAAAGCCAGAAGTTTGCCAGAGCCTGAGCTTGAATTTCCGTGCATGGTTGGAAAGAAATATCGAACTCACCCAATTCGATGACCCACTTAGTCAACCTTCTAGAAATATTCAGCTTGGACAATAATTGTCTCAAATGTTGGTTGGTTAGGACCACAATGGAGTAAGATTGGAAATAATTGTGGAGCTCTGGAGCAGTGATCACCAATGAGAGTGCAAATTTTTTTATCTCCAGGTAGTTTTTCTCAACACCTTGGAGAACCTTGCTAACGTAGTACACCGGTCGGTGGATCTTTGCTTCTAAGGTGACGATTACCTAGCTAATAGCCTCTTCGGATACGACCAAGTAAAGGTAGAAGGGCTCCCTGTCGATCGGCTTTGCGAGCAGTGGGGGAGAAGACAAGTAACCTTTAAGATCGGCCAGAGCCTTCTCGCTCTTGTCCGTCCACTTGAAAACCTTCTTCTTCTTCCAGTCATTATCGAGCTCGACGGGAATGTTTTGCTCCTTTTTCGATCGGGTGGTCACAAACCAGAGAGTTTTTAAGAACGGGAGATTCCGATGGGCCGATTGTGAAATAAAGCAGTTGAGGGTAATGATCCTTCCACAAAGGCATTGAACGTCACGAATGGTCCGAGGAGTGGCAATTTCTTGAATCGCTTCGATCTTGGTCGAGTTGGCCTCGATCCTCCGTTGACTGACCATGTATCCCAAAAATTTTCCCCTTGGACACCGAAGGTGCATTTCGAGGGGTTCAATTTCATACTGTGTTGCCGAAGTATGGCAAAGGTATTACGTAGTTGGTTGAGATAGTCGATTTCTTTGTCGCTCTTGATGATCATGTTGTCGAAGCAGACCTCCATGCTGGAGCCGATCTGCTGCTTGAACATTTTTTTTACGAGCCTTTGGTTAGTGGCTCCAGCATTCTTGAGTCCGAATGGCATGACCAGAAAGCAATGAATCCCCTTCTCGACAATAATGTTTTCGACCGATTCTCCGGGGCCATGAAAATTTGATAGTACCCTTGGAACGCATCCATCATACTTAACATTTCGCAACCTGTGGTAGAATTGACCAGGAGGTCAATCCGAGGCAAAGGGTATGGATCCTTTGAGCAGGCCTTATTCAAATCGGTGAAGTCATTGCGCATGCGCCATTTCCCTAGTGACTTTGGGACTACAACGATGTTGCACAACCAATTGGGGTATTGAATCTCGATAATGTACCTCTCCTCAAGAAGCTTTTTGACTTCTTCTTTGATTTTTTTGTTCCTCTCCTCCTCGAAGGTCCTTTTCTTCTGGTTGACCGACTTTGCGGTAGGGTCGATGTTGAGTCTGTGGACAATTACTTCAGGGTGGATCCCCGGGAAATCCGATGGGCTCTATGCGAAGACATCGACATTTTCCCTTAAGAATTCGATGAGCATGAGCTCTCCCCCCTTGTAAAGATGTGAGCCGATTCGGGTCATTTTCTCTGGATTCCCCAGAATTAATTCAATGGTCTATGGTTCTTCGATCAGTTCGATCCGAAATTCCTCATTTTTCCACTTGCCGGAAATCGACCCCCTTAGGAATGTCGAGGGCAGTTGTGACCGATAAATTCACCGATGGGAAAGGTAGTCATTTTTCCTTTTCCTTTCTTTCTGGAGAGACTATGTGGCACCTCCATGCGTCTCGTGTGTTGCATTTGACTTCCTCGACCCCGATCGGGGTGGGAAACTTGATTTTTAGATGGAAAGTTGACACAACCACTCGAAATTGGTTGGGGGCTGGTCTTCCCAAAATCAAGTTATATGCGAACGGTACGTCGACGACTAGGTAGTCAATGAGGAGGGTCCGTCATTTGGGGGCTTCTCCTAAGGGGGTTGGCATTCGAACGATACTGACCGAGAAGATTTCCAATCTCCCAAACCCGATCAACAGAGTATGCACAGGTTGTATCTCCATGTTCCATAAGTTTATTTTTTTAAGAGTGGAGTAAAAAAGAACATTGGCTGAACTTTCATTATCAACTAGGGTGCGTGTCATAGCGAAATTCAACACGTTTGTTGTGATCACCATCGGGACGTCGGGTGACTCACTATCTTTCACTAAATACAATAGTTTTGAACAAAAAAAAAAGGGTTGGACATATAACATTAAACTATATACATAATAGAGATAAAGAAAAGATGAAATGGTATGTTCTTTATAATATTATGTCCATATTTTAATTTTTTTTAATCCTTTTAAAATTATAATTTAATTTGGAATATGACATATTATATTAAAAGACATTTTTTTCAAGTTTGAATTACATAAGTTTTAATTAATTTTTTTTTGAGGAGAAATTTACCATAAAGTAAATTATGTTGATATTTATACTCCTAACATTTCGTAAATCATGACTAATTTGAAGGAATTACATAATATTTTAATTAAATTTTTCTTTATGTATATGTTTTTATTGAAAACTATTATTAAATTTTTATGAGAGAGGTAGATAGAGTATAAAAAGTATTAAAAATATCATTATGGATAATTGGTGGATTTTAATGATTATGAGAGATAATTAAGAAATTTACAATTAATGTCAATCAATCAAATAATTCATTTTAAATAATTAAAAATAATTCAAAATTCTAAAAATTTAGAATTTAGTTAAAATTATACATTGTGGTCAAAAGACCTCTTTTAAATATATAATAATATAAATTGTGCTAATAATATCACAGTTCATTATCAATTTGTTGAAAATAACTAAATTCATGTGGTTTAGAAGAAATTATTAAATCCACATGTATGAAAATAATAATTTTCAAAAGAATAAGTATTTCTAACTCTAAATTATATCAAGCGTATCAGTATAAATGAATGTGGAAATATTCATTCCATTTTTGCATACCAAACATGCAATTATTGTTAGAGTACGGAACAATCTTCTGGCTGAAAAATCTTCAGGATATGATTTCCGCACTTTAGGTTATGCCAATTCGTCAATATGATTTCCGGATCGAAAGTGGGTGACACAAAACATGATTTTTTTTCCAATTTGTGATCTAATAAACGACAAAAGCTTAGGCATCTTTGTATACACCCATCGTCTCCAGTTACAAACGAATCTTGGAAAGTCATTTCAGAGGAGTCACATCAAGTGTTAAATGAAGTATTTACATTTCATAATAATGCGAGTATTTTTTACGTTCTCATCTCCAGAAAAATTCTAGCACCAATCGAAAAAAATTGCCACTCTTTTGAAAATATAAAAACATTACCACAATACCCATCACCAATTGAAAAACCTTACAGAAAATACCCTACAATAACACAACCTTACAATTAACCCAAAAAGGGTATTTTTGCCCAGTAAAAAGGGTGAAAAACTTTGATTAAAGGGCATATTTGGAAAATCATAAAATTGTTTAACAAGGGATTCTTGATAATTATAAATGTTCTAAAGAATTTTTTAAATATGATTTCAAATTAGGGATGATCACTGTAACTCGCCTTATATATTTATATTGTTGAGACTTCTATTATGATAATATTTAGAGGGTGTTTGAGATTGCTTTTACTTTTAAAGAAGTTGGAGTTGTTGAAAAAATTAAAAAAAAATTAAGTAGTAAAAATTGATAGTGTTTGAAAATAAAAGTGAAAATCAATTAAAAGTTGATAGTAAAAGTGTGAAGTGTTTGCAAACAAAAATGAAAATCAGTCAAAAGTTGGTAAAAATAGTGTAAAAAGTTTAATTTATTTACACAAATAAGAAGAAGCACTTTTAAACTATTAGAAGCAGCTTCCTCTCAACTTCTACTTTTTTTTCAACTTAATTTAAGCAGAAGTAACAAAATTAAACGCTTAAAATAATTTTTTTGAAACTAAAAGCAGCAAAATACTTTTTGTGAAACTTTTGCAAACACCACCTTAATGAATTAATAACGCAACCAGATATCACAAGTAAGACAAAAGTTGAAATGGAAAGATATTGAAAGCTAAACATATTGTTCCAAAATAATACCTGCCATATAATATATGTTAAATCTATAACCGAAACATATTTTTCTAAAACACTCCTCTTAAAACTCCATTAAATATTAAAAACTCTCTCTCTCTCTCTCTCTCGCTCACTCTTTTCTTTTTATATATATCTTATGCATCCGCACATGTACAATACCATAATTCAAACCTCTGTCAATTATAAAGAAGCCAATTAATGATTATATATATACGAACTTCTTTGTGTCTCGAAACACATATTCCACATTAAAACATTTGAATAGTTTTGATACTTGCACAAACTATGTTCTGTCAATCTTAAAATTTTTATTTTTCTCTAAATTTAATTGTTTTCCACTCTTTTAACAATATGCATATGTTTTATTATCTTTTTTATTTGATGAAAAAAAAAGGTACACATATCTGTGCTTTTAAATGTAAAAGTTTCTGACTCTGTGGTATATTTTAATGGATATTGTGACGTTGGTTTGTGTCAAAATTATTCAGATATTATTAATTTTAATTACTTATGTCAGCGTTTTTTTATTGTGCAACCAAGTTACTATAACAAGAAATAAAAATCATGAGTTGAGTGAGATACTTTTGTTGTTGAACTAACATTCACTTTTTCTTGTTCTATTATTTTACATTCACCTCCCTTAAAGTTTAAATTTTCTACAGAAGCTTCCTTTTTTAGCACCTATTGATAAGATTATCTCCTAAAATTTCATTTATGCAATGTTTGGACCTTAAATTTTGATGAGAAAAAATCTACGAAAAATGAAAATGATCGAAAAAGAGTACGGAGTATAATTATTTGACGTGTGGAAAATAATTTTCTTTCTATTTTTCTTACTAAACTGAGGATTTTGTTAATAATTGAATTCAATGGAAGGTGGATGCTTAAAGCCAAAACTTCAGATAAGGTGGTGTGATATTTCACCATTATGAAGTTAAAAAAATATATAATTTTGGCATTCAACTTGAGTGCTTGAAATGAAAACTACAAGCGCTTGTACTATGCTCATTAAAAACTAAATACTTCAGATATGGTGGTGTTATTTTTAGTTGGATACTTTGGCGTAAATAAAGTTGGATTCCATATGTAAATTACACTTAGGTAGCGTCGTGAGCACAAAAGGAGGCATTTAATTATGAAAAGGTGAATTTGAAGGTGGGCACCAAAAACATGCTATGCTAGGTTAGAAATCATGAGATAGGCTATTTGAAAAGGCTTGTGTTAAAGGCTGCATTGGTCGAATAATGTGCCGTGTCGCTTCACTAATTAGACAAAAAAATATAATTTGAGACATATAATGTAATACTTTTAAAAAAATATTTTATTTATGTATTTATTATGATATCTCATAAAAGTGTATCAATAAGTTATATCAAATTTTTATCATGAAGCATTTTTTGTGATATTATAAACTGTTAAAATAGGCTCTTGTTATACTTAAATACATAACATTTTAATTGGCTAAAGTGTAATGCATATGAGCTTAGTAATAGTTTATTTTGATACTTGATAGTGCCAGAAGAAGTGTATTATAATTAGATTTTTATATAGTTTATTGAGGCCCTTTTTTTTTTTAATTATGGGTGGCAATATTTAATGCGACATGACAACCTAACATGAAACCAACGTGAAATTAGTGGGT